>OX424569.1:22436461-22787249 GCA_949152475.1 Terebella lapidaria
TTTTTGGTTTCAAAAGATTCCCCTCATATACCTCTGTGATATGTATAAGTTTGGTTGCCCTAAATTCGCCGGTTTCCGTGTGGCGGCCATTTTGAATTTTTGGCGGGTCGGCGAAAAAAATTTTTTTCGCCCCAAATCGCATTACTATCCATTTTGGGCCATTTCTAGGGCCAAAAAAAATTTTCACCCTTTGAAAAAAATTTTGGACTTGAAAAATTTTCAGCAGTTTTTTCCTTCATAATGGGAGCTGTCCGGACTGTACTCATAGAACGCTTGAAGATAGAGCTTAGAAATTGGCACTTTCAAATGGGAAGTCATATATGGCGACTTGTGTGGTGACCTTGAATTTGACCTTGGATGACCTTGAAAGGTCAAAACAGCCATTTTTGGGTCAAAAAACGCTCAAATTTGCACCTGGTCTGTATTTTCTCAAAAACTGTCTGATCAGTTTTGAGATTTTTGCTTAAGAAGATTCCTCTTATATACCTCTGTGACGTGTATAAGTTTTGATGCCCTTGAATCGCCGATCTCAGTGTGGCGGCCATTTTGAATTTTTGACGAGTCGCCGAAAAAATTTTTTTTCGCCCCAAATCGCATTACTATCCATTTTGGGCCATTTCTAAGCAAAAAAAAATTTTCACCCTTTGAAAAAAATTTTGGACTTGGAAAATTTTCGGCACTTTTTTCCTTCAAAATGGGAGCTGTCTGGACTGTACTGATAGAACGCTTGAAGATAGAGCTTAGAAATTGGCACTTTCAAATGGGAAGTCATATATGGCGACTTGTGTGGTGATCTTGAATTTGACCTTCGATGACCTTGAAAGGTCAAAACAGCCATTTTGGGGTCAAAAAATGCCCAGATTTGCCTCTGTAGATGAAATACTTGCAGATAGAACTCATGTTTGCAGTATGAACATATAGGAAGACATATATGGCACAACTAATGATGACCTTGGAACTTGACGTCAGATGACCTTGAGTGCCGAATGTCTGACTTGGAATGTGTAAATTGACCTGAGCGGCCTAAACGATTCCACCCAAAATATAGAATATCAAATGCCGCACACATACATGTAATGGTAACATCGAAGTTCATACGGATGACCTTGATTGGTAAATCCCAAGGTCATATGTTTACACTGCGAACCTTGATCGGTAAATCTCAAGGTCTGTTACCTGCCAATGCTGCCATGCATGGCCAAACCAAAATTGTCCGGTAACCTATCTTAGCCTTTGGGCTAATTTTTCTTATTGATGCATAACACTCCTCATATGTACTTCTGTGACATGTATAAATTTCGTTGCGCTTGAATCACTCGAAGTGGGCCATTTTGGGCCCAAACTCGGCCCAGATGTGACTTTCCCATGTTAAATTTTCCCATGCTTTATAATGGGACACATCAAGCCTAATATCTCACTTAATATTGAGATTAGAGACTAGGAATCAATTGTGGACATATAGGAAATGATATATGCTGAATATTCTCGTGACCTTGAATTTGACCTTTGACCTCATTTTCAAGGTCACAGGACAAAATGGCTAATATCTCGCTTATTATCGACTTTACAGCTTAGAAATCAATTGTGAACATATAGGAAATGATATATGCTGAATATTCTCGTGACCTTGAATTTGACCTTTGACCTCATTTTCAAGGTCACAGGACAAAATGGCTAATATCTCGCTTATTATCGACTTTACAGCTTAGGAATCCATTGTGAACATATAGGAAATGATATATGCTGAATATTCTCATGACCTTGAATTTGACCTTTGGCCTCATTTTCAAGGTCACAAGACAAAATGGCTAATATCTCGCTTATTATCGACTTTACAGCTTAGGAATCAATTGTGAACATATAGGAAATGATATATGCTGAATATTCTCGTGACCTTGAATTTGACCTTTGACCTCATTTCCAAGGTCACAGGACAAAATTGCTAATATCTCGCTTATTAACGGCTTTTACGGCTTAGGAATCAATTGTGAACATATAGGAAATGATATATGCTGAATATTCTCGTGACCTTGAATTTGACCTTTGACCTCATTTTCAAGGTCACAGGACAAAATGGCCAATATCTTGCTTATTAGCGACTTTGCAGCTTAGGAATCAATTGTGAACATATAGGAAATGATATATGCTGAATATTCTAGTGACCTTGAATTTGACCCTTGACCTAAATTTCAAGGTTAGTCATTTTATTTTCAAGGTCAGAATACAAAATGGCTTATATCTCGCTTATTATCAAATTTACAGCTTAGAGGTCCATAGTGAACATATAGGAAATGATGTATGCTGAATATTTTGGTGATCTAGAATTTGACCTTTGATCTCATTTTCAAGGTCAGAGAACAAAATGGCTAATATGTCCCTTATTATCATATTTACATCTGCCCCTGGTGACGCCAGTGTGT
This sequence comes from Terebella lapidaria, assembly GCA_949152475.1. Lineage (NCBI taxonomy): Eukaryota > Metazoa > Annelida > Polychaeta > Terebellida > Terebellidae > Terebella > Terebella lapidaria. Next base: position 22,438,882 of record OX424569.1, read on the forward strand.
CTTTGGATAAACTATTTGGTCGGGCTTTGTTTCTATTGCAAAATGTTGTATTTTACGTTTCTTATGGTGGTAATAGATTGATACTTACATTTATACCACTGAGTCGGTGTCACTGCTGGCGGACGTTAAATCTGTCCCCGAGGATACCATCAACTCAGTAGCCTTCGGGCTTATGATTGGGTACTTTTGTACTTGTCATGTATCTATTCCATGGGGTTAGATTCGGATTTCTAAATTATTTTCATAGGTTGTTGGGCAGTTGTATACTAATTCCATCTGGTGTACAGTAGAAACAACTACATTTAACACATTGTCTGCCCCTGAAGACGCCAGTGTGTCTTTGGATAAACTATTTGGTCGGGCTTTGTTTGTTTCTATTGCAAAGTGTAGTATTTTACGTTTCTTATTGGCATCATCAAAATCTGATTGTATTGGTGGTAATAGATTGGTACTTACATTTACAGCATAGGAATCAATTGCGAATATAGAGGAATGATATATACTGAATATTTTCATAACCTTGAACTTTGACCTCATTTTCAAGGTCACATCACAGAATGGCTAATGTCTCACTTATTATCGACTTTACAGCTTAGGAATTTATTGTGGACATACTGGAAGTGATATATTTGTTGAAAATTTCATGGCCTTGAATTTATCAGTGACTTTATTTTCAAGGTCACTGGACAAAAGGCTAATATCTAAAATGTATATTGTCCGGTAACCTTTCTTAGCCCTTGGGCTAATTTTTTTCATTGATGCATAACACTCCTCACATGTACCCCTGTGACATGTATAAATTTCGTTGCGCTTGAATCGCTCGAAGTGGGCCATTTTGGGCCCAAACTCGGCCCAAATGGGACTTTCCCATGTTAAATTCTCCTATGCTTTATAATGGGACACATTAAAGCCTAATATCTCACTTAATATTGAGATTAGAGACTAGGAATCAATTGTGGACAAATAGGAAATGATATATGCTGAATATTGTCGTGACCTTGAATTTGACCTCTGACCTTGGTTTCAAGGTCAGAGCGGCCGTTTTCGTCGAAAAATGGCCAATTTTGGACTTCGACGGTCGTTTTCTCAAAATCTGTTCAGTAACTTTTTTTTCTTATTGATGAAAAACACTCCTCATATGTACCCCTGTGACATGTATAAATTTCGTTGCGCTTGAATCGCTTGAAGTGGGCCATTTTGGGCCCAAACTCGGCCCAAATGTGACTTTCCGATGTTAAATTTTCCTGTGCTTTATAATGGCACACATTAAGCCTAATATCTCACTTAATATTGAAATTAGAGACTAGGAATGAATTGTGGACATATAGGAAATGATATATGCTGAATATTCTCGTGACCTTGAATTTGACTTTTGACCTCATTTTCAAGGTCACAGGACAAAATGGCTAATATCTCGCTTATTATTGACTTAACAGCTTAGGAATCAGTTGTGAACATATAGGAAATGATATATGCTGAATATTCTTGTGACCTTGAATTTGACCTTTGACCTCATTTTCAAGGTCACATGACAAAATGGCTAATATCTCGCTTGTTATCGACTTTACAGTTTAGGAATCAATTGTGAACATATAGGAAATGATATATGCTGAATATTTTCGTGACCTTGAATTTGACCTTTGACCTCATTTTCAAGGTCACATGACAAAATGGCTAATATCTCGCTTATTATCGACTTTACAGCTTAGGATTCAATTGTGAACATATAGGAAATGATATATGCTGAATATTCTCATGACCTTGAATTTGACCTTTGACCTCATTTCCAAGGTCACAGGACAAAATTGCTAATATCTTGCTTATTATCGACTTTACAGCTTAGGAATCAATTGTGAACATATAGGAAATGATATATGCTGAATATTTTCATGACCTTGAATTTGACCTTTGACCTCATTTTCAAGGTCACATGACAAAATGGCTAATATCTCGCTTATTATCGACTTTACAGCTTAGGAATCAATTGTGAACATATAGGAAATGATATATGCTGAATATTCTCATGACCTTGAATTTGACCTTTGACCTCATTTCCAAGGTCACAGGACAAAATTGCTAATATCTCGCTTATTATCGACTTTACAGCTTAGGAATCAATTGTGAACATATAGGAAATGATATATGCTGAATATTCTCATGACCTTGAATTTGACCTTTGACCTCATTTTCAAGGTCACAGGACAAAATGGCCAATATCTTGCTTATTAGCGCCTTTACAGCTTAGGAATCAATTGTGAACATATAGGAAATGATATATGCTGAATATTCTAGTGACCTTGAATTTGACTTTTGACCTCATTTTCAAGGTCAACAGGAGAAAATGGCTAATATCTCGCTTATTATCGACTTTACAGCTCAGGAATCAATTGTGAACATATAGGAAATGATATATTCTGAATATTTTAATGAGATTGAATTTGACCTTTGACCTAAATTTCAAGGTCAGTCATTTTATTTTCAAAGTCAGATTACAAAATGGCTTATATCTCGCTTATTAGGTTACCGGACCTTTGGTCCGATAACCTATTGCCATGGCGTTGCGTCCGGCGTCCGTCGTCCGTCGTCCGTCGTCCGTCGTCCGTCCGTCCGTCCGTTCACATTTTTATCTTTAAAGTTTATGATGGAATATTTCTGAAATTTTGCACAAAAATAACTAAAAATATTTCCAGGAAAGGTTTTTTTTAGTTTTCTGATTTTCCAATTTTTTTCAAAATGGCGGCCGTTTTCGTCGAAAAATGGCCAATTTTGGACTTTGACAATCATTTTCTCAAAATCTTATCAGTAACTTTTTTTCTTATTGATGCATAACACTCCTCCTATGTGCCCCTGTGACATGTATAAATTTCGTTGCCCTTGAATCGCTCGAAGTGGGCCATTTTGGGCCCAAACTCGGCCCAAATGGGACTCTCCCATGTTAAATTCTCCTATGCTTTATAATGGGACACAATTAAGCCTAATATCTCACTTAATATTGAGATTAGAGACTAGGAATCAATTGTGCACATATAGGAAATGATATATCCTGAATATTCTGGTGACCTTGAATTTGACCTCTGACCTCGGTTTCAAGGTCAGAGGGCCATTTTCGTCGAAAAATGGCCAATTTTGGACTTTGACGGTCGTTTTCTCAGAATCCGTTCAGTAACTATTTTTCTTATCAATGCATAACACTCCTCATATGTACCCCTGTGACACGTATAAATTTCGTTGCCCTTGAATCGCTCGAAGTAGGCCATTTTGGGCCCAAACTCGGCCCAAATGGGACTTTCCCATGTTAAATTCTCCTATGCTTGACAATGGGACACATTAAGCCTAATATCTCACTTAATATTGAGATTAGAGACTAGGAATCAATTGTGGACATATAGGAAATGATATATGCTGAATATTCTCAGGGTCTTGAATTTGACCTCTGACCTCGGTTTCAAGGTCAGAGCACAAAATGTCTAATATCTTGCTTATTAACGACTTTACAGCTTAGGAACCAATTGTGGACATATAGGAAATGATATATGCCGAATATTCTGATGACCTTGAATTTGACCTTTGACCTCATTTTCAAGGTCACACCACAGAATGGCTAATATCTCCCTTATTATCGATTTTACAGCTTAGGGATCAATTGTGGACATATAGGAAATGATATATGCTGAATATTCTCGTGATCTTGAATTTGACTTCTGACCTCAGTTTCAAGGTCAAAGCACAAAATGGCTAATATCTTGCTTATTATTGACTTTACAGTGTAGGAATCAATTATGAACTTATAGGAAATGATATATGCAGATTATTGTCATGACCTTGAATTTGACCTTTGACCTCATTTTCAAAGTCACAGGACAAAATGGCTAATATCTCATTTATTATCGATTCTACAGCTTAGGGAGCAATTGTGGACATATAGGAAATGATATATGCTGAATATTCTTGTGACCTTGAATTTGAGCTTTGACCTCATTTTCAAAGTCACAGGACAAAATGGCTAATATCTCATTTATTATCGATTCTACAGCTTAGGGAGCAACTGTGGTCATATAGGAAATGATATATGCTGAATATTATCGTGACCTTGAATTTGACCTCTGACCTCAGTTTCAAGGTCAGAGCTCAAAATGGCTAATATTTCGCTTATTATTGACTTTACAGCTTAGGAATCAATTGTGGACATATAGGAAATGATATATGCAGATTAATATCGAGACTATCAATTTGACCTTTGACCTCATTTTCAGGATCACAGGACAAAATGGCTGATATCTCGCTTTTTATCCACTTTACAGCTTAGCAATCAATTGTGAACATATAGGAAATGATATATGCTGAATATTGCTATGACCTTGAATTTGACCTTGACCTCCTTTTCAAGGTCGCAGGACAAAATAGCTAATATCTCGCTTATTATCGATTTCACAGCTTAGGAATCAATTATGAACATATAGGAAATGATATATGCTGAATATTGCTATGACCTTGAATTTGACCTTTGACCTCATTTTCAAGGTCAGAGAACGAAATGGGTAATATCTCGCTTTTTATTGACTTTACAGCTTAGCAATCAATTGGGGACATATAGAAAATGATATATTCTGAACATTGTCATGACCTTGAACTTCACCTTTGACCTAATTTCCAAGGTCACAGGACAAAATGGCTAATGGCTTGCTCATTATGGACTTTACAGCTTAGGAATCAATTATGAACATATAGGAAATGATATATGCTGAATATTCTCGTGGCCTTGAATTTGAGCTTTGACCTCATTTTCAAGGTCACAGGACAAAATGGCCAATATCTTGCTTATTAGCGACTTTACAGCTTAGGAATCGATTGTGAACATATAGAAAATGATATATGCTGAAAATTCTCGTGACCTTGAATTTGACCTTTGACCTCATTTTCAAGGTCACAGGACAAAACGGCCAATATCTTGCTTATTAGCGACTTTACAGCTTAGAAATCAATTGTGAACATATAGGAAATGATATATGCTGAATATTCTAGTGACCTTGAATTTGACTTTTGACCTCATTTTCAAGGTCAACAGGACGAAATGGCTAATATCTCGCTTATTATCGACTTTACAGCTTAGGAATCAATTGTGAACATATAGGAAATGATATATTCTGAATATTTTAATGATATTGAATTTGACCTTTGACCTAAATTTCAAGGTCAGTCATTTTATTTTCAAAGTCAGATTACAAAATGGCTTATATCTCGCTTATTATCAAATTTACAGCTTAGGGGTCCATAGTGAACATATAGGAAATGATGTATGCTGAATAGTTTGGTGATCTAGAATTTAACCTTTGATCCCCTTTTCAAGGTTAGAGATATGGCGATTTCAGTGGTCACCTTGAATTTGACCTTCAACTTTCTCGGCTTAACTCTGTATATTTCTCCGGTAACCTTTCTAGCCCATTGGGCTAATTTTATCAAATTTACAGCTTAGGGGTCCATAGTGAACATATATAGGAAATGATGTATGCTGAATAGTTTGGTGATCTGGAATTTAACCTTTGATCCCATTTTCAAGGTTAGAGATATGGCGATTTCAGTGGTCACCTTGAATTTGACTTTCAACTTTCTCGGCTTAACTCTGTATATTTCTCCGGTAACCTTTCTAGCCCATTGGGCTAATTTTATCGACTTTACAGCTTAGAAATCAATTGTGAACATATAGGAAATGATATATGCTGAATATTCTCAAGACCTTGAATTTGACCTTTGACCTCATTTTCAAGGTCACAGGACAAAATGGCTAATATCTCGCTTATTATCGACTTTACAGCTTAGGAATCTATTGTGAACATATAGGAAATGATATATGCTGAATATTCTCGTGACCTTGAATTTGACCTTTGGCCTCATTTTCAAGGTCACAGAACAAAATGGCTAATATCTCGCTTATTATCGACTTTACAGCTTAGGAATCAATTGTGAACATATAGGAAATGATATATGCTGAATATTCTCGTGACCTTGAATTTGACCTTTAACCTCATTTCCAAGGTCACAGGACAAAATTGCTAATATCTCGCTTATTATCGACTTGACGGCTTAGGAATCAATTGTGAATATATAGGAAATGATATATGCTGAATATTCTCGTGACCTTGAGTTTGACCTTTCACCTCATTTTCAAGGTCACATGACAAAATGGCCAATATCTTGCTTATTAGCGACTTTGCAGCTTAGGAATCAATTGTGAACATATAGGAAATAATATATGCTGAATATTCTAGTGACCTTGAATTTGACCCTTGACCTAAATTTCAAGGTTAGTCATTTCATTAGCTTACCGGCCCTTTGGGCCGATAAGCTATTATCGTGGTTTTTCGTCCGTCGTCCGTCCGTCGTTCGTCAGGCGTCCGTCCGGGTCTGTAACTTTTTTTTGGCATGATGACTTTCCCCATAAATTTGTCAGAACATACCTTAGGCCAATATCTAAAAACACTTTTTAAATTTTTTTGATTGAATCGTTTTCGCCGATTTGGCGGCCATTTTTGACGAAAAATTGCCAATTTTGGACTTTGGTGGCCATTTTCTCAAAATCTGTCTGATCAGTTTTGAGATTTTTGTTTCAAAACATTCCTCTCATGTACCTCTATGACATGTATAAGTTTCGTTGCCCTTGAATCGCTGGTCTGCGTGTGGTGGCCATTTTTATTTTTTGACGGTTCGGCGAAAAAAAATTTTTTTGTCCCAAATCAAGTCACTATTCGTTTTGAGCCATTTCCAGCAAAAAAAAAAAAAAATTTTTTTTTGATCCTTGAAAATTTTTAGGACTTCGAAAATTTCACCCAATTTTTCCTTCATAATGGGAGCTATCCAGAGTAATCTCATAGAACACTTCAAGATAGAGCCTAAGCATTGGCACATTCAAATGGGAAATCATATATTGCGGTTTGAGTGGTGACCTTGAATTTGACCTTCAATGACCTTGAAAGGTCAAAACGACCTTTTTTGTCGAAAAAACGATGAATTTTGCCTTTGGTGGTCATTTTCTCGAAATTTCATTGAAGGTCAAATTCAAGGTCACCACTCAAACCGCAATATATGATTTCCCATTTGAATGTGCCAATACTTAGGCTCTATCTTGAAGTGTTCTATGAGATTACTCTGCATATCTCCCATTTTGGAGGAAAAATTGGGTGAAATTTTCTAAATCCAAAAAAATTTTCGATATTAAAAAAAAAAATTTTTTTTTTTTTTTGCTGGAAATGGCTCAAAACGAATAGCGACTTGATTTGGAACAAAAAAAATCAAAATGGCCGCCACACGCAGACCGGCGATTCAAGAGCAACGAAACCTAAACATGTCATAGAGGTACATGAGAGGAATGTTTTGTAACAAAAATCTCAAAACTGATCAGACAGTTTTTGAGAAAATGGCCACCAAAGCCAAAATTGGCAATTTCTCGTCAAAAATGGCCCCCAAATCGGCAAAAACGATTCAATCAAAAAAATTCAAAAAACGTTTTTAGATATTGGCCTGAGGTATGTTCTGACAAATTTATGGGGAAATTCATCATGCCAAAAAAACGTTACAGATCCGGACGGACGACGGACAGACGACGGACGACGGACGAAAAACCACGATAATAGCTTATCGGCCCAAAGGGCCGGTAAGCTAATAATTTAGAAATCCGAATCTAACCCCATGGAATAGATACATGACAAGTACAAAAGTACCCAATCACAAGCCCGAAGGCTACTGAGTTGATGGTATCCTCGGGGACAGATTTAACGTCCGCCAGCAGTGACACCGACTCAGTGGTATAAATGTAAGTATCAATCTATTACCACCAATACAATCAAATTTTGATGATGCCAATAAGAAACGTAAAATACAACATTTTGCAATAGAAACAAACCTCGACCAAATAGTTTATCCAAAGACACACTGGGGTCATCAGGGGCAGATGTAAAGATGATAATAAGCGATATATTAGCCATTTTGTTCTCTTACCTTGGAAATGAGATCAAAGGTCAAATTCTAGATCACCAAATTATTCAGCATACATCATTTCCTATATGTTCACTATGGACCCCTAAGCTGTAAATTTGATAATAAGCGAGATCTAAGCCATTTTGTATTCTGACCTTGAAAAACATAGCACCAAGGGTGCTGTAGCTTACCGGCAATCATGTGAATTGCGTGGAATACTGAATACATATAAATTGTTACACTGATGGTAAAATCTATATGTTAAAACAACATTTACGAAGATGTTTTAACATATTGATTTTAACATCAGTGTAACAATTTATATGTATTCAGTATTCTATGCAATTCACATGATTGCCGGTAAGCTACAGCACCCTTGGTGCTATGTTTTTCATAGGTTGTTGGGCAGTTGTATACTAATTCCATCTGGTGTACAGTGGAAACAACTACATTTAACACATTGTCTGCCCCTGAAGACGCCAGTGTGTCTTTGGATAAACTGTTTGGTCGGGCTTTGTTTGTTTCTATTGCAAAATGTAGTATTTTACGTTTCTTATTGGCATCATCAAAATCTGATTGTATTGGTGGTAATAGATTGATACTTACATTTACAGCATAGGAATCAATTGCAAATATAGAGGAATGATATATACTGAATATTTTCATGACCTTGAACTTGAACTTTGACCTCATTTTCAAGGTCACATCACAGAATGGCTAATGTCTCACTTATTATCGACTTTACAGCTTAGGAATTTATTGTGGACATACTAGAAGTGATATATTTGTTAAAAATTTCATGGCCTTGAATTTATCAGTGACTTTATTTTCAAGGTCACTGGACAAAAGGCTAATATCTAAAATGTATATTGTCCGGTAACCTTTCTTAGCCCTTGGGCTAATTTTCATTTTAGTACATATCTCAAGAATCATTTTTTTGAGTCAGCATTTTGTTTGTTTGTTTGTTTGGTATCTCAGTACGGGGTGTCATAGAGCAAAACATAGAGCAAAACAGATGTCATTCTTGGCAAGCATGTTATAAATGTTACAGGTTAATCTCTACACCGCGATGCCTCCAAGGCATCTTTAGGCCTTGACATCTATGTGCAGTTCTGTCAGATTCCATGACAGGGGAGATGTGGTCCCATCTGGCTTTGATATAGAGATATAAACTTGTCACCAGTAGCCACAGAAGACCTTCTGTACCTTCTAGTTAATGAGTGTACTTTGTTTTTGTGTGTCAAAAGCTTTTTTTGTATATTTTGTTATTAATTTTTGCAAAGCAGAAAAAAAACTACAAATGTTTGATAATTGTGTGAATGAATCATGTGATAATTCAAAATGAATTGAAATCAAGTTTTGTTCACAAATGAACATGTCAAACTCTATACAAGTTTTCAAATACACAATTGTTGATTGTAATGCAATATCCAGAACAAACAAACAAAAACATAGCAAAAAAATGAAAATGACGCTACAAATATATTCACAGATTTGTGAGATACGATGACTGATATGATTACTTCTAAAATTTGAAAACTGTCCCGAGGCAAACCAACAAGCTGCACAACCTCCTCGTAGAAAACTTAGCATGGATTATAAAGTGATTATGTCCGAGGGAATACATGTACATGTAGCTGGTTCTTGCATACATTTACAATTTTGCATTACCACACACAAATACTGGTAACGATTAAAAAACAACAACACTAGATGTATTTCCATTAGAATAATAAAACTAATATGCCCTACCGGTATCAGGGGGATTTACACTGACATTAACTAACCTTCTAATGAGCAAAATATATGCAATGTTTCATTGCTACCAGTATACATGTACATTAAATTGTATGATTGAATAGGGTAGAGAATTGATCAAGCCATGTACTGGACAAAATGTTTTATTTTACCAAAATGTACAACTTTGACATGACAATACACAGTTACTGATACAAATAAATAAATCCCATTATACCAAAATTCACATTTGACAAATGTAAGGTTGTCAAACTAAACAGTACGTTTTGGTCCGAATCATTCACTGTGTATTGAGCCATTCCCAGGCAACAACATTATAAAAAAAAATTACCATTGGAAATGTTTTTGACATAAATGATGTACAAAATTTGACCCATCATTTTCTTCATACTGGGAGCTGTACTTAGTAAACGCCCATAGTGGGCTAGATTGTCAATAGATTGTTACTGTAAAACTACTAATTAAGGCATTTCGGCAGAAATGCCTTTATGGTTTTAGCAGAATTTTTTTTTAGGTTACCGGACCTATGGCGCCATGCGTCCGGCGTCGTCGTCCGTCGTCCGTCAACAATTTTATCTTTAAAGTTTACGATCGAATTTTTCTGAAATTTTGCACAAAAATGCCTAAAAATATTTCGAGAGTTAGGTATTTTTTAGTTTTTTGATTTTCGCATTTTCTTCAAAATGGCAGCCGTTTTCGTCGAAAAACGGTCAATTTTGGATTTTGGCGGCCATTTTCTCAAAATCTGTTCAGTAACTTTTTTTTTTATTGATGCATAACACTCCTCATATGTACCCCTGTGACATGTATAAATTTCGTTGCGTTTGAATCGCTCGAAGTGGGCCATTTTGGGCCCAAACTCAGCCCAAATGTGACTTTCCCATGTTAAATTCTCCTATGCTTTATAATGGGACACACTAAAGCCTAATATCTCACTTAATATTGAGATTAGAGACTAGGAATCAATTGTGGACATATAGGAAATGATATATGCTGAATATTGTCGTGACCTTGAATTTGACCTCTGACCTTGGTTTCAAGGTCAGAGCGGCCGTTTTCGTCGAAAAATGGCCAATTTTGGACTTCGACGGTCGTTTTCTCAAAATCTGTTCAGTAACTTTTTTTTTCTTATTGATGAAAAACACTCCTCATATGTACCCCTGTGACATGTATAAATTTCGTTGCGCTTGAATCGCTTGAAGTGGGCCATTTTGGGCCCAAACTCGGCTCAAATGTGACTTTCCCATGTTAAATTTTCCTATGCTTTATAATGGCACACATTAAGCCTAATATCTCACTTAATATTGAAATTAGAGACTAGGAATGAATTGTGGACATATAGGAAATGATATATGCTGAATATTCTCGTGACCTTGAATTTGACTTTTGACCTCATTTTCAAGGTCACAGGACAAAATGGCTAATATCTCGCTTATTATCGACTTTACAGCTTAGGAATCAGTTGTGAACATATAGGAAATGATATATGCTGAATATTCTTGTGACCTTGAATTTGACCTTTGACCTCATTTTCAAGGTCACATGACAAAATGGCTAATATCTCGCTTATTATCGACTTTACAGTTTAGGAAACAATTGTGAACATATAGGAAATGATATATGCTGAATATTCTCGTGACCTTGAATTTGACCTTTGACCTCATTTCCAAGGTCGCAGGACAAAATTGCTAATATCTCGCTTATTATCGACTTTACAGCTTAGGAATCAATTGTGTACATATAGGAAATGATATATGCTGAATATTTTCGTGACCTTGAATTTGACCTTTGACCTCATTTCCAAGGTCGCAGGACAAAATTGCTAATATCTCGCTTATTATCGACTTTACAGCTTAGGGATCAATTGTGTACATATAGGAAATGATATATACTGAATATTCTCGTGGCCTTGAATTTGAGCTTTGACCTCATTTTCAAGGTCACAGGACAAAATGGCCAATATCTTGCTTATTAGCAACTTTACAGCTTGGGAATCGATTGTGAACATATAGGAAATGATATATGCTGAAAATTCTCGTGACTTTGAATTTGACCTTTGACCTCATTTTCAAGGTCACAGGACAAAACGGCCAATATCTTGCTTATTAGCGACTTTACAGCTTAGGAATCAATTGTGAACATATAGGAAATGATATATGCTGAAAATTCTCATGACCTTGAATTTGACCTTTGACCTCATTTTCAAGGTCACATGACAAAATGGCTAATATCTCGGTTATTATCGACTTTACAGCTTAGGAATCAATTGTGAACATATAGGAAATGATATATGCTGAATATTCTCATGACCTTGAATTTGACCTTTGACCTCATTTCCAAGGTCACAGGACAAAATGGCCAATATCTTGCTGATTAGCGCCTTTACAGCTTAGAAATCAATTGTGAACATATAGGAAATAATATATGCTGAATATTCTAGTGACCTTGAATTTGACTTTTGACCTCATTTTCAAGGTCAACAGGACAAAATGGCTAATATCTCGCTTATTATCGACTTTACAGCTTAGGAATCAATTGTGAACATATAGGAAATGATATATTCTGAATATTTTAATGATATTGAATTTGACCTTTGACCTAAATTTCAAGGTCAGTCATTTTATTTTCAAAGTCAGATTACAAAATGGCTCATATCTCGCTTATTATCAAATTTACAGCTTAGGGGTCCATAGTGAACATATAGGAAATGATGTATGCTGAATAGTTTGGTGATCTAGAATTTAACCTTTGATCCCATTTTCAAGGTTAGAGATATGGCGATTTCAGTGGTCACCTTGAATTTGACCTTCAACTTTCTCGGCTTAACTCTGTATATTTCTCCGGTAACCTTTCTAGCCCATTGGGCTAATTTTTTAGGTTACCGGACCTTTGGTCCGATAACCTATTGCCATGGCGTTGCGTCCGGCGTCCGTCCGTCCGTCCGTCCGTTCACATTTTTAGGTTACCGGACCTATGGTCCGATAACCTATTGCCATGGCGTTGCGTCCGTCGTCCGTCCGTCCGTCCGTCGTCCGTCCGTCCGTCGTCCGTCGTCCGTCTGTTAACATTTTTATCTTTTTTGTTTACGGACGAGTTTTTCTGAAATTTTGCACAAAAATGCTTAAAAATAATTCAAAAAGGAGGTATTTTTTAGTTTTTTGATTTTCGCATTTTTTTCAAAATGGCGGCCGTTTTCGTCGAAAAATGGGCAATTTTAGACTTTGACGGTCGTTTTCTCAAAATGTGTTCAGTAACTTTTTTTCTTATTGATGCATAACACTCCTCATATGTACCCCTCTGACATGTATAAATTTCGTTGCCCTTGAATCGCTCGTAGTTGGCCATTTTGGGCCCAAACTCGGCCCAAATGGGACTTTCCCATGTTAAATTCTCCTATGCTTTATAATGGGACACATTAAGCCTAATATCTCACTTAATATTGAGATTAGAGACTAGGAATCAATTGTGGACATACAGGAAATGATATATGCTGAATATTCTCGTGACCTTGAATTTAACCTCTGACCTCGGTTTCAAGGTCAGAGCGGCCGTTTTTTTCGAAAAATGGCGAATTATGGACTTTGACGGTTGTTTTCTCAAAATCTGTTCAGTAACTTTTTAGGTTACCGGACCTATGGTCCGTAACCTATTGGCATGGCGATGCGTCCGGCGTCGTCGTCGTCCGTCGTCGTCCGTCGTCGTCGTCGTCCGTCAACAATTTTATCTTTAAAGTTTACGATCAAATTTTTCTGAAATTTTGCACAAAAATGCCTAAAAATATTTCGAGAGGGAGGTATTTTTTAGTTTTTTGATTTTCGCATTTTTTTCAAAATGGCGGCCGTTTTCGACGAAAAATGCCTGATTTTGGACTTTGGCGGCCATTTTCTCAAAATCTGTTCAGTAACTTTTTTTTTTATTGATGCATAACACTCCTCATATGTACCCCTGTGACATGTATAAATTTCGTTGCGCTTGAATCGCTCGAAGTGGGCCATTTTGGGCCCAAACTCGGCCCAAATGGGACTTTCCCATGTTAAATTCTCCTATGCTTTATAATGGGACACATTAAAGCCTAATATCTCACTTAATATTGAGATTAGAGACTAGGAATCAATTGTGGACATATAGAAAATGATATATGCTGAATATTGTCGTGACCTTGAATTTGACCTCTGACCTTGGTTTCAAGGTCAGAGCGGCCGTTTTCGTCGAAAAATGGCCAATTTTGGACTTCGACGGTCGTTTTCTCAAAATCTGTTCAGTAACTTTTTTTTCTTATTGATGAAAAACACTCCTCATATGTACCCCTGTGACATGTATAAATTTCGTTGCACTTGAATCGCTTGAAGTGGGCCATTTTGGGCCCAAACTCGGCCCAAATGTGACTTTCCCATGTTAAATTTTCCTATGCTTTATAATGGCACACATTAAGCCTAATATCTCACTTAATATTTGAAATGAGAGACTAGGAATGAATTGTGGACATATAGGAAATGATATATGCTGAATATTTTCGTGACCTTGAATTTGACTTTTGACCTCATTTTCAAGGTCACAGGACAAAATGGCTAATATCTCGCTTATTATCGACTTTACAGCTTAGGAATCAGTTGTGAACATATAGGAAATGATATATGCTGAATATTCTTGTGACCTTGAATTTGAGCTTTGACCTCATTTTCAAGGTCACATGACAAAATGGCTAATATCTCGCTTATTATCGACTTTACAGTTTAGGAATCAATTGTGAACATATAGGAAATGATATATGCTGAATATTCTCATGACCTTGAATTTGACCTTTGACCTCATTTTCAAGGTCACAGGACAAAACGGCCAATATCTTGCTTATTAGCGACTTTACAGCTTAGGAATCAATTGTGAACATATAGGAAATGATATATGCTGAAAATTCTCATGACCTTGAATTTGACCTTTAACCTCATTTTCAAGGTCAAATGACAAAATGGCTAATATCTCGCTTATTATCGACTTTACAGCTTAGGAATCAATTGTGAACATATAGGAAATGATATATGCTGAATATTCTCATGACCTTGAATTTGACCTTTGACCTCATTTCCAAGGTCACAGGACAAAATTGCTAATATCTCGCTTATTATCGACTTTACAGCTTAGGAAACATATAGGAAATGATATATGCTGAATATTCTCATGACCTTGAATTTGACCTTTGACCTCATTTTCAAGGTCACAGGACAAAATGGCCAATATCTTGATTATTAGCGCCTTTACAGCTTAGAAATAAATTGTGAACATATAGGAAATGATACATGCTGAATATTCTAGTGACCTTGAATTTGACTTTTGACCTCATTTTCGAGGTCAACAGGACAAAATGGCTAATATCTCGCTTATTATCGACTTTACAGCTTAGGAATCAATTGTGAACATATAGGAAATGATATATTCTGAATATTTTAATGATATTGAATTTGACCTTTGACCTAAATTTCAAGGTCAGTCATTTTTTTTTCAAAGTCAGATTACAAAATGGCTTATATCTCGCTTATTATCAAATTTACAGCTTAGGGGTCCATAGTGAACATATAGGAAATGATGTATGTTGAATAGTTTGGTGATCTAGAATTTAACCTTTGATCCCATTTTCAAGGTTAGAGATATGGCGATTTCAGTGGTCACCTTGAATTTGACCTTCAACTTTCTCGGCTTAACTCTGTATATTTCTCCGGTAACCTTTCTAGCCCATTGGGCTAATTTTTTTGTTATTTATGCATAACACTCCTCATATGTACCCCTGTGATGTGTATAAATTTTGTTGCCCTTGAATCGCTATTTTTTCCAAAATGGCAGCCGTTTTTGTCGAAAAACAACTAATTTTGAACTTTGACAGCCATTTTCTCAAAATCTATTCAGTAACTTTTTTTC
The DNA here is from genome assembly GCA_949152475.1 of Terebella lapidaria. Lineage (NCBI taxonomy): Eukaryota > Metazoa > Annelida > Polychaeta > Terebellida > Terebellidae > Terebella > Terebella lapidaria. The sequence goes on from OX424569.1 coordinate 22,454,521, forward strand.
TTTTTTTGGACAAGGATGCTTAATCCTGTTCTTCATACTGTGTATGAAAATGGATTGGCTTGAATCGCTTGAAAAACCCGAATTATAGGCCCAAAGGGCGCAAAAAGGCCAAAATTTCACTGTTTGAACATTCTCTCCGAATCTCTTTAGTAAATTTCCTTCTAATTTCACATGATGATGTAATTTCACACTGGTTATGAAATATATAACAGTGAATTGCCTTGATTGGCTCTAAAGCCTAAAATTCAAGCCCAAAAGACCCCAAATGACTAAACTTCACCTTTTTTTGACATTTTTTCAAAAACTGTTCAGTAACATTTCTTATAATTTCACATAGGTATGGCATTTAGCTATGTTAATGACTTGTACAGAGGTGGGGTGCATTGAATCTGTGGAAACGTCGAAAAGTAGGCCCAAATCCTCAAAATTGGCTAAATTTGATTTTGTCAACATTATTCCAAATCTGTTATGCGCGAACTTACGGTAAAGTCTATACGGACAGGTCCGAAACGAGCCGAGTCAGACCGAGTGCAACGAAGAGTCCAAATGTCCTGCGTCGACCAATGTCATGTGTCGGTATTGTCTTGACAGTTTATGAATGACACACGACAAAGAATTATCGAGTCATGTACGTTTTTTGTTTGCAAAGGAGGCTTGAAATTGAAAAAAAAAGAGATTCGGGTATTTCCGACTTTACTGTAGCATGACTGCGCATGCGCGCATTAATTACGATCAAACTTTTTATTACGATTATTACGATTATTGCTTTTGAGGTATGGAAATCAAGAAAATTTATTCGCGTGAATTTGTCAATTATCTGATTACTGACGGCAGGACAGCAGTTCAAAACAACAGATAGGCCTACACGCTATTTGGTTGACATCGTTTGTGATACGAATAAATCATAGACTAGGCCACCCGCGTGGCCGTCGGCGGCGGTCTCACCGGAAAACGGCCGCCGCTGTCATAACGCGCACGTGTGAACAAGCGAGTATCCGCACACACCCAAGCGCGTGGATGTGCATGAACGTGCAATCGCGACTTACAACCACCATTCAGTTTGATGTCAAAATGTGTCCAGCTTTTTTTTCGGAGCACATGTACAATTTAGTGGGCAATCCTATTTCTCTAGGAGTATGATAACCATTGACAATGATTCATGATTGATGAGTTAATCAGTGGCACAAAATGATAAATACAGATAAAAAGAACATCTGGTGTGAAATAAAGAACACTTTTCTGTCATAACCAACTGTAATTCCGGATCCTAAGTATCGGAAATTACTGGTTACTGATGGGCCGATGATCGATTATTTTCGAAAGTCAGTTGGTTTGCCAAACCGATTTCGATGATCGATTATGGAATCTTATAATCGATTATCTAAAAGTGGCAAAAGTTCTTTGTAATCCATGAAAAGTCAACAAAGAATATGTATTTCAAAAATACATACCAATTTTTAATTGCAAATTTGTGAAATGTGAAGTTGTAAACTATAGTATTTACTTTGAAACCACATCAATTCCCCTTTATAACATATATTCTGCCAGTAAAGATTGTGCAACACTTGATTATGATATCACAGTTAAACCGATTAATAATCGAAAGTCAGTTGGTTTGTCGGGTTGGATGTACAATAACGTGGGCAATCTGAGTCATAGGCTGTGATTGGTTCAAAACTGGTCACATGGTACAGAAAGCATGGCGCTGATTGGTCACACCCACATTTGCCCAGAGTGGCACTTTATCCTACATTCGCTCCGGTTTGTCAAACCGATTATGAACCAATGATCGATTACGAAATTCAAACCAACTCCCATCACTATTACTGGTAATAAAATTGCCCACGTAATTGTACATCCTAGCCTTTTTGTTTATTGTATCATTTAATTGTTCTGCTGAACTTCTGCAGTTAGGCCTACGTTGTGTAATAAATTTGAATATAAATTAACCTGTGGTAGATCTAGCCATAAATAAAACATGAAGACGTTCGGTTAGGTGCCGTAGACAACATGGCGCCAGGTGCTGAATGATTTGGGCGAAGTAAAGAAAAAAAAAAAAACCAACTCATCGTGGTAGCATGCCGCCGAGTAATCCATCCTGATTTTGCTACTTCGCAAAGTTCGCCTACCAGTCCATAGACATTCAGTTAACTATGATACTACCATGTACTGTAAAAGTACTAATTTTCGCGCGGTACTTATTTCGCGGTAAGGGTAGATCCGCGAAATTAAATACCTCGCTAAAATAAGTCTCCCGCGAAAATTAATTTTGAGGTTTGTGGCCGTCCATAGCACAATACGCTGTTGCTAATCATAACGCGCAGAATTACGTTAGTTACAGTGCCCAGATACCGGTCGCTAGCGTCTGCATGGCACGTGCTTGAACTTGGTGCCGATGACATCTGCACCAAGTTCAAGCTTTTGCAGACTAAGCATGACTTGTTTGACGTTTGTGTTTAAAATTTCAAATAAAATCTGATTTGATTTCCTGTGACTTTCCATTTCTCACACCAATTGCATTGACATACTGTGATGTCCATCAACTGCAAATTCTTTACGCGATTACTGGCAATCACTGAACCGCGAAATTAAATCCCCGCGAAATTGCCTGGGGGTAAAAACCGCGAAATTTAATACCCGCGAAAAAAAGTGTTTTTACAGTATTACTATGCTGTACATGCCAGCACTGAGTTCTCAAGAGCGTACCATTGATCAACACCTCTTTGTGTGCATGTGTTAACTCCCGAGGGTGAAATATGCTATAGAATCTTCATTTAGAGTACTGTATTTGTATATTTCATGGAGAGAGGCTAAGTTTTATTGATTTTGTATCAATAAAATTGACATGAAAACGTTTTGTGTTGTTATTTGTGAACTTTCATGTTGTGGTTGCTGCCATTTTGTAGAGTTCTTCAGAACGAGCATACTGATTGACTTTTTAGGTTACCGGACCTTTGGTCCGATAACCTATTGCCGTGGCGTTGCGTCCGTCGTCCGTCGTCGTCGTCCGTCGTCGTCCGTCTACATTTTAAGGTTACCGGACCTATGGTCCGATAACCTATTGGCATGGCGTTGCGTCCGTCGTCCGGCGTCCGTCGTCGTCCGTCGTCGTCCGTCGTCGTCCGTCGTCGTCGTCGTCGTCGTCCACATTTTTATCTTTTTTGTTTACGGGCGAATTTTTCTGAAATTTTGCACAAAAATACTTAAAAATAATTCAAGAAGGAGGTATTTTTTAGTTTTTTGATTTTCACATTTTTTTCAAAATGGCGGCCGTTTTCGATGAAAAATGCCTGATTTTGGACTTTGGCGGCCATTTTCTCAAAATCTGTTCAGTAACTTTTTTTCTTTTTGATATATAACACTCCTCATATGTACTCCTATGATGTCTATAAATTTCGTTGCGCTTGAATCGCTCGAAGTGGGCCATTTTGGCCCAAACTCGGCCCAAATGGGACTTTCCCTTGTTAAATTCTCCTATGCTTTATAATGGGACACATTATGCCTAATATCTCACTTAATATTGATATCAGAGACTAGGAATCAATTGTGGACATATAGGAAATGATATATGCTGAATATTCTCGTGACCTTGAATTTGACCTCTGACCTCAGTTTCAAGGTCAGAGCACAAAATGGCTTAGATCTCGCTTATTATCGACTCTACAGCTTAGGATTCAATTGTGAACATATAGGAAATGATATATGCTGAATATTCTTGTGACCTTGAATTTGACCTTCGACCCCATTTTCAAGGTCATAGGACAAAATGGCTAATATCTCACTTATTATGGATTTTATAGCTTAGGAATCAATTGTGGACATATAGGATGATATATGCTGAATATTCTCGTGACCTTGAATTTGACCTCTGACCTCATTTTCAAGGTCACAGGACAAAATGGCTCATATCTTGCTCCTCTATTGACTGTATGTCTCGGGAATCAATTGTGGACATATAAAAAATGATATACACTGAATATTTTGATTACCTTAAATTTGACCTTTGCCTTCATTTTCAAGGCCACAGCACAAAATTGCTAATATCTCTCTGATTATTGAATTTACAACTTAGCAATCAACTGTGGACATGATATATGCTTAATATTATATATGCTGAATATTCTCTTGACCAGTGACCTGGCTTGTCCGGTAACCTATCTTCGGCCCTTGGCCTAATTTTATCTTTAAAGTTTACGATCGAATCTTTCTGAAATTTTGCACAAAAATGCCTAAAAATATTTCGAGAGGGAAGTATTTTTTAGTTTTTTGATTTTCGCAATTATTTTAAAATGGCGGCCGTTTTCGTCGAAAAATGGCCACTTTTGGACTTTGGCTGTCGTTTTCTCAAAATCTGTTCAGTAACTTTTTTTCTTATTCATGCATAACACTCCTCATATGTACCTCTGTGACATGTATAAATTTCGTTGCCCTTGAATCGCTCGAAGTGGGCCATTTTGGGCCCAAACTCGGCCCAAATGGGACTTTCCCATGTTAAATTCTCCTATGCTTTATAATGGGACACATTAAGCCTAATATCTCACTTAATATTGAGATTAGAGACTAGGAATCAATTGTGGACATATAGGAAATGATATATGCTGAATATTGTCGTGACCTTGAATTTGACCTTTGACCTCATTTTCAAGGTCACAGGACAAAATGGCTGATATCTCGCTTATTATCGATTGTGAACATATAGGAACTGATATATGCTGAATTTTCTCGTGACCTCGAATTTGACCTTGACCTCATTTTCAAGGTCACATGACAAAATGGCTAATATCTCGCTTATTATCGACTTTACAGCTTAGGAATCAATTGTTAACATATAGGAAATGATATATGCTGAATATTTTTGTGACCTTGAATTTGACCTTTGACCTCATTTTCAAGGTCACAGGACAAAATGGCCAATATCTTGCTTATTAGCGACTTTACGCCTTATGAATCAATTGTGAACATATAGGAAATGATATATGCTGAATATTCTAGTGACCTTGAATTTGACCTTTGACCTCATTTTCAAGGTCAACAGGACAAAATGGCTAATATCTTGCTTATTATCAATTTTACAGCTTAGGAATCAATTGTGAACATATAGGAAATGATATATTCTGAATATTCTCATGACCTTGAATTTGACCTTTGACCTAAATTTCAAGGCCAGTCATTTTATTCTCAAGGTCAGAATACAAAATGGTTTATATCTCTCTTATTATCAAATTCACAGCTTAGGGGTCTATAGTGAACATATAGGAAATGATGTATGCTGAATATTTTGGTGATCTAGAATTTGACCTTTGATCCAATTTTCAAGGTCAGAGAACAAAATGGCTAATATGTCGCTTATTATCATCTTTACAGCTTCGGAATCAATTGCGAATATAGAGGAATGATATATACTGAATCTTTCCATGAACTTGAACTTTGACCTCATTTTCTAGGTCACATCACCGATCACAGAATGGCTAATATCTCACTTATTATCGACTTTACAGCTTAGGAATTTATTGTGGACATACTAGAAGTGATATATTTATTGCAAAATTATTTTCAAGGTCACTGGACAAAAGGCTAATATCTAAAATGTATATTGTCCGGTAACCTTTCTTAGCCCTTGGGCTAATTTTTTTTTTTTTTTTTTTTTTTTTCTTCCGCCGTTTGGTTTCCGGATCATAACTCTTGAACGCCTCGATCTATCTTTTCGAAATTTTCACAGCTCATCCGAAATACTTTGCTTCTAACCCCTATTGTTTTTCGTCGAAATCCGAAATCCAAGATGGCCTCCAGCGGCCATTTTGGAAAAAAAAATCGGGCGATTCCTGTCAATGTCATAATTTGATTCAGGCAATTTCCAGGGGGAAAAATTTTTTTGGGTGTATTTTTTTTGGGACTTAGAATTTTTCCCTCGCCTGCCCCCATGCAGGTGTAATACTGTGACTGAGCCATGCTACTGTATTCACTGACTGCTGCCTGGATGTCCAGCATGAGGCTAGGCTCTGCCCTCTCAGCCAGTGCAGGAGATCAGCCAGTCTGTCCAGCACAGCAATGGGCTCTGCCCCTCTCAGCCAGCCCTGCACAGTCATGCCTTACAAGATCAGCCAGTCTGTCCAGCTCAGAAATAGGCTCCGCCCCTCTCAGCCAGCCCTGCTCAGTCATGCCTGACAAGATCAGCCAGTCTGTCCAGCACAGAAATAGGCTCCACCCCTCTCAGCCAGCCCTGCTCAGTCATGCCTGACAAGTGATACAGCTAGCATGTCCAACATGACCCTAGGCTCATATCCATGCAATATCCCTCACTCCCCCCTCCAAAGCCTGGTTTACTAGTGTGTGTACATGGTAAAAGAATGAAGTTCCATCCCACAGAATACAATAGTTGGTTAATAAGCCAACACACATGACACAACATGCTTGGGGAATGATTTGCCCTGTCTGCATTTATATTGTACAAACATGTATTGTTTGAATGTTTTGTTATTCAACTCTATTTCACATGCAATGACCAAATCATCATTGTTTTAGTTAGCTGGCAAATGTTTGGCTTTGGTTATAATATGAATGCGAAAATTCCGCTGTATTGTACAAGTTTTGAAATCACAAAATTGGCTAAGATGACACAGCATTCTTTTAGTCACGTATCATTTTATATTTGACAGGAGCACCTGAAAAATATCACGAACATTCTGATTAAATATACTAGTACGCTGAATAATATTGGCTGGGTAATTGTCCATTCATTTGGGGTGGCAAATGTCTGGTGGGCCAAGTTGTCAAGATGATAAAAAAAAAAAAAGCAGTTCTGGTAAGAAACTGTCTGATGAGCTCTCACTCTTACCCACATACAATGGCCTATGTATCCTTTTTAGGTTACCGGACCTTTGGTCCGATAACCTATTGGCATGGCGTTGCGTCCGTCGTCCGTCCGTCCGTCCGTCCGTACCAACGAAGGTATATTTGTGGGACTAAAAAAAAGGGATTTGTGGGACTAAGTGGATTTGTGGGACCATTTTAGTGATTGTGGGACTATTTTAGTCCCACAAAGCTGTCCAAGAGCTGTTTGTGGGACTAAAATTTAATAAGGAGAAGTCCCATAAGGGTCTATTCGTGAGGATGTCCGCACGTCCGTCCGTCCGTCCGTCCGTCCGGCGTTAACATTTTTATCTTTAAAGTTAACAATCGAATCTTTCTGAAATTTTGCACAAAAATGCCTAAAAATATTTTGAGAAGGAGGTATTTTTTTGTTTTTTGATTTTCGCATTTTTTTTCAAAATGGCGGCCGTTTTTGTTGAAAAACGCTCAATTTTGGACTTCGACGGCCATTTTCTCAAAAACTGTCTGATCAGTTTTGAGTTTTTGGTTTCAAAAGATTTCCCTCATATACCTCTGTGATATGTATAAGTTTGGTTGCCCTAAATCTGCCGGTTTCCGTGTGGCGGCCATTTTGAATTTTTGGCGGGTCGGCGAAAAATTTTTTTTTCGCCCCAAATCGCATTACTATCCATTTTGGGCCATTTCTAGGGCAAAAAAAATTTTTCACCCTTTGAAAAAAATTTTGGACTTAGAAAATTTTCGGCACTTTTTCCCTTCATAATGGGAGCTGTCCGGACTGTACTCATAGAACGCTTGAAGATAGAGCTTAGAAATTGGCACTTTCAAATGGGAAGTCATATATGGCGACTTGTGTGGTGACCTTGAATTTGACCTTTGATGACCTTGAAAGGTCGAAACAGCCATTTTTGGGTCGAAAAACGCTCAAATTTGCACCTGGTCTGTATTTTCTCAAAAACTCTCTGATCAGTTTTGAGATTTTTGCTTAAAAAGATTCCTCTTATATACCTCTGTGACGTGTATAAGTTTTGTTGCCCTTGAATCGCCGATCTCAGTGTGGCCGCCATTTTGAATTTTTGACGAGTCAGCGAAAAAACATTTTTTCGCCCCAAATAACATTACTATCCATTTTGGGCCATTTCTAGGCAAAAAAAAATTTTCATCCTTTGAAAAAAATTTTGGACTTAGAAAATTTTCGGCACTTTTTTCCTTCATAATGGGAGCTGTCAGGACTGTACACATAGAACGCTTGAAGATAGAGCTTAGAAATTGGCACTTTCAAATGGGAAGTCATATATGGCGACTTGTGTGGTGACCTTGAATTTGACCTTGGATGACCTTGAAAGGTCAAAACAGCCATTTTGGGGTCAAAAAATGCCCAGATTTGCCTTTGTAGATGAAATGCTTGCAGATAGAGCTCATGTTTGCATTATGAACATATAGGAAGACATATATGGCACAACTAATGATGGCCTTGAACTTGACGTCAGATGACCTTGAGTGCCAAATGTCTGACTTGGAATGTGTAAATTGACCTGAGCGGCCTAAACGATTCCACCCAACATATAGAATATCAAATGCCGCACACATACATGTAATGGTTACATCGAAGTTCATACGGATGACCTTGATTGGTAAATCCCAAGGTCATATGTTTACACTGCGAACCTTGATTGGTAAATCTCAAGGTCTGTTACCTGCCAATGCTGCCATGGCCAAACCAAAATTGTCCGGTAACCTATCTTAGCCTTTGGGCTAATTTTTTTATAACACATATTGCATGTATACATCACACTCTGCAAGTATATAAACAAATTTTAGAGTGACGAGGTGAATCACAGAATCATGTCGATTCTTATTTCCATGATTCAATAAAAAAAAACATCAATCCACAGGGCACTCCATAGCGTAGGAGAATCCGTAATTACGCACATGTTATGTCATTTCATGCAAATATTTATATGTGAGTGCGTACGCTTCGTATCAGGGAAAATACCAAAGAAATAACCATGAAACTTTATTTTTGCCCCTGAAAACAAGCTTTGTGCCTACGTCATCAAAGGCGGAGCACAAGACCATACATGCAGCGCGAACTGGCCAATCAAACAAGTTCAGAATGCTAGATGTCGCCTCAATCGCGATACTTTTTGGGGCAAACTTGGCACACATCATGAATGACAGACAGCATTGTCGGTGTGTTTGTAACTTTGTACGAAAAACAGCCGAGCTCCCGAAATCTGTTTCACATTTACTTGTTCAGTAGTATATTTTCTTCTGGGAATAAACTTGTCAAATCACTTAATAAGACGACCATGATAATACTTCAATGACCTGGCTGTAGCCTATTCTGTGACATGGACATGGTGTACTGAAGCCACACGAGTGTGCTCTAATGCTCTATTCCTTGTTATTGTATTACAAAATTCTACATTAATTTCAGAACCTACCCCTCTGTTTCAAAGCCAAGGGGTACAGCAAAAATTTACCCATTAAAATTGACCCCCTTTTCTTGAGATCAAGGGGTGTGTTACTCCTTTCCAAAAATTCCTACTGAGTGCTCTGAACCCATCAGTCCTAAATTTGCTGCATTCCCAAGTTCGCCAACTACATTGTACACTGGTACCACACTTATTACAGTGGACTGATGTTCGTGTTTTATTTTATCATTGTATGTAAAATCTTTTAAAAAATTGCTGATGCCCAGAGAATACTAGTAAGGTGTTTATTACATTTTTTTAAAACTTCGAGCTATGTTGGGAGCATTATGATTCACATTCTGAAAGTCATAATGTATCTGATGAAATGCATCCTAATGTAGCCTCTATGAAATGTCACCAATGAAACTAAGAAAAATACAGTAATGAATTTAATAATTATGAGAATAACCAAATTACTTCAATATAAAAATTACTTCTGTTACCTGTAGATGAAAGCTGTACATCTGGTACCTGACTAGTTTTACCTGATTAGAATTCTTTGCAGTTGTCTAATTTATTGGTCTCCTTTTTTTACTCACCGAAGGTGAGTATATGGGATCGACCGTGTGTGTATGTTTGGATGTATGTATGTCACAAACGTGGCACGTTTTGTTGTATGGGGACGGATTTTTTCCATTTGGGGCACGTTCTGGCCCTTTCTGCTCCCTCTATCGATATGCCAACTTTGGAATTTCTTCGTGCATCCATGTTGACGTAGTTGCAAATTTAATTGTCGAGTCGGACAAATTCCGCACACAACTCCAGTCGCCAACATGTATCTAAGATCGGAGGGAGGGAGATGATAGACGTGACAGCCGTGTGTGATGGATTCTGAGATGGGCGAATGCTGCTCCACACTAAGGACTTCCCGACCTCCCGGGGCAAGTAATAATTGGGTGAGGGCAAGTGAGAAAAAACAAGCAGTCGCCCGACGGGCAACCACAAATTTGCGGCCAAATCTTAGACATATTATTCAAATAAATGTGTTCAACCTGTCAACCTGTCAAGATTGATTCACCACCGTATTGATTTACTGAGGGCTGGATGACACATCAATACTTTGTATGTACATAAATTATGCAAATTACGCAGTTAGCCAATAGCATTTGCGGGTTTACCATGACACATCAGAACTTTGTAATGATGCAAATTACGCAGTTAGCCAATAGCATTTGCGGGTTTACCATGACACATCAGAACTTTGTATGTACATTTTGTACATAAATTATGCAAATTACGAAGTTAGCCAATAGCATGTGCGGGTTTCTCAGATCGTGTGCATGTTTACGATGTTGCATAACAACGCATCTACCGAACGAACATGTTCCAAGTATTTGAAGCGTGCCGAATAAGTAGGCGAGATACGGTGGCTACTGTTTTCCGGTTACAAAGCGATACTGGATACTGTACTATGTTATTGTTAATATCAGAGTATAATATGATTTGATGATTGAAAGGAAGAAATTTGGATCTAGAGTACAATAACAAGTTATTAACAACACCATGCATTTCATTGACTGAAATATTGTGTAAAATCTGATTTTTAAAACTCGTTTACACCGTTTTTTGCCTTTAGTTCAGTCAAGTTACTTCGAGCAAACTATTCAACCGAATATTGTATATCTGTGATACAAACGGCAATTAATTTACACAAACCTGTCTTCCGGAAGGCTATCTGTTTCTTTCAAAAAGCAAAAGTTTTATTTAAGCGAGGATTTGCTCGAAACATGGGCGCCGACATATTGCTTGGTTCTCGACAACTGATGACGGAATCCAAATGGACAAGTTCAAATTAGTAATAATAGAGGGATCGCGTTGTCAGTTGTCGTCAAGGTGCCTGCAAGTGCGAGTGAGTGAGTGAGTGATCGAGTGAGTGAGTGAGTGAGTAAATCGTTTATTAAAGTGACATATACAAAATGAATATAATTATAACGCACACACATAATAAGATGTATCCAGCCTCACAGAGCTTATAAGTCACTACTAATGTTTGTTGTTACAGTTATATATGACAGACTGGCGTAATTCCCATGCTTTACTTAAATACACAGCAAGTTGCTTTTGACACACTGAATTTAAATAAGAAAATTGTTCAACCGTACTACAGTCAAGAAAATTTACATTATTATTTGATACTTTATCAAAAAGTTCTTTTCGAAATGTACAATACATGTACTTAGGGCAAACCATCAGGAAATGTACTTCATCTTCAATGTTGCTTGAATTACAAATGCTACATGTTCTATCTTCCAAAGAAGTGTTACTAAACCGTCCAGTTTCAACATGTAATGGTAATATGCCCAGTCTGAACTGTGCTAAAATTGACCTACCCTTTCTCGACATGTAATCGGATACATATGGTTCAGTTTCAATTATATTTTTGTACAATATATACGTTCTGAGTTTTGGTTTTTCCTTTACTGCAGTTTCCCAAACGTTTTGCATCATCCCGTTGAATCTATATTTAACAAAATCCAAATTACAAAAAGATTTACTTTCAAACACACCACAAAGATCAATATTGCTGAAAATCTCACTGGATCAGTTATTTTTGCAAAGTTCCCAATCAATATCAAATGAAACTTTTGTTGAACGGGAATTATCCATTGATACCAGTTACCAGTATAGGTAACTTGTCAGTCAGGACTGATGCAGGACAGCTGAGATAACATCGCTGAGTTTATATGAACAAAGAGGCGGGCAAGATCTCAAATACGCTCAAAGGAGTATTTGTGGCGCTGTAACCAACTGCCCAAGACATGATCATATGGAGTCAGATCTAGAGCCATTCCCAGCGCATGAACACTGCCGGTAGTGTTTTCCAGGAATCCTTGCCTTTGACCGACTAGTTTTTCATGTTTCTATGCAGAATCAAACAGGGATTCTACGTTGAACGGGCAATCAGAAGGATAAAAGAATATCATATTTTTTATGGTGTTCTTCCACTCAGGGTGGCTTCTTGTATCAACCAGATTTGGACAATCTGTGGGATTTTGACCACATTTGGTGGTCCTCTGTTCTAACATGAGATTCGTGCAGTAGTTGTAGTACACTTTCCAGAGCAATACATGTCTTGAGACTTCAACATGTACAAAATACTTTTTAGCAGAAATGTACAGTATATTTGTGTGTACAATTGTATAATTGTGTTGTAACTCAGTAGAGTATTGTCCGATGCATATTTAAGTATTTATAGCTTAATTAGCAGTACTTGTATATATTATACCACGTATCCCAATGTATGTGTGCTTAACAAATAAAGGTCTTTTCAAATATAACTTTGAATTGAGTGACTCTGGATATATGCTGGCGAGATAGAGTGTGTCCCAAAAAAAGAAGTATACCGAAAATTGGTGGATTATGTGATGAATATAAATAGTTACCAATTAATGAAAAACAGTTGCAACTGCGATAAAACATACGTACTGACAAAATGTTGTAAAGTATATACTTTTCTATTATCCTAAACTGAACCTCTGGTCCAAACATCAAGCAGCTCATTTTATCAATTATAGGTATGATATTCATACATGTATCTTGCCACAGTATATATTCCAGGTATTTTCTGTAAACTTGTAGGATACACTGTATTTTATTCGGTACAAAAACTGACACAGGTGTATGAAACATGAATTTTGTCCCTAGGATGATTATTGGTATTCAAATTTAGCTGGTATGCTACAGGAAACTTGGTCCTATTTTGTAATTTGTATTTCTGTAAGCTTGCATAGGGTTCATTATGATAGGCTGCATCACGTCATAATGGGTACATTAATACATGCTGGAGCCCGTCATAATGTACCCATATGTACCCATCTTCGGTGAGTACGGCGCCCCATGGGCCCTTGTTGCAGACATCAAATCAGTATGGGAAAGAAGAAGTCTAGTGTTTTGAAGAGAGCTGCCAAGTTGGCGAAGGTTTGCACCATGACATGTTAGTTTTATGGTGAACAATGACAATAAAAGTCAACAATATGTGTATTGTTTATGATTTTACTCTGCCTTGACATTTTTTGTGCATGGCCTCTTCTGTTTCAGAACTTGAGAGCGATTGATGAGGCGAGGGGCCTGGAGGAGTGGTCACCCGGACATCGAACGAGGACGATGCTGTGGGTGCTCGAGGAGCCCCCGGGGACAGTCACCCCGTCAACAAACTCGAGGAGGGTGACCTCGTGAAAAAACAACCTCAGATTGAGGAGGGTGACCTCGTAAAAAAACAACCTCAGATTGAGGAGGGTGACCTCGTTAAAAAACAACCTCAGAATGCTCAAAATTTTGCTCCGAATGCTCGAACCAACCTCGATCCAACCTCAAAATGCTCAGAATGCTCAAAACAATATCAGAATGAAAAACAACCTGCCATACTTGATAAACGTCAAAATGAAGCGAAGTGCTGCCCAAATTTTCCAAAGCGCAAAGAGAATCGTGCTGAATCATGCACCAAGCCTTTGAAACTTCCCAATATCAGTTTGCTTGATAACGTGGATACTCCTCAAACTGTGGCATCAACATGTGGTACTACATGTACTAACACATCTCGACAACAATCCACTTATTTTGTCTCTGTTCACACAATCAAGAGTTTGAAACTCAAACCTGAAGTTGTAAAATATCATGAAGAAAGTGTTCTTGGATCATTTCATCAAGGTGATGTTCACTTTCCAGAAATTAGCCGTGGTAGACAATGCACATGTAATTCTTTGGCTGCTTTGTGCAAGTTGAAGGTCATTGGCTCAAGTATGTTGAAATGTGGTGAAATCAATGATATACTCAACAAGGGAGATTGCATTTACAGGAAAGTTATCGAGAATTTAGCCCTGCATAATAAACTTTCCAATGTCTATTTAAATTTCGAGGAATTGCCATCAGAGTTTGATATGTGGAATGTGCACTTCAAAGTGACCTTGTTGGATCGTACAAGTGGTATTTGTGGGAATCCAGAATTTCCTCACGAGTTTGGGTTCAGTCTGTGAAATGCTGTGGCAGATGGTATGTTACAAGCAAATTATGCTCTTTTGATGATAGGTAGTAGTTGTATGGCTCTATCAAAATCTGGCAGAAATTATGTGTTAATTGATTCCCATGCAAGAGATTGTAATGGACGACTGTCCGAGTCAGGCAAAGCAGTAATGCTCAAATTCATGAGCATAGAAAAGTTATGTTCACACCTTCTGGATGTGACTTCTCAGAGTGCTAGAAATTTCCCTTTTGAAATGCAGCCTGTAGCAATTCATACAGAAAAGATTGACACTCAACGAATCTTCACTAATCTTTCAATGCAAGCATACATGGCAGATCAAGCAAGAAAAACTAAACTTTTAAAAACACGAAAAACTAAAGTAGGCCCAACGAAAGGAGAAAAAAGAAGAATTTACTTCAAGAACATGATGAAAGCATATCGACAAAATACAAACTTCAGAGAGGCAGAACGAACTAGGCAAATGACTAAAAAACGCACGATGAGAACAGATGCAAAGTACAGAGATGCAGAACGAACTAGGGAAGTTACTCAAAAACGCACCATGAGAACAGATGAAAATTACAGAGATGCTGAACGAGCTCATAAACGTACTATGAGGACAGATGTAAAGTACAGAGATGCAGAACGAAATAGGGAAGTTACTCAAAAACGCACCATGAGAACAGATGAAAATTACAGAGATGCTGAACGAACTCATAAACGTACTATGAGAACAGATGTAAAGTACAGAGATGCAGAACGAAATAGGGAAGTTACTCAAAAACGCACCATGAGAACAGATGAAAATTACAGAGATGCTGAACGAACTCATAAACGTACTATGAGAACAGATGTAAAGTACAGAGATGCAGAACGAAATAGGGAAGTTACTCAAAAACGTACCATGAGGACAGATGAAAAGTACAGAGATGCTGAACGAACTCATAAACGTACTATGAGAACAGATGTAAAGTACAGAGATGCAGAACGAACAAGGGAAGTTACTCAAAAACGTACCATGAGGACAGATGAAAAGTACAGAGATGCTGAACGAACAAGGGAAGTGACTCAAAAACGTACCATGAGGACAGATGTAAAGTACATAGATGCAGAACGAAATAGGGAAGTTACTCAAAAACGCACCATGAGAACAGATGAAAATTACAGAGATGCTGAACGAACTCATAAACGTACTATGAGAACAGATGTAAAGTACAGAGATGCAGAACGAAATAGGGAAGTTACTCAAAAACGTACCATGAGGACAGATGAAAAGTACAGAGATGCAGAACGAACTAAGGAAGTGACTCAAAAACGTACAATGAGGACAGATGAAAAGTACAGAGATGCAGAACGAACAAGGGAAGTGACTCAAAAACGTACCATGAGGACAGATGAAAAGTACAGAGATGCAGAACGAACTAGGGAAGTGACTCAAAAACGTACCATGAGGACAGATGAAAAGTACAGAAATGCAGAACGGACCAAGGAAAAGCAACAAAAGCAACAAAAAAGGAAATGTGATTTTTTCAAAGAAAGCGAGCGTGTTGCCAAAAAGCAAAAACGTCTACATCAATCAAACAAAAAAGTCGAACAACATAAAGACCGAAGGAGAAAATCACAGAAAAGGATGTCCTCTGATTTTGTGTACAGCGAAAATGCGTCAAAACGACAAAGATTATTCGGAAATAGCTTGGATGACTGCATTAAAAATTTCCATATCAAAATAGCAGAAGGCCCAATTTATGTATGTTGTTGTTGTCGTCAAACCTGTTTCAGGGAAACTGTTCAAAAATCGTTCAGAATTTTATTGTCTCCTTCTGATAAGGACCTTGTCGAGAAATGTATTCTTAATTATTGTGATCAACAGGACACTCCCGGTGAATGGATATGCAAAACCTGCTATGGATCTATAAAATCTGGTAAAGTTCCCAAGTTGTCAATGGCAAATAAAATGATGTTTCCGGAAAAACCAAAGGAACTAGAACTGTGCCCCCTTGAAGAAAGACTTGTTGCATTGCGTATTCCTTTTGTGCAAATCCGAGAATTACCGAGAGGTGGTCAGCTGTCAATTCGTGGTAATGTCGTCAATGTTCCGTGTGATATTGAACCAACCATTCGCACTCTACCGAGAAACTTATCTGAAAGTAAAACCATTTCTGTGCAACTTAAAAAGAAAGTATCGTTTGCCAGCTCTGTATTTACAGAAAATATTCGGCCACAAAAAGTATTGAATGCTGTGAAATACCTTCTGGATAATAGTCCTTTATACAAAGATGAAAACATTTCTGTAGACGATGAATGGACCAACAAAATAACCAGTGACAGTGATATCGAAACAATGGAATTGACTGGTGTAGCAGCAGAAATTTTAAACGACGATATCGATGTGCCTCTACAGAAAGAAAATGAACAGGAAACACAAGAAAACACTTGTATCGACGACGATGACAACTTCAGTGAATTAGATGAGCGAGAACAAGTAATGGGTAACATGGACACACTCTTAGATGATGGAGACACATTTGATGATGACAAAATTTACACATTCGCTCCAGGAGAGGACCAGACACCAATTGCTATGTTTCAAGATGAAAATTCTGAATACTTAGCTTTCCCAACCATTTTTTGTGGTCACAAACGTCCAGATAATTCTGAAAGAGAAAGGTCTGTACATTACAGTGACATTTGTAAATGGGAGCTCCGTTCCGAAGATCGCAGAGTAGCCATGTCGGTGCCCAACTTATTTTACAAAATGAAGAAGAATCAGTTGAAACAAGTTAAAGATAAAATTGGACTGGCTGTTCGTAGATGCAAAATGGGATAAAAAAAATGACAGCTGGCCAGTTACTGCAACCAAATGCATTCACAAATTTAGTAAATTTAGATGAGGGCTTCTATATTTTCAAATCCATAAGAAATTCGCCTGCATATCTTGAAAAAAGGAAGAAGGATGTGTTTGCAATGATACGCCAAATTGGATTACCAACATGGTTCGCATCTTTTTCTGCTGCTGACACAAAATGGCCAGATTTACTAAAAATTATTGGAAAATTAGTGGACAAGAAAGAATACACTGATGATGATATTGAAGGAATGGATTGGACAGAACGAACAAGGCTCTTACAATCAGACCCAATTACGTGTGCTAGATATTTCAACAATCGAGTTTCAGTTTTCATTAATTCTGTCCTTAAAAGTGACCATACTCCCATTGGAAAAATAAATGATTATTTTTATCGAGTAGAATTCCAACAGAGAGGTTCCCCTCACATTCACATGCTTATATGGGTAGAAAATGCACCTGTATTCGGCGAAAGTGACAATGCAGAAATAGTAAAGTTTATTGACCAGTATGTATCCTGTTCCAGTGACGTTGCTAATTCTGAACAAATATTCAAGGGTCAAATGCACAAGCACTCGAAAACATGTAGGAAATATGGTAAAGCGATATGTCGGTTTGGTTATCCAATACCACCAATGCCAAGGACTATGATATTGATGCCTTTGGACCCTACGACAGATACTGATGATGATAATGATACTGATTCAGACCCGGACACAAATGCTGAAAGACTTCAAAGAATTGAAACCATGTTGGCTGAAAACAAAGATGGTATTAAATTGTCGTTTGGAAATTTTTTGCAAAAGCTCAGAATGACAGAACCTCAGTATATAAAAGCTATTCGTAGTTCCATGAAAGATGTCAAAATATTTTTGAAACGTGACCCATGTGACATAAGGGTAAATGCTTATTGCAAACAGTTAATATCAGCTTGGAAGGCTAATCATGATTTGCAATTCATTTTAGATCCTTATGCATGTGCAATGTACATTGTCAATTACATCAATAAGTCTCAGAAAGGAATGAGTGCTTTATTGGACCGAGCATGCAAAGAAGCCAGAGCAGGCAATATGGACATAAAACAAAGTGTTCGACATATAGGGAATATGTTTCTAAAGAGTGTTGAGGTTTGTGCTCAAGAAGCTGTTTACCTAGTCTTACAGGTGCCCCTTTCAAAATGTACCAGAGAAGTAATATTCATAAATACGTCACCACAAGCAGACCGAATTTTCATGTTGAAAAGTAAAACAGATTTGGAAGAATTGGCCTCCACAGACGTTGAAACAAAGAATATCATTGCCAGATATAGCCAACGTCCCCGGCAATTAGAAGATTGGTGTCTTGCGGATTATGCATCAAAGTTGAATGTTCAATATAATTCTACCAAAGCTACAAAAAATGTTGCAGAATATAATACAGATCTAGGATTCGACAAAGAAGCTGATATATATGACGAAAACAATGAAGTTGATGACAAAGAAAATGATGACAATATGAAGAAATCAAATATCATTTTAGCTTTACCAAATGGTACATTGTTCACCAAAAGAGCTAAATCTAGGGTCATTCGTTTTGTTAATTATAATCGTAAGTCGGACTATGAAAATTTTTGCCGGGAAAAGCTAATGCTGTTCTTACCATGGAGGAATGAAGAAAAAGATTTGTGGGGAATATTCGACACATATGAGGAACATTTCAAAGCAGTGGAAAAAACAATCGGTGAGAAATATCAAGAATATGCAAATTATACAGAAGTACTGGATGATGTTGCCGAAAAATCACATAATCTTCAAGACGAGCAGGTCTTTGACAATCTTATACCTGGTGCCCAAGAACAAAATGCCCTAGATGAAGAGATTGGATCAGCAGAAAGCCAAAAATACATCTACTTTGACCCAAATCAGTGCTCTGAAATGCAGTCTGATTTTCTAGGCGACAATATTGGATCAGCAGTTTCAGTGGCCAATGAGACATCCGTACCCAATAGACTTCCTCAAGCTGAATATTTGCAGTTAGTCCGGTCTCTCAATCGAAAACAAAGAGAATTTTTTTTACACGTTGTCCACTGGATAAAAACCAAAGAAGAGCCATTAAGGGTTATATTGACTGGCGGCGCCGGTGTTGGAAAATCTGTAGTTACCAATACATTATATCAAACACTACATCGTTACCTTTGTTCTTGTGAAGGTGAAAATCCACTTGATTGCCGAATACTCCTCTTAGCTCCAACTGGTAAAGCTGCTTTCGGTATCCGTGGAACAACTATACATTCCGCATTGTTCCTACCAGTGAGTCAAGGTTATAAAGTTTGTAAACCACTAGACACGGAAAAGCTGAACACTCTTCGAACAAAGTATCGAAATCTTTCTGTAGTCTTCATTGATGAAGTATCTATGGTCGGCCATGACATGCTTAATTTCATAAACCTAAGATTGCAGCAAATCAAAGGAAATACCAAGGTCTTCGGTGGAGTGCACATGATACTAATTGGCGACTTGTGTCAGTTACAGCCTGTAGGTGATGGTTGGATATTCAAAGACTTGATTTCTGGATATGGTCCACTTGCAACAAATCTGTGGAAGGAGTATTTCTCAGCTTTTGAACTTGACGAGATCATGAGACAGAAAGGTGACCAGCACTTTGCGCTCTTGCTGAATCGTTTGCGAGAAGGTAAACATACTCAGAATGATATTGACACACTGAAAGAAAGAAAGTGTCAACCAGAAGACGAGTCCAAATTCCTTGACTTACCTCATTTATTCACAACTAATGCAAAGGTGAACAAATTCAACAGTTCTCTCTTTGACAAAAGTTTGAACCAAAAAGTGACTATTCCTGCTTTGGATTCTATTTTAGGTGATTTGTCAAATAATGTCAAAGAAAAAATAATTCCGACAATAACTACAGATCCAACTAGGACAGCAGGCTTACGCAATCCTCTTAGAGTCTCACCCGGATTAAGATATGAGGTTGTTGCAAATATATCTGTTGATGATGGCCTAACAAATGGCTCTGGGTGTGTCCTAAAACATATTGAATATAAGATGAATACCACAACAAGACCAAGTATTTTGTGGGTCCACTTTGATAATGAGAAAATTGGTCAAGATCAGAGAAGAAAATATCGAGCATTATATTCTCCCCAAATTTCACCAGAATGGATACCAATTTTTGACATTAAGCGAAAGTTTACTGTGCGCAGAAATGTACATGCTGTCCGAATACAGTTTCCTCTAAGGTCTGCAGCAGCCAAAACAGTTCACAAAGCTCAAGGAGAAACATTGCCAAAGGTTGTTGTTCACTTGGGGTCAACTCGAAGAGACCATATTCATTATGTGGCACTAAGTAGAGCACAGAATATTGCAAATCTTCACATCTTAGAACTGAATGAAGACAAAATAGCAACGTGTGATGCTGTTACAAAAGAATTGGAAAGACTAAGGCAAGATGCTGCTGTCAAGCTTTGCTATTCACCCTTGTATCAGATGAACACAAACACCTTCAAGATTGTCTTTCATAATGCACGATCACTTCATGCTCATTTTCAAGATATAATGGCAGATGCAAATTTTATGTGTGCTGATGTAGTTTCATTTGCAGAATCTAGGTTGACTCAAAATGATCCAGATGATAGCTATAGCTTTGATCAATTCATTCCTCTCAGAAATGATGAAGCAATAGACGGCACATCAAAATGTCGACCTCATCATGGTTTGCTTTCTCTTGTCCAAAAGAAGCACTCTGACCATTTTCTCATCTTCAGCCACTTCAGTTCTGTGTCATTAGAATTCACTTTCATCAAAACTGGTGACTTGTCGAATCCTATTCAAATAGTATTTTTATACAGATCACCTGCATTTTCATTTGAGATGTTCAAAGGTATAATGACAAAAGAATTATTGCGTATTGTTGACCCCACAATAAATCTAGTTATTTTGGGAGATTTCAATTATGATCATCGTGACAGGTCTCATTCTGGTCTAGAACAATATATGAACAATACCTTCAATTGTAGCAACAAAATGAATTCACCTACAACAGATCATGGTTCAACATTAGATTTAATTTTCACAAACTTGGACTCGATATCGACAACCACATTAGAATGTCCTTGGTCTGACCACAAAGCAATAGTTGCATATATCAATGAAATATAGATATCTTCATGATAGATGTATGATTCAGGCGCCATATCCAGGTAATGGGGGTTATACAGTACAGCCTGGCCCCTCCAAAGTGGCACCAAATGTGTCCACCCATGATGGGTGGACACGTGGGGGTGGGAAGGCAATATAGTAGGATGACCCCTCTGGTGTGGGTGCCACTGGGTGGGAGTAATGGTTATTGATAACTATAATATAATATGATATATTTTGCCGTATGACATAGGTACAGCAGTATATGTCTTGATTTCATTCCAATTATAAATGTTTGAAAAAATCACTTGTCTTACAGTATTTATACGCATGTGTTGTTGCAGGGTGCATATTCTTGATATTGTTCACATTTTCTGAGATATAAATATTCAAAAGGGGGGTCATAGTTTCGGGGTATAATAATGTACTATTTAACATGTATACTATTTATTCAATTTTTTTTCTCATATTTTAGTACTGGATATTGCTACTTGTTATGATTTATTTGAATCTTTATTGGCTCGTATGTGATAATTATATTAATTTTGTTTGAATCATTTGTGTTGAAGAACAATCACTCAGTATTGTAAATATATCAAATCAGTGATATTATTTATGTTTTGTTGTCACATATAGATGTATATTGTTGACACTTCTGGAGTATGTACTATTTAACATACATGTATATTTCTCATTATTTTTAGCATCAAATAATGCTGCTCGGTTTAAATTATATAGATGTGTGAGATAATGTTACTGACATAAAATGGTAAATTTGCTGGTAGTACATGCAGTTGTATGGTAGTTATATTGACAAATGGAGCACAAAAGTTGGTAAAGAAACAGGATCAAATATATACCCATCAAATATATGTATAGTTCAAACAATCTTTCAAACACATTTCAATATTGCAAATTATTGTCATTAATGATATATTGAATGTGAATGTAAAGTTCACTGCTACATGTATATTGAACATGTACAATAATATTTTGAACACTGCTGTCTACAATGTACATGTACAATAATATATCAATATGAATTGTATGACCTCATGCGTCTGGGTGTTACATGTATATTTCATCACCGTGAACTAATGATAATTTCACCTCGTGACTGGCCAGGCTAAATGGTTTCATGTACAATATCATTCATCATTTCAGTGGCCAGGCTATAAACGCTTGCGTTCACAACATCATTATATCTCCTGTGGCCAGGCTATAAACGTTTGCGTCCACAATATTCATGTCATCATCTCCACAGTGCATGGCCATGCTATGAATGTGTCTCAATGGCATTTTTGTACAATGTACCAAACTGAAATACTAATTAATGATGCTGAAACCTGACACCCAGATCATTGAGTTAATATCACACACAATTGTGATGTGCACATAGACTTGCTGCAGAATTTTTCACCAACTATCATTCTTGTTGTACCATTTACTGATTATCTGGCAGGCATGGCAATTTACGCATGCATGAAAGATGTCCATTTTCACCAGTACTGTGTTATATGACTGTATTAGCACACATGGTAAACTGAAGTTTAACATCATCTTTACACCTGTGGGTTTCCTTGGTTAGAATATGCAAACTCTACTATACTCTGCTTGCATTACTATATATGTGCATTTTTACGGTTCAATATATAGGATTATGACAAACATGTACCATATACTTTATTCATCCACTTGTAGAATATTCTCTGCACAGAAAGTTTATAGCTGTCTGTATCTCTGTATGATGCCATTTCAAAGTGTGCACATCCACTCCTACATTAACACACTTATTTTGTACTGGAATCACTTTCTTTTAGGTGTTGAATCATTTATTATACAATGTACTGATGATTGGTTATTTCACTCAAATAACTTGTTTCCTCCTTCATTACCATGTTGATTGATTAGTTGATAAAAATAAATTATTAAATCAATTTCATTTGAGTTCTTTGATCATTTTTAGGTTACCGAACCTTTGGTTCGATAAACTAGTGGCATGGCGTGTCTGTCGTTTGTCGTATGCCGTTCACATATCTTTCTTTTTTGTTCACGGGCGAATATTTCTGAAATTTTGCATAAAAATGCTAAAATTATTTCAACGCAGAGGTATTTTTTAGTTTTTGATTTTTGCTATTATTTCAAAATGGCAGGCATTTTTGACGAAAAATTTTGGACTTTGATGGACATTTTCTCAAAATCTGTTCAATAACTTTTTTTCTTTTTGATGCATAACACTCCTCATATATACTCCTGTGATTTGTATAAGTTTCGTTGCCCTCGAATCGCTCAATGTGGGCCATTATGGCCTAGACTCGGCCCAAATAGGACTTTCCCATGTTAAATTCTCCTGTGTTTTATAATGGGACACTTTATGCTTAATATCTTACTTAATATTGGCATTAGAGACTAGGAATCAATTGTGAACATATAGAAAATGATTTTTCCATGACCTTGAATTCAACGTTTGACCTCATTTTCAAAGTCAAAAGGACGAAATGGCTAATATCTTGCTTCTCTATTGACTTTATAGCTTGGGAACCAATTGTGGACATATAGAAAATGATATACACTGAATATTTTGATGACCTTGAATTTGACCTTGACCTTATTTTCAAGGTCAGAGCACAAAATGGCTAATATCTCCCTTATTGTTGAATTTACAGCTTAGGAAACAATTGTTGACATACTAGAAATGATATATGATGAATATTCTTGTGACCTTGAATTGACCATTGACCTTATTTGCAAGGTCATGGGACATAAGTCTAATATCTGAAATACATATTGTCCGGTAACCTTTCTTAGCCCTTGGGCTAATTTTTATCTTTAAAGTTTATGATGGAATATTTCTGAAATTTTGCACAAAAATACCTAAAAATATTTCCAGGGAAGGTTTTTTTAGGTTGGTCCGTAACCTATTGGCATGGCGATGCGTTCGGCGTCGTCGTCGTTCGTCGTCCGTCGTCGTCGTCGTCGTCCGTCAACAATTTTATCTTTAAAGTTTACGATCGAATTTTTCTGAAATTTTGCACAAAAATGCCTAAAAATATTTCGAGATGGAGGTATTTTTTAGTTTTTTGATTTTCGCATTTTTTTCAAAATGGCGGCCGTTTTCGACGAAAAATGCCTGATTTTGGACTTTGGCGGCCATTTTCTCAAAATCTGTTCAGTAACTTTTTTTTTTATTGATGCATAACACTCCTCATATGTACCCCTGTGACATGTATAAATTTCGTTGCGCTTGAATCGCTCGAAGTGGGCCATTTTGGGCCCAAACTCGGCCCAAATGGGACTTTCCAATGTTAAATTCTCCTATGCTTTATAATGGGACACATTAAAGCCTAATATCTCACTTAATATTGAGATTAGAGACTAGGAATCAATTGTGGACATATAGGAAATGATATATGCTGAATATTGTCGTGACCTTGAATTTGACCTCTGACCTTGGTTTCAAGGTCAGAGCGGCCGTTTTCGTCGAAAAATGGCCAATTTTGGACTTCGACGGTCGTTTTCTCAAAATCTGTTCAGTAACATTTTTTTCTTATTGATGAAAAACACTCCTCATATGTACCCCTGTGACATGTATAAATTTCGTTGCGCTTGAATCGCTTGAAGTGGGCCATTTTGGGCCCAAACTCGGCCCAAATGTGACTTTCCCATGTTAAATTTTCCTATGCTTTATAATGGCACACATTAAGCCTAATATCTCACTTAATATTGAAATTAGAGACTAGGAATGAATTGTGGACATATAGGAAATGATATATGCTGAATATTCTCGTGACCTTGAATTTGACTTTTGACCTCATTTTCAAGGTCACATGACAAAATGGCTAATATCTCGCTTATTATCGACTTTACAGCTTAGGAATCAGTTGTGAACATATAGGAAATGATATATGCTGAATATTCTTGTGACCTTGAATTTGACCTTTGACCTCATTTTCAAGGTCACATGACAAAATGGCTAATATCTCGCGTATTATCGACTTTACAGTTTAGGAATCAATTGTGAACATATAGGAAATGATATATGCTGAATATTTTCGTGACCTTGAATTTGACCTTTGACCTCATTTCCAAGGTCGCAGGACAAAATTGCTGATATCTCGCTTATTATCGACTTTACAGCTTAGGAATCAATTGTGAACATATAGGAAATGATATATGCTGAATATTCTCGTGGCCTTGAATTGGAGCCTTGACCTCATTTTCAAGGTCGCAGGACAAAATGGCCAATATCTTGCTTATTAGCGACTTTACAGTTTTACTTAGGAATCGATTGTGAACATATAGGAAATGATATATGCTGAAAATTATCGTGACCTTGAATTTGACCTTCGACCTCATTTTCAAGGTCACAGGACAAAACGGCCAATATCTTGCTTATTAGCGACTTTACAGCTTAGGAATCAATTGTGAACATATAGGAAATGATATATGCTGAAAATTCTCCTGACCTTGAATTTGACCTTTGACCTCATTTTCAAGGTCACATGACAAAATGGCTAATATCTCGCTTATTGTCGACTTTACAGCTTAGGAATCAATTGTGAACATATAGGAAATGATATATACTGAATATTCTCATGACCTTGAATTTGACCTTTGACCTCATTTCCAAGGTCACAGGACAAAATTGCTAATATCTAGCTTATTATCGACTTTACAGCTTAGGAATCAATTGTGAACATATAGGAAATGATATATGCTGAATATTCTCATGACCTTGAATTTGACCTTTGACCTCATTTTCAAGGTCACAGGACAAAATGGCCAATATCTTGCTTATTAGCGCCTTTACAGCTTAGAAATCAGTTGTGAACATATAGGAAATGATATATGCTGAATATTCTAGTGACCTTGAATTTGACCTTTGACCTCATTTTCAAGCTCAACAGGACAAAATGGCTAATATCTTGCTTATTATCGACTTTACAGCTTAGGAATCAATTGTGAACATATAGGAAATGAGATATTCTGAATATTTTAATGATATTGAGTTTGACCTTTGACCTAAATTTCAAGGTCAGTCATTTTATTTTCAAAGTCAGATTACAAAATGGCTTATATCTCGCTTATTATCAAATTTACAGCTTAGGGGTCCATAGTGAACATATAGGAAATGATGTATTGACCTTCAACTTTCTCGGCTTAACTCTGTATATTTCTCCGGTAACCTTTCTAGCCCATTGGGCTAATTTTATCTTTAGAGTTTACAAGCGGATTTTCCTGAAATTTTGCACAAAGCTGCCTAAAAAAATTTCAAGAAGGGGTTATTTTTTAGTTTTTTTATTTTCGCATTTTTCTCAAAATGGCGGCCATTTTTGACGAAAAATTGCCAATTTTTGACTTTAGCGGCCATTTTCTCAAAAACTGTCTCATCAGTTTTGAGATTATTGATACAAATGATTCCCCTTATGTACCTTTATGATGTTTATAAGTTTTGTTGCCCTTGAACCGCCGGTCTCCGTTTGGCGGCCATTTTGAATTTTTCGGTAAATGGCCGGATCGGCGAAAAAAAAATTTTCGACCCAAATCGCATTACTATCCATTTTGGGTCATTTCTCAGTGTTTCTAGGCAAAAAAAATTTTTCACCCTTTGAAAAAATTTTTGGACAAAATTTTCGGCACTTTTTTCCTTCATAATGGGAGCTGCCAGGACTGTACTCATAGTACGCTTGAAGATAGAGCTTAGATATTAGCACTTTCAAATAGGAAGTCATATATGGTGATTTGGGAGGTGGCCTTGAATTTGACCTTTGATGACCTTGAAAGGTCAAAACAGCCATTTTGGGGTTTAAAAAAATTCCAAATTTGCCTCTACAGATGAAATGCATGTAGATAGAGCTTCAGTTTGCATTATGAACATATAGGAAGTCATATGGAACAACTAATGATGACCTTGATTTTGACCTTGGATGACCTTGAGTGCTAAATGTCTGGCTTGAAATCTTGAAAGTGGCCTCTGAAGCATAAACTTTTGCACATACAGATTAGGATTGTGTATAAGCCTATAAAAAAAGTCATGTATAAATGGCACATTTTTTGGTGACCTTGAACTTGACCTTAAAGACCTTGAAGGGCAAATCTCAAAATCTGAAATTGGCCTCTACACATGAAATACTTGTTGATAAAGCTTATTTGCTTGTATTATGGACATATGAAGTCATATGCAGCATACCTAATGGAGACATTGAAATTCACAAAGATGACCTTGACTGGTAAATCTCAAAATCATATGTCACCTACAATGCTTAAAACCAAAATTGTCCGGTAACCTATCTTAGCCCTTGGGCTAATTTTTTTTTTCTTTTTTTTTTTTTCTTCTTCCGCCGTTTTGGTTTCCGGACGATAACTTTAGATTGCCTTGATGGATCCTTATCAAATTTTCACCACTAGTCAGAAATGATATGTGGAAGAACCCTATTCTTTTTGAGCCGGCTCCGAGGTCCGTGAGGATGAAATCAAGGTTTTTGGTTTCCGGACGATAAGTCGAAAAATATTCAGGCAATAGATGCAGAACTCTGCATGGAGGTTCATATACCACCAGGGAAGATGACCTTTGACCTAGAGGTCAAAATAATTTTTTGCTGATTCATCCTTGAGGCTTCCTGCATATCTCAGAAACGGTGCGTCGTAGAGCGAAACGGACGTTATTTTCGGACTCGTCGCCCTAGACAAACATGTCTAAGGGGTATTAAGGATGACCTTCGACCTTGACCTTGAATTTTTCTGCCGAGTCGGCATTTTTCGTTTTCGTCGATATCTCGGAAACGGTGCGTCGTAGAGTGAAACGGACGATATTTTCGGCCTAGTAACACTAGACAAACATGTCTAAGGGTGTTATGGATGAACTTCGACCTTGACCTTGAATTTTTCTGCTGAGTCGGCATTTTCGCTTTCGTTGATATCTCGGAAACGGTGCGTCATAGAGCGAAACGGACGTTATTTTCGGACTCGTGGCACTAGACAAACATGTCTAAGGGGTATCATGAATGATCTTTGACCTTCACCTAAAATATTTTCGCCAAGTCAGCATTTTTCGTTTTAGTCGATATCCCGGAAACGGTGCGTCGTAGAGCGGAACAGACGTTATTTTCGGACTCTTCGCCCTAGACAAACATGTCTAAGGGGTATTAAGGATGACCTTCGACCTTGACCTTGAAATTTTCTGCCGAGCCGGCATTTTCGCACCCGTGGCACCAGACCAACATGTCTAAGGGGTACTGTGGATGAACTTTGACCTTAACCTTGAATTTTTCTGCTGAGTCGGCATTTTTCGTTTTCATCGATATCTCAGAAACGGTGCTTTGTAGAGCGAAACAGACGTTATTTTCGGACTCTTCGCCCTAGACAAACATGTCTAAGGGGTATTAAGGATGACCTTCGACCTTGACCTTGAAATTTTCTGCCGAGCCGGCATTTTTCATTTTCGTCGATATCTCGGAAACAGTGCATCGTAGAGCGAAACGGACGTTATTTTCGCACTCGTGGCACTAGGCAAACATGTCTAAGGGGGTATTATGGATGAACTTTGACTTTGACCTGAATTTTTTTCGCCGAGTCGGGATTTTTTGCTTTCGTCGATATCTTGGAAACAGTGTGTCGTAGAGCATTGTAGAGCCCATAGTAAACATGTTATAAATATTACAAATTAGACTTAACACCGAAATGCCTCCAAGGCATCTTTAGGCCTTTACGTCTAGTGTGACCTTTGACCTAATTTTCAAGGTCAGAGCACAAAATGGCTAATATTTTGCTCATTGTCGAATTTACAGCTTAAAAATCAATTATAGACATATAGGAAATGATATAGTCCGAATATTGTGATGACCTTGGATTTGACCCTCGACCTCATTTTCAAGTTCAAGAACAAAATGGCTAATTTCTCGCTTATTATCGACTTTACAACTTGAGAATCAATTGTGAAAAGATAGGAAATGATATATAAGTTTAATATTGTCATGACCTTGAATTTGAGCTTTGACCTCGTTTTCAAAGTCAGAGCACAGAATGGCTAATATCTCGCTTATTATCAACTTCACTGATTAGGAATCAATTGTGGACATACAGGAATATATGCTGAATATTGACCGTTGATCTCATTTTCAAGGTCCCACAGGACAACTTGACTAATATCTGGTGTATTACAAATTTACAACTTAGGATTCTATTTTGGACATACAGGAAATGATATTTTGAGGCCATACGTAATATTTGAGGCCATACGTGATACAGTCTTGAGGCCATACGTAATACAGCCCCTAGGCTTTGTATGTGTCTCTCAGCATTTCCCTTAACCTATGTATCATAACAAGAGTATTATTAGATTCGTTTATTTTTTGGTGTATTGTTACTGTATATGATGCATCACTTTTTCAGAGATTGCTGAATAAACATTATTCTATCCTATTCTATTCTATATGCTGAATATTCTGATGACCTTTAATTTGACTTTTGATTTCATTTTCAAGGTCCCAGGACATAATGACAAATATCTTTCTTATAATTGTTAACATATAGGAAATCTTATATGCTGAATCTTCTGGTGACTTTAAATTTGACCATGACCTTATTTTCAAGGCCACAGGACAAAATAGCTATTATATATTGTCCGGTAACCTATCTTAGACCTTGGGCTAATTTTTTGCTGAGTTGACTTTTTAGGTTACCAGACCTATGGTCCGATAACCTATTGCCGTCACGTTGCGTCCGTCGTCCGTCCGTCCACATTTTAGGTTACCGGACCTTTGGTCCGCTAACCTATTGGCATGGCGTTGCGTCCGTCGTCCGTCGTCGTCCGTCGTCCGTCGTTCACATTTTTCTCTTTTTTGTTTACGGTTGAATCTTTCTGAAATTTTGCACAAAAATGCTTAAAAATAATTCAAGAAGGAGGTATTTTTTATTTTTTTGATTTTCGCAATATTTTCAAAATGGCGGCCGTTTTCGTTGAAAATCGGCCAATTTTGGACTTTGGCGGCCATTTTCTCAAAATCTGTTCAGTAACTTTTTTTCTTTTTTTGCACAAGGATGCCTTATTATGTCCTTCATAATGTGTATAAGTTTCGTTGCCCTTGAATCGCTCGAAGTGGGCCATTTTGGGCCCAAACTCGGCCCAAATGGGACTTTCCCATGTTAAATTCTCCTATGCTTTATAATGGGACACATTAAAGCCTAATATCTCACTTAATATTGAGATTAGAGACTAGGAATCAATTGTGGACATATAGGAAATGATATATGCTGAATATTGTCGTGACCTTGAATTTGACCTCTGACCTTGGTTTCAAGGTCAGAGCGGCCGTTTTCGTCGAAAAATGGCCAATTTTGGACTTTGACGGTCGTTTTCTCAAAATCTGTTCAGTAACTTTTTCTTCTTATTGATGAGAAACACTCCTCATATGTACCCCTGTGATATGTATAAATTTCGTTGCCCTTGAATCGCTTGAAGTGGGCCATTTTGGGCCCAAACTCGGCCCAAATGTGACTTTCCCATGTTAAATTTTCCTATGGTTCATAATGGGACACATTAAGCCTAATATCTCACTTAGTATTGACATTAGAGACTAGGAATGAATTGTGGACATATAGGATATGATATACGCTGAATATTCTCGTGACCTTGAATTTGACCTTTGACCTCATTTTCAAGGTCACAGGACAAAATGGCTAATATCTCGCTTATTATCGACTTTACAGCTTAGGAATCAATTGTGAACATATAGGAAATGATATATGCTGAATATTCTCGTGACCTTGAATTTGACCTTTGACCTCATTTTCAAGGTCACAGGACAAAATGGCCAATATCTTGCTTATTAGCAACTTTACAGCTTAGGAATCAATTGTGAACATATAGGAAATGATATATGCTGAAAATTCTCATGACCTTGAATTTGACCTTTGACCTCATTTTCAAGGTCACAAGACAAAATGGCCAATATCTTGCTTATTAGCGACTTTACAGCTTAGGAATCAATTGTGAACATATAGGAAATGATATATGCTGAAAATTCTCATGACCTTGAATTTGACCTTTGACCTCATTTTCAAGGTCACAAGACAAAATGGCCAATATCTTGCTTATTAGCGACTTTACACCTTAGGAATCAATTGTGAACATATAGGAAATGATATATGCTGAATATTCTAGTGACCTTGAATTTGACTTTTGACCTCATTTTCAAGGTCACATGACAAAATGGCTAATATCTCGCTTATTATCGACTTTACAGTTTGGGAATCAATTGTGAAAATATAGGAAATGATATATGCTGAGTATTTTTGTGACCTTGAATTTGACCTTTGACCTCATTTCCATGGTCACAGGACAAAATTGCTAATATCTCACTTATTATCGACTTTACAGCTTAGGAATCAATTGTGAACATATAGGAAATGATATATGCTGAATATTCTCGTGACCTTGAATTTGACCTTTGACCTCATTTTTAAGGTCACAGGACAAAATGGCCAATATCTTGCTTATTAGCGACTTTACAGCTTAGGAATCAATTGTGAACATATAGGAAATGATATATGCTGAATATTCTAGTGACCTTTAATTTGACCTTTGACCTCATTTTCAAGGTCAACAGGACAAAATTGCTAATATCTCACTTATTATCGACTTTACAGCTTAGGAATCAATTGTGAACATATAGGAAATGATATATGCTGAATATTCTCGTGACCTTGAATTTGACCTTTGACCTCATTTTTAAGGTCACAGAACAAAATTGCTAATATCTCGCTTATTATCGACTTTACAGCTTAGGAATCAATTGTGAACATATAGGAAATGATATATGCTGAATATTTTCGTGACCTTGAATTTGACCTTTGACCTCATTTTCAAGGTCACAGGTCAAAATGGCCAATATCTTGCTTATTAGCGACTTTACAGCTTAGGAATCAATTGTGAACATATAGGAAATGATATATGCTGAAAATTCTCATGACCTTGAATTTGACCTTTGACCTCATTTTCAAGGTCACATGACAAAATGGCTAATATCTCGCTTATTATCGACTTTACAGCTTAGGAATCAATTGTGAACATATAGGAAATGATATATGCTGAATATTCTCATGACCTTGAATTTGACCTTTGACCTCATTTTCAAGGTCACAGGACAAAATGGCCAATATCTTGCTTCTTAGCGACTTTACAGCTTAAGAATCAATTGTGAACATATAGGAAATGATATATGCTGAATATTCTAGTGACCTTTAATTTGACTTTTGACCTCATTTTCAAGGTCAACAGGACAAAATGGCCAATATCTTGCTTATTTTCGACTTTACAGCTTAGGAATCAATTGTGAACATATAGGAAATGATATATTCTGAATATTTTAATGATATTGAATTTGACCTTTGACCTAAATTTCAAGGTCAGTCATTTTATTTTCAAAGTCAGATTACAAAATGGCTTATATCTCGCTTATTATCAAATTTACAGCTTAGGGGTCCATAGTGAACATATAGGAAATGATGTATGCTGAATAGTTTGGTGATCTAGAATTTAACCTTTGATCCCATTTTCAAGGTTAGAGATATGGCGATTTCAGTGGTCACCTTGAATTTGACCTAACTTTCTCGGCTTAACTCTGTATATTTCTCCGGTAACCTTTCTAGCCCATTGGGCTAATTTTTAGGTTACCGGACCTATGGTCCGATAACCTATTGCCATGGCGTTGCGTCCGTCCGTCCGTCCGTCCGTCCGTCCGTCCGTCGTCCGTCGTCCGTCTGTTAACATTTTTATCTTTAAAGTTTACAGGCGAATTTTTCTGAAATTTTCCACAAAAATGCTTAAAAATAATTCAGAAAGGAGGTATTTTTTAGTTTTTTGATTTTTGCATTTTTTTCAAAATGGCGGCCGTTTTCGTCGAAATATGGCCAATTTTGGACTTTGACAGTTGTTTTCTCAAAATCTGTTCAGTAACTTTTTCTCCTATTGATGCATAACACTCCTCATATGTACCCCTGTGACATGTATAAATTTCGTTGCCCTTGAATCGCTCGAAGTGGGCCATTTTGGGCCCAAACTCGGCCCAAATGGGACTTTCCCATGTTAAATTCGCCTATGCTTTATAATGGGACACATTATGCCTAATATCTCACTTAATATTGAGATTAGAGACTAGGAATCAATTGTGGACATATAGGAAATGATATATGCTGAATATTCTAGTGACCTTTAATTTGACTTTTGACCTCATTTTCAAGCTCAACAGGACAAAATGGCTAATATCTTGCTTATTATCGACTTTACAGCTTAGGAATCAATTGTGAACATATAGGAAATGAGATATTCTGAATATTTTAATGATATTGAGTTTGACCTTTGACCTAAATTTCAAGGTCAGTCATTTTATTTTCAAAGTCAGATTACAAAATGGCTTATATCTCGCTTATTATCAAATTTACAGCTTACTGGTCCATAGTGAACATATTGGAAATGATGTATTGACCTTCAACTTTCTCGGCTTAACTCTGTATATTTCTCCGGTAACCTTTCTAGCCCATTGGGCTAATTTTATCTTTAGAGTTTACAAGCGGATTTTCCTGAAATTTTGCACAAAGCTGCCTAAAAAAATTTCAAGAAGGGGTTATTTTTTAGTTTTTTTATTTTCGCATTTTTCTCAAAATGGCGGCCATTTTTGACGAAAAATTGCCAATTTTTGACTTTAGCGGCCATTTTCTCAAAAACTGTCTCATCAGTTTTGAGATTATTGATACAAATGATTCCCCTTATGTACCTTTATGATGTTTATAAGTTTTGTTGCCCTTGAACCGCCGGTCTCCGTTTGGCGGCCATTTTGATTTTTTCGGTAAATGGCCGGATCGGCGAAAAAAAAATTTTCGACCCAAATCGCATTACTATCCATTTTGGGTCATTTCTCAGTGTTTCTAGGCAAAAAAAATTTTTCACCCTTTGAAAAAATTTTTGGACAAACTTTTCGGCACTTTTTTCCTTCATAATGGGAGCTGCCAGGACTGTACTCATAGTACGCTTGAAGATAGAGCTTAGATATTAGCACTTTCAAATAGGAAGTCATATATGGTGATTTGGGAGGTGGCCTTGAATTTGACCTTTGATGACCTTGAAAGGTCAAAACAGCCATTTTGGGGTTTAAAAAAATTCCAAATTTGCCTCTACAGATGAAATGCATGTAGATAGAGCTTCAGTTTGCATTATGAACATATAGGAAGTCATATGGAACAACTAATGATGACCTTGATTTTGACCTTGGATGACCTTGAGTGCTAAATGTCTGGCTTGAAATCTTGAAAGTGGCCTCTGAAGCATAAACTTTTGCACATACAGATTAGGATTGTGTATAAGCCTATAAAAAAAGTCATGTATAAATGGCACATTTTTTGGTGACCTTGAACTTGACCTTAAAGACCTTGAAGGGCAAATCTCAAAATCTGAAATTGGCCTCTACACATGAAATACTTGTTGATAAAGCTTATTTGCTTGTATTATGGACATATGAAGTCATATGCAGCATACCTAATGGAGACATTGAAATTCACAAAGATGACCTTGACTGGTAAATCTCAAAATCATATGTCACCTACAATGCTTAAAACCAAAATTGTCCGGTAACCTATCTTAGCCCTTGGGCTAATTTTTTTTTTCTTTTTTTTTTTTCTTCTTCCGCCGTTTTGGTTTCCGGACGATAACTTTAGATTGCCTTGATGGATCCTTATCAAATTTTCACCACTAGTCAGAAATGATATGTGGAAGAACCCTATTCTTTTTGAGCCGGCTCCGAGGTCCGTGAGGATGAAATCAAGGTTTTTGGTTTCCGGACGATAAGTCGAAAAATATTCAGGCAATAGATGCAGAACTCTGCATGGAGGTTCATATACCACCAGGGAAGATGACCTTTGACCTAGAGGTCAAAATAATTTTTTGCTGATTCATCCTTGAGGCTTCCTGCATATCTCAGAAACGGTGCGTCGTAGAGCGAAACGGACGTTATTTTCGGACTCGTCGCCCTAGACAAACATGTCTAAGGGGTATTAAGGATGACCTTCGACCTTGACCTTGAATTTTTCTGCCGAGTCGGCATTTTTCGTTTTCGTCGATATCTCGGAAACGGTGCGTCGTAGAGTGAAACGGACGATATTTTCGGCCTAGTAACACTAGACAAACATGTCTAAGGGTGTTATGGATGAACTTCGACCTTGACCTTGAATTTTTCTGCTGAGTCGGCATTTTCGCTTTCATTGATATCTCGGAAACGGTGCGTCATGGAGCGAAACGGACGTTATTTTCGGACTCGTGGCACTAGACAAACATGTCTAAGGGGTATCATGAATGATCTTTGACCTTCACCTAAAATATTTTCGCCAAGTCAGCATTTTTCGTTTTAGTCGATATCCCGGAAACGGTGCGTCGTAGAGCGGAACAGACGTTATTTTCGCACCCGTGGCACCAGACCAACATGTCTAAGGGGTACTGTGGATGAACTTTGACCTTGACCTTGAATTTTTCTGCTGAGTCGGCATTTTTCGTTTTCATCGATATCTCAGAAACGGTGCTTTGTAGAGCGAAACAGACGTTATTTTCGGACTCTTCGCCCTAGACAAACATGTCTAAGGGGTATTGAGGATGACCTTCGACCTTGACCTTGAAATTTTCTGCCGAGTCGGCATTTTTCATTTTCGTCGATATCTCGGAAACAGTGCATCGTAGAGCGAAACGGACGTTATTTTCGCACTCGTGGCACTAGGCAAACATGTCTAAGGGGGTATTATGGATGAACTTTGACTTTGACCTGAATTTTTTTCGCCGAGTCGGGATTTTTTGCTTTCGTCGATATCTTGGAAAAAGTGTGTCGTAGAGCATTGTAGAGCCCATAGTAAACATGTTATAAATATTACAAATTAGACTTAACACCGAAATGCCTCCAAGGCATCTTTAGGCCTTTACGCCTAGTGTGACCTTTGACCTAATTTTCAAGGTCAGAGCACAAAATGGCTAATATTTTGCTCATTGTCGAATTTACAGCTTAAAAATCAATTATAGACATATAGGAAATGATATAGTCCGAATATTGTGATGACCTTGGATTTGACCTTCGACCTCATTTTCAAGTTCAAGAACAAAATGACTAATTTCTCGCTTATTATCGACTTTACAACTTGAGAATCAATTGTGAAAAGATAGGAAATGATATATGCTGAATATTGTCATGACCTTGAATTTGAGCTTTGACCTCGTTTTCAAAGTCAGAGCACAGAATGGCTAATATCTCGCTTATTATCAACTTCACTGATTAGGAATCAATTGTGGACATACAGGAATATATGCTGAATATTGACCGTTGATCTCATTTTCAAGGTCCCACAGGACAACTTGACTAATATCTGGTGTATTACAAATTTACAACTTAGGATTCTATTTTGGACATACAGGAAATGATATTTTGAGGCCATACGTAATATTTGAGGCCATACGTGATACAGTCTTGAGGCCATACGTAATACAGCCCCTAGGCTTTGTATGTGTCTCTCAGCATTTCCCTTAACCTATGTATCATAACAAGAGTATTATTAGATTCGTTTATTTTTTGGTGTATTGTTACTGTATATGATGCATCACTTTTTCAGAGATTGCTGAATAAACATTATTCTATCCTATTCTATTCTATATGCTGAATATTCTGATGACCTTTAATTTGACTTTTGATTTCATTTTCAAGGTCCCAGGACATAATGACAAATATCTTTCTTATAATTGTTAACATATAGGAAATCTTATATGCTGAATCTTCTGGTGACTTTAAATTTGACCATGACCTTATTTTCAAGGCCACAGGACAAAATAGCTATTATATATTGTCCGGTAACCTATCTTAGACCTTGGGCTAATTTTTTGCTGAGTTGACTTTTTAGGTTACCAGACCTATGGTCCGATAACCTATTGCCGTCACGTTGCGTCCGTCGTCCGTCCGTCCACATTTTAGGTTACCGGACCTTTGGTCCGCTAACCTATTGGCATGGCGTTGCGTCCGTCGTCCGTCGTCGTCCGTCGTCCGTCGTTCGCATTTTTCTCTTTTTTGTTTACGGTTGAATCTTTCTGAAATTTTGCACAAAAATGCTTAAAAATAATTCAAGAAGGAGGTATTTTTTATTTTTTTGATTTTCGCAATATTTTCGAAATGGCGGCCGTTTTCGTTGAAAATCGGCCAATTTTGGACTTTGGCGGCCATTTTCTCAAAATCTGTTCAGTAACTTTTTTTCTTTTTTTGCACAAGGATGCCTTATTATGTCCTTCATAATGTGTGTAAGTTTCGTTGCCCTTGAATCGCTCGAAGTGGGCCATTTTGGGCCCAAACTCGGCCCAAATGGGACTTTCCCATGTTAAATTCTCCTATGCTTTATAATGGGACACATTAAAGCCTAATATCTCACTTAATATTGAGATTAGAGACTAGGAATCAATTGTGGACATATAGGAAATGATATATGCTGAATATTGTCGTGACCTTGAATTTGACCTCTGACCTTGGTTTCAAGGTCAGAGCGGCCGTTTTCGTCGAAAAATGGCCAATTTTGGACTTTGACGGTCGTTTTCTCAAAATCTGTTCAGTAACTTTTTCTTCTTATTGATGAGAAACACTCGTCATATGTACCCCTGTGACATGTATAAATTTCGTTGCCCTCGAATCGCTTGAAGTGGGCCATTTTGGGCCCAAACTCGGCCCAAATGTGACTTTCCCATGTTAAATTTTCCTATGGTTCATAATGGGACACATTAAGCCTAATATCTCACTTAGTATTGACATTAGAGACTAGGAATGAATTGTGGACATATAGGATATGATATACGCTGAATATTCTCGTGACCTTGAATTTGACCTTTGACCTCATTTTCAAGGTCACAGGACAAAATGGCTAATATCTCGCTTATTATCGACTTTACAGCTTAGGAATCAATTGTGAACATATAGGAAATGATATATGCTGAATATTCTCGTGACCTTGAATTTGACCTTTGACCTCATTTTCAAGGTCACAGGACAAAATGGCCAATATCTTGCTTATTAGCAACTTTACAGCTTAGGAATCAATTGTGAACATATAGGAAATGATATATGCTGAAAATTCTCATGACCTTGAATTTGACCTTTGACCTCATTTTCAAGGTCACAAGACAAAATGGCCAATATCTTGCTTATTAGCGACTTTACACCTTAGGAATCAATTGTGAACATATAGGAAATGATATATGCTGAATATTCTAGTGACCTTGAATTTGACTTTTGACCTCATTTTCAAGGTCACATGACAAAATGGCTAATATCTCGCTTATTATCGACTTTACAGTTTAGGAATCAATTGTGAACATATAGGAAATGATATATGCTGAGTATTTTTGTGACCTTGAATTTGACCTTTGACCTCATTTCCAAGGTCACAGTACAAAATTGCTGATATCTCACTTATTATCGACTTTACAGCTTAGGAATCAATTGTGAACATATAGGAAATGATATATGCTGAATATTCTCGTGACCTTGAATTTGACCTTTGACTTCATTTTTACGGTCACAGGACAAAATGGCCAATATCTTGCTTATTAGCGACTTTACAGCTTAGGAATCAATTGTGAACATATAGGAAATGATATATTCTGAATATTTTAATGATATTGAATTTGACCTTTGACCTAAATTTCAAGGTCAGTCATTTTATTTTCAAAGTCAGATTACAAAATGGCTTATATCTCGCTTATTATCAAATTTACAGCTTAGGGGTCCATAGTGAACATATAGGAAATGATGTATGCTGAATAGTTTGGTGATCTACAATTTAACCTTTGATCCCATTTTCAAGGTTAGAGATATGGCGATTTCAGTGGTCACCTTGAATTTGACCTAACTTCCTCGGCTTAACTCTGTATATTTCTCCGGTAACCTTTCTAGCCCATTGGGCTAATTTTTAGGTTACCGGACCTATGGTCCGATAACCTATTGCCACGGCGTTGCGTCCGGCCGTCCGTCCGTCCGTCCGTCCGTCGTCCGTCGTCCGTCTGTTAACATTTTTATCTTTAAAGTTTACAGGCGAATTTTTCTGAAATTTTCCACAAAAATGCTTAAAAATAATTCAGAAAGGAGGTATTTTTTAGTTTTTTGATTTTTGCATTTTTTTCAAAATGGCGGCCGTTTTCGTCGAAATATGGCCAATTTTGGACTTTGACAGTTGTTTTCTCAAAATCTGTTCAGTAACTTTTTCTCCTATTGATGCATAACACTCCTCATATGTACCCCTGTGACATGTATAAATTTCGTTGCCCTTGAATCGCTCGAAGTGGGCCATTTTGGGCCCAAACTCGGCCCAAATGGGACTTTCCCATGTTAAATTCGCCTATGCTTTATAATGGGACACATTATGCCTAATATCTCACTTAATATTGAGATTAGAGACTAGGAATCAATTGTGGACATATAGGAAATGATATATGCTGAATATTCTCGTGACCTTGAATTTGACCTTTGACCTCATTTTCAAGGTCACAGGACAAAATGGCTTATATCTCGCTTATTATCAAATTTACAGCTTAGGGGTCCATAGTGAACATATAGGAAATGATGTATGCTGAATAGTTTGGTGATCTACAATTTAACCTTTGATCCCATTTTCAAGGTTAGAGATATGGCGATTTCAGTGGTCACCTTGAATTTGACCTAACTTCCTCGGCTTAACTCTGTATATTTCTCCGGTAACCTTTCTAGCCCATTGGGCTAATTTTTAGGTTACCGGACCTATGGTCCGATAACCTATTGCCACGGCGTTGCGTCCGGCCGTCCGTCCGTCCGTCCGTCCGTCGTCCGTCGTCCGTCTGTTAACATTTTTATCTTTAAAGTTTACAGGCGAATTTTTCTGAAATTTTCCACAAAAATGCTTAAAAATAATTCAGAAAGGAGGTATTTTTTAGTTTTTTGATTTTTGCATTTTTTTCAAAATGGCGGCCGTTTTCGTCGAAATATGGCCAATTTTGGACTTTGACAGTTGTTTTCTCAAAATCTGTTCAGTAACTTTTTCTCCTATTGATGCATAACACTCCTCATATGTACCCCTGTGACATGTATAAATTTCGTTGCCCTTGAATCGCTCGAAGTGGGCCATTTTGGGCCCAAACTCGGCCCAAATGGGACTTTCCCATGTTAAATTCTCCTATGCTTTATAATGGGACACATTATGCCTGATATCTCACTTAATATTGAGATTAGAGACTAGGAATCAATTGTGGACATATAGGAAATGATATATGCTGAATATTTTCGTGACCTTGAATTTGACCTCTGACCTCAGTTTCAAGGTCAGAGCTCAAAATGGCTTATATCTCGCTTATTATCGACTTTACAGCTTAGGAATCAATTGTGGACATATAGGAAATGATATATGCTGAATATTTTCGTGAACTTGAATTTGACCTCTGACCTCAGTTTCAAGGTCAGAGCTCAAAATGGCTTATATCTCGCTTATTATCGACTTTACAGCTTAGGAATCAATTGTGGACATATAGGATATGATATATGCTGAATATTTTGATGACCTTGAATTTGACCTTTGACCCCATTTTCAAGGTCAAAGGACAAAATGGCTAATATCTCGCTTGTTATCAACTTTACAGCTTAAGAATCAGTTATGAACATATAGGAAATGATATATGCAGATTATTGTCATGACCTTGAATTTGACCTTTGACCTCATTTTCAAGGTCAAAGGACAAAATGGCTAATATCTCGCTTGTTATCGACTTTACAGCTTAGGAATCAGTTATGAACATATAGGAAATGATATATGCAGATTATTGTCATGACCTTGAATTTGACCTTTGACCTCATTTTCAAGGTCACAGGACAAAATGGCTAATATCTCACTTATTATCGATTTTACAGCTTAGGAATCAATTGTGGACTTATAGGAAATGGTATATCCTGAATATTCTCGTGACCTTGAATTTGGCCTTTGACCTCATTTTCAAGGTCACAGGACAAAAAGGCTAGTATCTCGCTTATTATCGACTTTACAGCTTAGGAATCAATTGTGAACATATAGGAAATGATATATGCAGAATATTCTCGTGACCTTGAATTTGACCTTTGACCTCATTTTCAAGGTTACAGGACAACATGGCTATTATCTCGCTTATTACTGACTTTACAGCTTAGGAATCAATTGTGAACATATAGGAAATGATATATGCTGAATATTCTCGTGATCTTGAATTTGACATTTGACCTCATTTTCAAAGTCACATGACAAAATGGCCAATATCTTGCTTATTATTGACTTTACAGCTTAGGAATCAATTGTGAACATATAGGAAATGATATATGCTGAATATTCTCGTGACCTTGAATTTGACCTTTGACCTCATTTCCAAGGTCACAGGACAAAATTGCTAATATTACGTTTATTATCGACTTTACGGCTTAGGAATCAATTGTGAACATATAGGAAATGATATATGCTGAATATTCTCGTGACCTTGAATTTGACCTTTGACCTCATTTTCAAGGTCACAGGAAAAAATGGCCAATATCTTGCTTATTAGCGACTTTGCAGCTTAGGAATCAATTGTGAACATATAGGAAATGATATATGCTGAATATTCTAGTGACCTTGAATTTGAACCTTAACCTAAATTTCAAGGTTAGTCATTTTATTTTCCAGGTCAGAATACAAAATGGCTTATATCTCACTTATTATCAAATTTACAGCTTAGGGGTCCATAGTGAACATATAGGATATGATGTATGCTGAATATTTTGGTGATCTAGAATTTGACCTTTGATCTCATTTTTGAAGGTCAGAGAACAAAATGGCTAATATGTCGCTTATTATC
This sequence comes from Terebella lapidaria, assembly GCA_949152475.1. Taxonomy (NCBI): domain Eukaryota; kingdom Metazoa; phylum Annelida; class Polychaeta; order Terebellida; family Terebellidae; genus Terebella; species Terebella lapidaria. The sequence continues at coordinate 22,496,654 of OX424569.1, forward strand.
GTCTTTACATCTGCCCCTGATGACGCCAGTGTGTCTTTGGATAAACTATTTGGTCGGGCTTTGTTTCTATTGCAAAATGTAGTATTTTACGTTTCTTATTGGCATCATCAAAATCTGATTGTATTGGTGGTAATAGATTGATACTTACATTTACAGCATAGGAATCAATTGCGAATATAGAGGAATGATATATACTGAATATTTTCATGACCTTGAACTTGAACTTTGACCTCATTTTCAAGGTCACATCACAGAATGGCTAATGTCTCACTTATTATCGACTTTACAGCTTAGGAATTTATTGTGGACATACTAGAAGTGATATATTTGTTGAAAATTTCATGGTCTTGAATTTATCAGTGACTTTATTTTCAAGGTCACTGGACAAAGGGCTAATATCTAAAATGTATATTATCCGGTAACCTTTCTTAGCCCTTGGGCTAATTTTTAGTTTTTTGATATTTCAATTTTTCTCAAATGGCAGCCGGTTTCGTCGAAAAACGGTCGATTTTGAACTTTGGCGGCCATTTTCTCAAAAACTGTCTGATCAGTTTTGAGATTTTTGTTTCAAAAGATTCTCCTTATGTACCTCTGTGATGTGTATAAGTTTGGTTGCCCTTGAATCGCTGGTCTGCGTATGGTGGCCATTTTGAATTTTCGACGGGTCGACGAAAAAAAAAATGTTCGGTCCAAATCGCAATACTATCCATTTTGGGCCATTTCTAGACAAAAAATTTTTTTTCCCCTTTGAAAAAAATTTTGGACTTTTTTCCTTCATAGTGGGAGCTGCCGGAACTGTACTCATAGAACGCTTGAGAGCTTAGAAAATTGGCACTTTCAAATGGGAAGACATATATGGCGACTTGTGTGGTGACCTTGAATTTGACCTTGGATGACCTTGAAAGGTCAAAACAGCCATTTTGGGGTCGAAAAATGCCCAATTTTGCACCTTGTCTGTCTTTTCTCGAAAACTGTCTGATCAGTTTTGAGATTTTTGTTTCAAAAGATTCCCCCTATGTACCTTTATGATGTATATAAGTTTTGTTGCCCTTGAAACGCCGGTCTCCGTGTGGCGGTCATTTTGAATTTTTGACGGGTCGACAGGAAAACTATCCATTTTGGGTCATTTCTAGGCAAAATAAATTGTTCACCCTTTGAAAAAAATGTTGGACTGAAATGTGTAAATTTTGTTTAATGACAAAATACTTGTAGATAGACCTTGTATGTGTATTTTGAACATATACAAGGTTATACGCTGCACACTTTGATGGTGACATTGAAGTTCACGGAGATGACCTCGAATGGTTGATCTGAATGTCATATATCTCACGTGTCGTGCTTGAACCAAACCTAATTTTTCGGTAACCTAATTTTTATATTTGGCCATATCTCGGAAACGATGTATCGTAGAGTGAAACAGATGTTATTTTTGGACTAGTGGTACTATACAAACATGTCTTAGGGATATGTTGGATGAACTTGTCCCTGGGCCAAATTTGTTTCTGTTGAGTCGGCATTTTTTCATTTTCGTCTGCATCTCGGAAACGATGCGTTATAGAGCGGAAAAGCTGTTACCTTCAGTAACAGCTGAAGTTCAGTCGAAATGCCCCCAAGGCATCTTCAGGCCTTGACGTCTAGTTAGGGCATTTCGGCACGAAATGCCCTTATGGTTTTGTCTGTTTTTTTGTTTTTGTTTTTTTTTTCTCCTTTTTTTTCACTTCCCGCCGTTTTGGTTTCCGATCAATAACTCGGGAACGCCTGAACGGATCTTGTCCAAATTTACACCACTGGTCAGAAATATTACATGGAAGACCCCTATTGTTTTGGAGGCGGCTCCGGGGTCCGTGAGGATGAAATCAAGGTTGATTTTGAGAATTGGTTTCCGAGCGATAACTCAAAAAGTATTCATGCAATGGCAAGTATTCTGTGCATGGGTGTTCATATACCACCAAGGAAGAACCCTATTGAATTTGGGATCAATCTGTCCAACGACCTTTGACCTAGAGCTCGGAAGAATTTTTGCTGATTCATCCTTGAGGCTTTCATGCATATCTCGGAAACGATGCATCGAAGAGCGAAACGGAGCTCGATTTCGGCCTCCTGGCACTAGACATACTAGTCTAGAGGGTATCTTGGGTCGAGACGACCCCTGGTGTCGAATTTATTTTCGCCGACTCGGCACTTCCTGTTTGGCCGTATCTCGGAAACGGTGCGTTGTAGAGCGAAACGGAGCTAAATTTCGGCCTCCTGGCACTAGACAAACTAGTCTAGATGGTCTTGGGTCGAGACGACTCCTGGTGTCGAATTTATTTTCACCGACTCGGCACTTCCTGTTTGGCCGTATCTCGGAAACGGTGCGTCGTAGAGCGAAACGGAGCTCAATTCCGGCCTCCTGGCACTAGACAAACTAGGCTTATGGGTATTTTGGGTCGAGACGACCCCTGTTGTCAAATATTTTTTTCGCCGAATCGGCACTTCCTGTTTGGCCGTATCTCGGAAACGGTGCATCATACAGGGAAACGGAGCTCAATTCCGGCCTTCTGGCACTAGACAAACTAGTCTAGTGGGTATCCTGTTTCGAGACGACCCCTGGTGTCGAAGTTTTTTTTTTTGCCGACTCGGCACTTCCTGTTTTGCCGTATCTCGGAAACGGTGAGTCGTAGAGTGAAACGGAGCTCAATTCCGGCCTTCTGGTACTAGACAAACTAGTCTAGGGGGTATCTTGGGCCGAGACGTTTTCTGGTGTCAAATTTTTTTTTCGCCGAATCGGCACTTCCTGTTTGGCCGTATCTCGGAAACGGTGCGTCATACAGGGAAACGGAGCTCAATTCTGGCCTTCTGGCACTAGACAAACTAGTCTAGTGGGTATCCTGGGTCGAGACGACCCCTGGTGTCGAAGGTTTTTTTTTTGCCGACTCGGCACTTCCTGTTTTGCCGTATCTCGGAAACGGTGAGTCGTAGAGCGAAACGGAGCTCAATTCCGGCCTTCTGGTACTAGAGAAACTAGTCTAGAGGGTATCTTGGGCCGAGACGTCTTCTGGTGTCAAATTTTTCAGCACTTCCTGTTTGGCTGTATCTCGTAAAACGGTGCGTCGTACAGCGAAACGGAGCTTAATTTCAGCCTCCTGGCACTAGACTAACTAGCCTAGAGGGTATCTTGGGTTGAGACGACTTCTGGTGTCGATGTTTTTCGCCGACTCAGCATTTCCTGTTTGCCATGTCTCGGAAATGGTGCGTCGTAGAGCGAAACGCAAAGATACCTAAGGGCGGGGTATGTCACTTAAACTTTGACCACGGACAGTTACAGAGTCATCATGGTTCTAGACACGGTCTCTTAGGTATATGTTAGGTAGGAATATAACTCACACGAAATGCCCCAAGGCATCTTCAGGCCTTGACGTCTAGTTTATGACTGTTATACTTTGACAAAACGGCTGGTAAAACGAAAATGAGTTTCCCTTGAGATAGAGTGTAGCCACAAAGGGGAATATAATATGTATGTAGACGGAAACATACCATATGGACTATAGAAATAAAGTTAGATGTTTGGATAATATCTTCATGGACATTATTTACAGTGGGAATTTACGAATTGCACGAGGCCAGACTACTGATGAAGATACCCTGCATGTATTTATTCCGCCTGAATTTACCTTTCCGGCCCGTGGTTTTTCGTCTGTCGTCCGTCCGCTTAGGCTTGATTAGTTAATATACATCGTTTTTATATCGATTTGGTGATTCATTTGCAGAAAATAGTGAATTTGGCACATATTCCTACTTTTTCTGTTCTAAAAATCAGTTAAGAAATTCTTTCATTAAATTTGTGTGGACATTGCTTATCATGCCATTCAATTTAGGCATGACGTTGGTTTGGCTTGAATCGCTTGAATACATGTAGTAGGCCCAAAAAGTATAAAATGCACTATTAATAGCTTCTGGGCACTACGAGGTTCAAGATAGAAACTAAGTTTCTCTAACCAGCACATATGAAGTCCTGGTGCATCTTTTGGTGATCTTGAAATTGACTTAGTATTACCTTGAGTGCTCAAACTCCGTGCCATGTCTAGATGAAGATGGTGGACACTAAAAGCTTGAAGATAGAGCTTGGGTTTGTATTATAAGCATATATTATAAGTCATACATGTCACATCTTTTGATGCCTTAAACTTGACCTCGGATGAGCTTGAGTGCTCAAACTCTTAGTCATGAGTACGTAACATACAGTGTAGGTTGGCCTATGGCGTAAAACTAAATGCCTGAAGAAAAGCTTAGGATTGTGCTGTGAGTATACAAGAAATAATATTTTCTGCATCTAATGGTGACCTTGAACTTGAATCGACTCGCTTTGTTGGGTTTGAATGTCGACTCTATCACTATGCTATTAACGCTTCACAATGATATATATATATTCCTTCTCTTCAAAACCTTATTAGCCAAATTTGTTCAGTTGAAGCGCACGTCCTGCGCACGCGAATTTGAAAGCTTAGCTTACAAAACTATGCAGCCAAGGTTGTGCTTAGAGGTGGAACTTAAATCTCAGGCGCCTACTGGACGTTATTCAAAAGCTTAGAGCTACCGAACCATTCTCCTTTGTAACACATTTGGGTTTTTGTTCGTTTGGTAACGTTTTAATGCTGCCCAAGTGTACAGCTAAGTATTTACGAAAGTTGCCAGCCACACAGAGAGACAGACAAAGATTTAGCAATAACACACATCATTGTATCCCCCGAACAAAGTTCGGCGGATACTATGGATTTGGCTTCGTCGTCCGCGTCCGCGTCCGCGTCCGCAGAGATTTTCTTGTGAACGCGCTACAGGCCGCAATTCTCACCCGATCACCATTATTTTTTGCAGGCACATATATAATGGTAAGATCCCGACACCAATCGATTTTGGTTGCCGTGGCAACTGAATTGGTCGTTTGGGGACACATTTTGCATTGAAAACAGCCTGTTTGAGACACATGGCTTGTGAACGCGCTACAGGCCGCAATTCTCACCCGATCACCATTATTTTTTGCAGGCACATATATTATGGTAAGATCCCGACACCAATCGATTTTGGTTGCCGTGGCAACTGAATTGGTCGTTTGGGGACACATTTTGCATTGAAAACAGCCTGTTTGAGACACATGGCCTGTGAACGCTCTACAGATGGCAATTTTTGACGAATCTCGATAATATTTGGAAGTGTTGTTGGGAAGGGCTGTCACACGAAACCAATCGTTTTTTAGAATGATCATATAAATATTAATATGTTAACAGCCTAACTTATTACAGAATTTTGAAATATCCATTTTGACATGTACGATCATTCCAATAGCCTGTACAGTGGAAGGTAATGACACTGGTTTCTTGTTCAGAATGGAGAACTGAAGTTTTCAGTGAAAACAGGACAATATTACTGAATAAGTTAACATTAGTTTTATTAGTTAAGTCTATTATTGTCCACAATAAAAATAGTTAAGACGAGAAACGTTTATTATTAAGCTCAACAAGGTAAAGGTTTTGTCCAGTACAAATTTCATGGGTGTAACTGAATAAGTTAACATTATTTTTAATAGTTAAGTCTATTATTGACCACAATAAAAATAGTTAAGACAAGAAATATTTATTATTAACCTCAACAAGGTAAATGTTTTGTCCAGTACAAATTTCATTGGTGTAACCGAATAAGTTAACATTATTTTCACTAGTTAAGTCTATTATTGACCACAATAAAAATAGTTAAGTCTATTATTGACCACAATAAAAATAGTTAAGATGAGAAATATTTATTATTAAGCTCAACAAGGTGAAAGTATGTCCAGTACAGATTTCATGGGTGTACTGAATAAGTTAACATTATTTTTACTAGTTTAGTCTATTATTGACCACAATAAAAATAGTTAAGACAAGAAATATTTATTATTGGGCTCAACAAGGTAAAGATTTTGTCCAGTAGACATTTTATGTCTGTAACCAAATAAGTTAACATTTTTTTTTGCTAGTTAAGTATTATTGACCTCAATAAAAATAGTTAAGATGAGAAACAATTATTATTGAGCTCAACAAGGTTAAAGATTTGTCCAGTACAAATTTCATTGGTGTAACCGAATAAGTTAACATTATTTTCACTAGTTAAGTCTATTATTGACCACAATAAAAATAGTTAAGTCTATTATTGACCGCAATAAAAATAGTTAAGATGAGAAATATTTATTATTAAGCTCAACAAGGTGAAAGTATGTCCAGTACAGATTTCGTGGGTGTACTGAATAAGTTAACATTATTTTTACTAGTTTAGTCTATTATTGACCACAATAAAAATAGTTAAGACAAGAAATATTTATTATTGGGCTCAACAAGGTAAAGATTCTGTCTAGTAGACATTTTATGTCTGTAACCAAATAAGTTAACATTTTTTTTGCTAGTTAAGTCTATTATTGACCTCAATAAAAATAGTTAAGATGAGAAACAATTATTATTGAGCTCAACAAGGTTAAGGTTTTGTCTGGTGAAATTTCTGGGTGTAACCGAATAAGTTAATTTTATTTTTACATGTTAAGTCTATTATTGACCACAATGAAAATAGTTAAGACAAGAAATATTTATTATTGGGCTCAACAAGGTGAAGGCTTTGTCCAGTAGAGATTTTATGTTTGTGACCAAATAAGTTAACATTATTTTTTTGCTAGTTAAGTCTATTATTGATCACAATAGCTTTTTATGAAAACATTGATCAACTTTTACTTTGAATTTCAACTTGAGACCATGTTTGGCACAAATTATGAGTTAAAATATAACTTATGGTGAAAAATTCGATCTGGCTCCAATTTCGTCATCTTGAAATGCAGTTTTGGTCAACTTTTACTTTGAATTTCAACTTGAAAGCATGTTTGGCGCATATTATAAGTCGAAATATAACTTATGGCGAAAAGTTCTATCTGGCTCCAATTTCGTCATCTTGAAATGCAGTTTTGGTCAACTTTTACATTGAATTTCAACTTAATATCAAGTTTGGCACATATTATGAGTTGAAATATAACTCATGGCGAAAAGTTTGATCTGGGTCCAATTTCGTCATCTTGAAATGCAGTTTTGGTCAACTTTTACTTTGAATTTCAACTTGAAAGCATGTTTGGCACATATTATGAGTCGAAATATAACTTATGGTGAAAAGTTCAATCTGGCTCCAATTTCGCCATCTTGAAATGCAGTTTTGGTCAACTTTTAGTTTGAATTTCAATTTGAAACCAAGTTGGGCAGGTATTATGAGTTAAAATATAACTTATGACGAAAAGTTTGATCTGGCTCCAATTTTGTCATCTTGAAATGCAGTTTTGATTAACTTTTACTTTGAATTTCAACTTGAAACCATGTTTAGCCCATACATGTATTATGAATCGAAATATAACTTATGGTGAGAAGTTCAATCTAGCTCCAATTTCGTCATCTTGAAATGCATTTTTGGTCAAATTTTACGTTGAATTTCAACTTGGAACCAAGTTTGTGAAATATTCTGAGTTGAAATATAAATAGGTGAAAAGATTGATCTATCTGTATTTTCGTTATTTTATCAAACATGTCGAATGGAAATTCATATAAAGAGATTTCAGTGGTGATTTTGAATTCGACCTTCAATAACCTCGGAAAATCAGTGCAGCAGTTTTGGTGGGGAAAAGAAAACAGTTGTGACTTGGGATTTAACATTTCTCTGGTAATCTTTTTTAGCCCTTGCTCTAGTTTTTCACACTTGACAGTGATATATTTGGGGCAACAGAGATGATAGGGCTACGGGGGATGCACCCAAGCGGTCGTAGGCGACCGGAAGCGTCTAGTTTATTCTGGCTCCTGGGAGACATGGAGATATTGCCAATATCCTGGCAAGAACAATCAAGTGTGGAACCGTCCGAATCCAGACACTCTCCAGCCGATATCCTGGCTCTTCTGAGAGTCACACACTTCCGCCACAGGGGCAACAGTTACACAAGCCGTGTAAAGATATACCTAGCTACAATATACAGAATGTCCTCACGATGATGTGACCCCCTAAAGCCAGTGAGTGTCACTGCTTTTGCTGGGGAATCAGGCCTGTGACCTTCGCGATGCTGCGACATCCCAATGTGAGTGAGTATCACCACAATCCTGGGAAGAGGCCCCCACACATTAATCAACCCAAGCTAGTGTAGCTGTCATGGGTAAGTGTAGATTAGCCAAGGGCTAACAAGCAAATTATTGTAACAATTTCCCTTCGGAACAGGTCACCTGCAGAAAAGCAGGCCGGCGATCACGCCAATACCTGCTATTTGTCAGCAACATTGCTAGTCCGGATCAGGATCCAGGTCAGTGAGCAGTACTGCGTCGGTGACCAGCACCGAAGGCTTGCTGTCTGAGCTACAGGTCCGCTCAGAGGTACTAGTGCGCATCCCTAGTGCATGCATTTTTTGTCCGTCGTCGTCCGTCGTCGTCGTCGTCGTCCACATTTTTATCTTTTTTGTTTACGGGCGAATTCTTCTGAAATTTTGCACAAAAATACTTAAAAATAATTCAGGAAGGAGGTATTTTTTAGTTTTTTGATTTTCGCATTTTTTTTCAAAATGGCGGCCGTTTTCGACGAAAAATGCCTGATTTCGGACTTTGGTGGCCATTTTCTCAAGATCTGTTTAGTAACTTTTTTTCTTTTTGATACATAACACTCCTCATATGTACCCCTATGATGTCTATAAATTTCGTTGCGCTTGAATGGCTCGAAAGGGGCCATTTTGGCCCAAACTCGGCCCAAATGGGACTTTCCCATGTCAAATTCTCCTATGCTTTATAATGGGACACATTATGCCTAATATGAGCTTAAAATGGCTGATATCTCGCTTATTATCGACTCTACAGCTTAACAATCAATTGTGGACATATAGGAAATGATATATGCTGAATATTCTGATGACCTTGAATTTGACCTTTGACCGCATTTTCAAGGTCATAGGACAAAATGGCTAATAGCTCGCTTGTTATCGACTTACAGCTTAGGAATCAGTTATGAACATATAGGAAATGATATATGCAGATTATTGTCATGATCTTGAAGTTGACCTTTGACCTCATTTTCAAGGTCACAGGACAAAATGGCTAATATCTCACTTATTATCGACTCTACAGCTTAGGAATCAATTGTGGACATATAGGAAATGATATATGCTGAATATTCTGATGACCTTGAATTTGACCTTTGACCGCATTTTCAAGGTCATAGGACAAAATGGCTAATATCTCGCTTGTTATCGACTTTACAGCTTAGGAATCAGTTATGAACATATAGGAAATGATATATGCAGATTATTGTCATGACCTTGAATTTGACCTTTGACCTCATTTTCAAGGTCACAGGACAAAATGTCTAATATCTCACTTATTATCGATTTTACAGCTAAGGAATCAATTGTGGACATGTAGGAAATGATATATGCTGAATATTCTTGGACATTGAATTTGATCTCTGACCTCATTTTCAAGGTCCAAGGACAAACTGGCTCATATCTTGTTCCTCTATTGACTATATGGCTTGGGAATCAATTGTGGACATGATATAGAAAATGATATACACTGAATATTTTGATGACCTTGAATTTGACCTTTGCCCCTTCATTTTCAAGGCCACAGCACAAAATTGCTAATATCTTGCTGATTATTGAATTTACAGCTTAGCAATCAATTGTGGACATGATATATGCTTAATGTTATATATGCTGAATATTCTCTTGACCTTGAATTCAACCAGTGACCTGGCTAACATCTAATATATTAAACATTGTCCGGTAACCTATTTTCGGCCCTTGGCCTAATTTTTAGGTTACCGGACCTATGGTCCGATAACCTATTGGCATGGCGTTGCGTCCGTCGTCCGTCGTCGTCCGTCGTCGTCGTCCGTCGTCGTCCGTCGTCGTCGTCGTCGTCGTCCACATTTTTATCTTTTTTGTTTACAGGCGAATTTTTCTGAAATTTTGCACAAAAATACTTAAAAATAATTCAAGAAGGAGGTATTTTTTAGTTTTTTGATGTTCGCATTTTTTTCAAAATGGCGGCCGTTTTCGACGAAAAATGCCTGATTTTGGACTTTGGCGGCCATTTTCTCAAAATCTGTTCAGTAACTTTTTTTCTTTTTGATAAATAACACTCCTCATATGTACTCCTATGATGTCTATAAATTTCGTTGCGCTTGAATCGCTCGAAGTGGGCCATTTTGGCCCAAACTCGGCTCAAATGGGACTTTCCCATGTTAAATTCTCCTATGCTTTATAATGGGACACATTATGCCTAATATCTCACTTGATATTGAGATTAGAGACTAGGAGTCAATTGTGGACCTATAGGAAATGATATATGCTGAATATTCTCGTGACCTTGAATTTGACCTCTGACCTCACTTTCAAGGTCAGAGCACAAAATGGCTTATATCTTGCTTATTATCGACTCTACAGCTTAGGAATCAATTGTGGACATATAGGAAATGATATATTCTGAATATTCTCGTGACCTTGAATTTGACCTCTGACCTCAGTTTCAAGGTCAGAGCACAAAATGGCTTATATCTCGCTTATTATCGACTCTACAGCTTAGGAATCAATTGTGGACATATAGGAAATGATATATGCTGAATATTCTGATGACCTTGAATTTGACTTTCGATCTCATTTTCAAGGTCACAGGACAAAATGGCTAATATCTCGCTTGTTATCGACTTTACAGCTTAGCAATCAATTATGAACATATAGGAAATGATATATGCAGATTATTGTCATGACCTTGAATTTGACCTCTGACCTCATTTTCAAGGTCACAGGACAAAATGGCTAATATCTCACTTATTATCGATTTTACAGCTTAGGAATCAATTGTGGACATATAGGAAATGATATATGCTGAATATTCTCGTGACCTTGAATTTGACCTCTGACCTCATTTCCAAGGTCCAAGGACAAACTGGCTCATATCTTGCTCCTCTATTGACTGTATGGCTTGGGAATCAATTGTGGACATGATATACATGATATAGAAAATGATATACACTGAATATTTTGATGACCTTGAATTTGACCTTTGCCCCTTCATTTTCAAGGCTACAGCATAAAATTGCTAATATCTCTCTGATTATTGAACTTACAGCTTAGCAATCAACTGTGGACATGATATATGCTTAATGTTATATATGCTGAATATTCTCTTGACCTTGAATTCAACCAGTGACCTGGCTAATACCTAAAATATTAAACATTGTCCGGTAACCTATCTTTGGTTTTAAAACATTCCCCTCATATACCTCTGTGATATGTATAAGTTTGGTTGCCCTAAATTCGCCGATCTCCGTGTGGCGGCCATTTTGAATTTTTGGTGGGTCGGCGAAAAAAATTTTTTCCGCCCCAAATTGCATTACTATCCATTTTGGACCATTTCTAGGGCAAAAAATTTTTTCACCCTTTGACAAAAATTTTGGACTTGGAAAATTTTCGGCATTTTTTTCCTTCATAATGGGAGCTGTCCGGACTGTACTCATAGAATGCTTGAAGATAGAGCTTAGAAATTGGCACTTTCAAATGGGAAGTCATATATGGCGACTTGTGTGGTGACCTTGAATTTGACCTTGGATGACCTTGAAATGTCAAAACAGCCATTTTTGGGTCGAAAAATGCTCAAATTTGCACCTGGTCTGTATTTTCTCAAAAACTGTCTGATCAGTTTTTAGATTTTTGTTTAAAAAGATTCCACTTATATACCTCTGTGACGTGTATGAGTTTGGTTGCCATAAATTCGCCGGTCTTCGTGTGGCGGCCATTTTGAATTTGTGGCGGGTCAGCGAAAAAAATTTTTTCACCCCAAATCGCATTACTATCCATTTTGGGCCATTTCTAGGGCAAAAAAATTTTCACCCTTTGAAAAAAAATTTGGACTTAGAAAATTTTCGTCACTTTTTTCCTTCATAATGGGAGCTGTCAGGACTGTACTCATAGAACACTTGAAGATACAGCTTAGAAATTGGCACTTTCAAATGGGAAGTCATATATGGCGATTTGTGTGGTGACCTTGAATTTGACCTTCGATGATCTTGAAAGGTCAAAACAGCCATTTTGGGGTCAAAAAAAAAAAGCCCAGATTTGCCTTCATAGATGAAATGCTTGCAGATAGAGCTTATGTTTGCATTATGAACATATAGGAAGACATATATGGCACAACTAATGATGACATTGAACTTGACATCAGATGACCTTGAATGCCAAATGTCTGACTCGGAATGTGTAAATTGACCTGAGCGGTCTAAACGATTCCACCCAGATATATCTTTGTATTTTGAACATATAGAATATCAAATGCTGCACACATACATGTATAATATAATGTAATGGTGACATCGGAGTTCACACTGATGACCTTGATTGGCAAATCTCAAGGTCATATCTTAGCCTTTGGGCTAATTTTGAGGTTACCGGATCTTTTGTCCGTCGTCCGTTCACATTTTTATCTTTAAAGTTTACGGTCGAATCTTTCTGAAATTTTGCACAAAAAAACCTAAAAATATTTCCAGGAAAGGTTTTTTTAGTTTTCCGATTTTCGCATTTTTTCAAAATGGCGGCCGTTTTCGACGAAAAATGCCTGATTTTGGACTTTGGCGGCCATTTTCTCAAAAACTGTTCAGTAACTTTTTTTTTTTGATACACAACACTCCTCATATGTACTCCTGTGATGTGTATAATTTTCATTGCGCTTGAATCGCTCGAAGTGGGCCATTTTGGGCCAAACTCGGCCCAAATGGGACTTTCCCATGTTAAATTCTCTATGCTTTATAATGGGACACATTAAGCCTAATATCTCACTTAATATTGAGATTAGAGACTAGGAATCAATTGTGGACATATAGGGAATGATATATGCTGAATATTCTCGTGACCTTGAATTTGACCTCTGACCTCGATTTCAAGGTCAGAGTGGCCATTTTAGTAGAAATATGGCCAGTTTTGGACTTTGACAATCGTTTTCTCAAAATCTCCTCATATGTACTCCTGTGAGGTGTATAAGTTTCGTTGCCCTTGAATCGCTCGAAGTGGGCCATTCTGCTCCTAAACTCGGCCCAAACGGGACTTCCACATGCTAATCGCCCTATGCTTTATAATGGGACACATTTTGCCTAATATTTCACTTAATATTGAGATTAGTGATTGGGAATCAATTGTGGACATATAGGAAATGATATATACTGAATATTTTCGCGACCTTGATTTTGACCTCTGACCTCATTTTCAAGGTCACTGCACAAAATGGCCAATATCTCGCTTATTATCGACTTTACAGCTTAGGAATCAATTGTGGACATAAAGGAAATGATATACGCCGAATATTGTGATGACCTTGAATTTGACCTTTGACCTTATTTTCAAGGTCATAGTACAAAATGGCCAATATCTCGCTTATTATCGACTTTACAGCTTAGGAATCAATTGTGCGCATATAGGAAATGATATATGCTGAATATTCCCATGACCTTGAATTTGACCTCTGACCTCATTCTCAAGGTCAGAGCACAAATTGACTAATATCTTGCTTATCATTGACTTTACAGCTTAGCAATCAATTGTCAACATATAGGAAATGATATATGTTGAATATTCTGGTGACCTTGAATTTGACCTTTGACCTCATTTTCAGGGTCATAGAACAAAAAAGTTCATATCTAATTTGTTATCGACTTTACAGCTCTGGAGTCAATTGCGAACATATTGGACATTATATATGCTGAATACTCTCATGACCTTGAACTTGACCTTTGACCTCATTTTCAAGGTCAGATCAAAAATGGCTAGTATCTCACTTAATATCGACTTTACAGCTAGGAATCAATTGTGAACAGGCTAGAAATGATATGGGCTGAATGTTCTCGTGACCTTGAATTGACCAATGATCTTACTTTCAAGGTTATGGGACAAAAGGCTAATATCTAAAATACACATTATCCGGTAACTATTCTTAGCCCTTGGGCTAATTTTTAGGTTACCGGACCTATGGTCCGATAACCTATTGGCGTGGCGTTGCATCCGGCGTCCGTCCGTCTGTCCGTCGTCCGTCCACATTTTTATCTTCAAAGTTTACATTCGAATCTTCCTGACATTTTGCATAAAAATTGCTAAAAGTTTTTTTTTCGTTTTTTGATTTTCGCATTTTTTTCAAAATGGCGGCCATTTTCGACGAAAAACGGCCAATTTCTGACTTTGGTGGCCATTTTCTCAAAAACTGTTCAGACAGTTTTGAGATTTTTATTTCAAAAGATTGCTCTCACATACCTCTGTGATGTGTATAAGTTTCGTTGCCCCTGAATCGCCGGTCTGCGTGTAGCGGCCATTTTCATTTTCTCGACGGGTCCCAAATGGGACTTTCTCATGTTAAATTCTCCTATGCTTTATAATGGGGGCACATTATGCCTAATATCTCACTTGATATTGAGATTAGAGACTAGGAATCAATTGTGGACTTATAGGAAATGATGGATGCTGAATATTCTCGTGACCTTGAATTTGACCTTTGACCTCATTTTCGAAGTCACAGGACAAAATGGCTAATATCTCGCTTATTATCGACTTTACAGCTTAGGAGTCAATTGGGAACATATAGGAAATGATATATGCTGAATATTCTCGTGATCTTGAATTTGACCTTTGACCTCATTTTCAAGGTCACATGACAAAATGGCTAATATCTCGCTTATTATCGACTTTACAGCTTAGGAATCAATTGTGAACATATAGGAAATGATTTATTTTGAATATTCTGATGATCTTGAATTTGACCTTTGACTTAAATTTCAAGGCCAGTCATTTTATTTTCAAGGTCAGAATACAAAATGGCTTATATTTCGCTTATTATCGACTCTACAGCTTAGGAGTCCATAGTGAACATATAGGAAATGATGTATGCTGAATATTTTGGTGATCTAGAATTCTGATCTTTGACCTCATTTTCGTGGTCACATCACAGAATGGCTAATATCTCACTTATTATCGATTTTACAGCTTAGGAATCAGTTGTGAACTTAAAGGAAATGATATATGCTGAATATTCTAGTGACCTTGAATTTGACTTTTGACCTCATTTTCAAGGTCAACAGGAAAAAATGGCTAATATCTTGCTTATCATCGACTTTACAGCTTGGGAATCAATTGTGAACATATAGGAAATGATTTATTCTAAATATTCTGATGACCTTGAATTTGACCTTTGACCTAAATTTCAAGGTCAGTCATTTCATTTTCAAGGTCAGAATACAAAATGAGTTATATCTCGCTGATTATCGACTCTACAGCTTAGGAGTCCGTAGTGAACATATTGGAAATGATGTATGCTGAATATTTTGGTGATCTAGAATTTGACCTTTGATCCCATTTTCAAGGTCAGAGAACAAAATGGCTAATATGTCGCTTATTATCAACTTTACAGCTTAGGAATCAATTGCGAATATAGAGGAAATATATGCTGAATATTTTCATGACCTTGAACTTGAACTTTGACCTCATTTTCAAGGTCACATCATAGAATGGCTAATATCTCACTTATTATCGACTTTACATCTTAGGAATTTATCGTGGACATACTAGAAGTGATATATTTGTTGAAAATTTCATGGCCTTGAATTTATCAGTGACTTTATTTTCAAGGTCACAAAAGGCTAATATCTAAAATGTATATTGTCCGGTAACCTTTCTTAGCCCTTGGGCTAATTTTTTCATTCCCATGATGTTAACAAACGAATGATTGGGTACAAATCGCTGTCAGCTAGTGTAGCTGAACCTAACTGACAATAATATGCCGTTTACAGCCAGGGAATTCCAGCGGAACTGTCCTCTCTAGGCTAGATGTTCGCGGCGGATTTCAAACGTTTTAATAATGGCCATTGTGAATTTCAAACGTTCTCGTATGTATTAATTTCAGACAAAGCTCTTACATATGGAGTTCCTAAAGGGATATTACGACTTACTACTTACCACTTACTACTTATCACTTACTACTTGCATCTACTCACCACTATAGGCTACCACATACGACCACTTAGGCCTAGGCTACTTCTTACCACTTACCTATTAATAACTTACTAATTACCACTTACTACTTTAGAAGGCAAACTTTAGTTACCATTTAATACCCACTGTTTACCACTCATTTAATACTCACTATTTACTACTTACTTCCTACCACTTACTAGTTTCCACTTACTACTTACTCTATCTGGGACAATACGACATACCACATGCGATGTGGCATTGCAAAAATCGCATGCTCACGGCCAATTGTTTGTTTGTAAGGTGCAATGGTTATTTTTTACCCTCACTCGTACGTCATAGTATTTTTACAAATACTGTCTGACGGATGTCTAATCTCAAGCAAGGGCGACAAATATACCTATCTTGTTAAATTTTGTGCAAAGGCAGGTACCGGTACTGGATAACCATATGGCCATGCATACTCATGCACATTACTGAGCTCCACTCCACACTAGTTTTTCACCAATATCATAAAGATTTTATGATCTTAACTATATTTTCTTTGAAATGATAAATGTTGTGGAATGATATTTCTTTAAATTATCTCCATCATATGTTTATTCGCTTCCACATATACATGTATATATTACATTTTCAGTTGCATCGCTTTAAAATAATAATAGTGTATGCAATATGCTAAATTTTACTTGATAAATGTTTACTGAGCTACTGCGAGTGAGGGCAAATATATACACCAAGTTTTACAACTGTTTATGGATCATTGACTAGTGTTTTATTGTTGAAGCTGATTCCCAGAAAACGTTTGAAATGCGGCGCCATGAAATTTAGCACGTGCGAAATTTGCAATTTGGCGTTTCTGTTTTGGGTTGTTAAAACACTATCCACCGTTTACAGTCTGTGGTCTTTACTACAGACACTTCCGTATGGCGCTCCGTTCTTGCCACCAAAAAGAGAAGTTATTTTTTTATTTATGTCATACGTATGAAATAAAAAGTCATACGTAGGAGATACTAACACATACGTATGAGATAACAATCATAGGTAGGAGATACTAACACATACGTATGAGATAACAAGTCATACGTAGGAGATACTAACACATACGTATGAAATACTAAGTCATACGTAGGACTATGACATATGTAGGAGATACTAAGTTATACGTATGAGATACTAAGTCATACGTAGGAGATACTATGTCATACGTAGGAGATATTAACTCATACGTAGGAGATACTAAGTCATACTATTACGTATGACTTTTTATCTCATATGTATGACTTTTTATCTCATACATATGACTTTTTATTTCATACGTATGAGATACTATCTCATATGTATGACTTATTATCTCATACATATGACTTATTATCTCATACATATGACTTAGTATCTCAAACGTATGACTTTTTATCTCATATGTATGACTATTTATTTCATACGTATGACTTAGTAACTCATACGTATGAGATACTATCTCATACGTATGAGTTAGAAAAAAAATAAATTATCTTTTTTGTGGCACGAACGGGGCGCCATAGTTCCGCCACATAACAGGTTGTGGTTTTGTGTTAATTGGCAGTCAGATTTCCCGTAGGTTTCTAATGTGCAAATAAATGATGTCGTTTTAGTCATCCTTTTTACCCTCGCCCCGATAGGGGCAGAGGGTATTGTAATTGGGTCTGTCCGTTTGTATGTCTGTCTGTTTGTTTGTCTGTCTGTCCGCGCGCATATCTCAAAGGAGAATGGTCAACATGAAACGATCAACATGAAACTTATAGAGATGAAGCGGTATCTCAGTGGCTCGGTCCTCCTCGAATCTGGTCAAAATCGGACAAAAACTGTTGCCATGGCAACGGAAAATGTAAAAATCAATAATCGACCATAACTTCGGTTCTAATCAAGATAATTTTTTCTAACTAATTTTGTATTTTTCTATGGCAAATTCCTGATCATCTGATATATAGCCCGTGGTCGTACGACCAAAACTCTCCATTATCGCCCGATGTCGAAAAATTGGGGGTCACGATTTCGGTTATTTTTGGCCAGCGACGTTTCCGTGCAAATGTCTGCGCTCATAACTCAAAGGCAAACGGTCTGATCGATTTGAAATTTATAGGGCCGGAGTGCTATGGTAGTGGCTTAATTCCTTTCAAATTTTGCCAAAATCGGGTAAAAACTGTTGCCATGGCAACGGAAAAAAGAAAATCACATAATTGGCTATAACTCCGGTTCTAATGAATATTAAATTTTCAACTTATTTTTGTATTTTTCTTTGGCCAATTCCCAATCGTATGGCGTACAACCGATGGTCTTAAGACCAAAACTCTCAATTATCGCCTGATTTTAGTTACTAAATCTGAAGGGCGAGGGTCTGCAATCTCTGATTGTCTCGTTGAAAAGGTGTCCGCGTTTGGCAAGGTGCAAAAATCGTCCGGGCAGGGATCCATGCATAGGCCTAATCTACTACATGAAAAGAAGTTTACTGTCAAACATGAGTGGCTCGTCAATCATGTATCGATGGCTAGTGGATAAGTTTTTGATTGCTAATTGTCTGATTTGTCTCATAGATATTACACAAGGTAATATTTTTAAAAAATGGTTTAATGTGAATGATATCTCCAGGGCATGAATTCATGGGGCCACGAGAAACAATTGTCCGAACGTTTTAAAAAATGCCGACTTGCAAAAAAATTCAGGTTACGGTCAAAGTTATCTACCAACGTTCCATAGACACCTATTAGCCTTTTGTAATAATCAATACAACTTTGTATTATATTTGTCAGCTTTGTCGGTTTAAAATATGAATTAAAATATTTCCACATGTGTATGAGCATTCTAAATGGCACATCGTTAGCAAGCATTGCAATCAATAAACCAAACACACTTCAGGTCATGATTTCTCTATGACCGTAACGGAGGCAATATAGCGCACCAGGGGAACCCCTAAATATCTATAGTCGATCTTGTATAGGCATGCATTGAAAGCTGAACAATACACTGCTTCCAATGGCCCGTGTGGTACAGGTATTCAACCAACTACCGCGTGGCTCCTTTTCTCACGAAAGTTGAAAAATTAGCCCGAAGGTTAAGAAAAGTTACCGGAGAAATATATAGTGGTAAAACATAACTGTCAAAAAATAATGACAATAGCGGAAACAATTTGTTTTAGCTGGTAACATTTCAGACAAATTCGACTGTGAAATTAATGATAAAAATGTGGTAAACGACGGACGACGACGGACGACAGGTTATGGGATAAAACGTTCAGTGACCTAAAACTTGACACCACTGTGCTGGGCCTTGTCGGCCACTATATGTTGTGTGCCTGTGGAACCCATACCAGAAAAGTAAACTAGGAGCCTCGATGTTTGGCGATGCGTAGCCGTCATAAAAGATACATCTGACTATGCATGGAGCTGACGATTTGCTCTATTTCTCCACAATACATGTAGCCCCCAGATTTTGAGTGTCAACATTTCCAATAGGGGCAGCGTGTACCTATATAGTCTACACATTTGATTGTACGGTCATAATTTTTTCGGTGACATTGGAATACCTTTTCTACCCTACCTACCTGCAAACTTTTGGATTCCGTGTGAGTACTAGCGTCTTCTTAACTATTGGTGATACGCTGAGCTTAATTTACTATTCATTGTAAACAATGTGTAAGTTTATTGCTTGAGAAAAATAGCAATCAAGTATTGAACAATAGTGATAAAATTATTGATAAAAAACGTGACAATATACACAACAACATATGTAACAATTACGTGTTTATGTGCACAACTATGATTTGTTCATGCATAAATTATACATCTACACTAGACATAATGACATCAGTGAGTGGGACTGTCCACGTGTATGTTTCTATCATCCTTTGAATAGAAAACACAATGTTTTTATGATCGTTTAGCCCAGTGTATCGGTATAGCGCGGTACACTGGGCTAAACATGGTCCAAATCATCTAGGTCTGCTTGCAATATTCCCTGACCCCGTGTCCCACAGAGAGAGATGTATCTTTCAGTGGAGGAATAAAACTCAACGAAATAACAGTCACATGCATATAACAAATGAACCTGACCGAAAATGCAAATTTTGCTGGCATCTTTCCCAAAATAATAGTCGGAATCTTCGCGATGTTCTGGCACAAGGCAATAAAAACACATTATTACCTGACGCCCAGATCTCTCTCCGCCCCCCCCCCCCCCGCTCCTCCCTAACAGATGCACCTCTAGTGTTCTACCGTTCGCTCTAGCTGGATCGAAGTTACGGCCCAGCTAGGGGATGAGCCAAAAAAGTTGGCTGGTTTGTTCCTCGGTTTTATCTGTAAAGGTTACAAGCACACTAGGACGAACTAGTGTATTTTGACTTGCTGGTTGGTATATTTTCCAATGTCGATTATATTAGGCGTGCGCCAGGTGCAATATTGTTTGCATGCTTGAAATGAAAACGATCCGGCGATTGATTGAACTGTTGTGTTAAGTATAGAATTCCTGCATGGAATATGCGAGAATCTTGTTTGTGAAATACTCATAAAAAGGTGAGTGGCTTCGCTTGTAAACACGGTGCAGATAACAATGGATAAGAAGGAGAAAAAAACTCAATTGTGAGTCGAACGGTTGTTGCAAAAGTCATTGGAAATGTTTGTCTAACATGAATACCAACTTTTTCTCGCTCTCTTTTCCCTCCTTCCCTAAAAAAAGCAAACACAAATTTACATTTGAACTCCCTAGAACAAAAATGAAAGAGACGTACAACATATACACGGCGTACATCATTTTGATATAGTGTACAATTGTAGCACATTTACCAGGTACATGTATACCATATATTTTAGTTCCCTCTTGTTCTGTACAAATTAAACAAATTCGCTGTACATATGTACATTTCAAATCAAAAGTCCCATGAATGATTGATGGAGAATGCACACAGATGTGAACAAGTTTTATATCCAATACCTTTAGCTGTGGCCAAATGCACACATCATTCTCATATTGAATCTGAGGTGTGTTGCTCTCAACAAAGAACACACCCCTATGTGCATGATATAGACCAGCAACTATTAGATTGCCGCCAGGGCATAACCTATTTAAGCTACACATATGATCACGTTGATAGTGTAGCCTACATGTTTTATTATTTATCTTCAACTTATTTCAACGCGCAAACACTCGGAAAATCACGTTCTGGGTTTCCTGTCAACAGCGCCGTCAACATTTAGATCAAGATGATCTGGGACGTTCGAGTCTGGTCGTTCTTTATGTGGCTGGTTGCCACGTGTCTGTATATTGGGGGTTTCGCCACCCCTTACCCAATGCCTGGCAACCGTATTGACGTGATTGTCGGCTTTGGTGGGGACGTGGATCCTTACAGCGGGAACAGAATCGGGCTCTGGCACAATGTCCCGTCAGGTGCGTAAATCATGTCTTACTGGCAGGACGAAATGCAATGAATCGTTTATAAATTGCCATTTTAGTGGTCACTCAATTGTATTTTGTATCGTTTGATACACATTCCATTCTTCTCTTGTCCATATTTCTATGCCATGTTATGCCATAAATATATTGTATTTTGCATATCGGTCGGTGTTAGAAATGTCTGGCACGATCAATGCGGTGCGGGTCGTTCTGTCAATCGGCCTCGTGTTTGTCCTCATCAGCTTCATCGGCTATATACTGATCTGTAAACTCTCGAGAATGTCTCTACAAATCATGGCATTCGTCTTCCAAATCTTATCAGGTAATTCGCGATAATCCACCTCTATCATCACTAAATAATATAAACATCAAACAAATATTGTGAAGAAGTAACTGAGCCCAGTAAATATATTATTTTGCATAAGTAGGCCCTACACACATTATTTTTAGTTTTAAGTGTTGAAGAATATTTCACCGTTACTACCAAACACATGTAACTTATATACACAAATATCATTGCATTCAAAATGTTTGAGAAATATCGTCCTTATGCGTGACCACAGGTGTGACGGCATTTGTGGGTATCGGGATATACCGGGCGGGAAGTGACCAGCTTGGCGAGGGGTTCTGGATGGTGACGGCAGCGGGCGGTCTCTACATCATCAACGGTATTGTGCTCGTCTTCATGCCGTGTATGGAATATCAAACACCTCAGTGGAAAACCGAGGAGGACGTGCCACTCACTGCCAAAGCCTAGCATTGCTGGACGCTTTTATCAATGTCATACGTGTGGGAAAGAGTATATCACTGATGATTTGTTGTCTATCTTAGAGTTATGTGATTTATAAGTTTAACTTAGGAGGAAAGTACAAAAAATATATTTTTTTTTGTTCACTTAAGGTATACTAATGAACGTGATGATGACTTTGTTGAAAATGAACTATGTTTGTTAATTGTCATCGAATTTCTGAATGTATTGTGTGTGAATTTTATTTTTAGTTTTATACGGGATACTCCATAATAATGGACACTGTACAGAAATAGACTAGCTCCGATTGTTCAATTTGTAAAAGAATTTTGTGATGAACAGAAGTAGGTTTAACATATTTTAAATTCTTAGTTGATCTAAAGTGGATGTGCACATGTATGCAATTTGTTTTTACGGTATGCTAATTTGGTAGAACTTTAGATATAAATAAATTCTGTAATTAAACCTATGATATTATTGGCTATGTCATCATGGAATAGTACCAGTAAATAATTTTTCAAAATTAGAAAAGGAGTGTAGGCATTTCAGTGGACACATGAGGAGGGCAGTGTTATGTACACTAGTAGCATACAGGAAACGGTTCTGAAGTATGTGTTTAACAGGCACCTAATCAATACTATACAGGCATGAAATATTATATGAACACACCGGAAAAACAACAACACAATTAATAAATAGACGTGGTTTATTGTTTCCAGAGTTACAGTATATCCATATTACAGATATTGAAGTGTTATGTTTTTTACACATGTAAAACTTGCTAATATTGTAATTTTATATATGGCATGATTAACAAGTATGAATGATTGTATCCGAACACAAGCTATAAAACAACTAAAAAAGTTGTTCAATGAACTACAAAACAAGAACTTAATAAATCTAGCAAATGTGTCATCTTAATTACAAGGAACTTGTAACATTTTGAATACTTTGAAATTGAAATGGCAATTTTGTGTCGTATTTACCACAGATTATCTTAACTTTGGCTATTTCAGTTATTTGTGTGGTTCAATTAATTAATTTTGTTTCAAGTTCTATTTTCATGTTCTATTCATTTACACATTTCAATGGATACAAGAACTTTTTATGCTCAACAAGTGTATAGAATATGTGTTACCCCCACTGGAACTTATGTTGCAAAGAAATAACTCAACAAAGAACAAGAAATTAAAAACCTACAAATTCTCCGTAACAACAAAAACAATATCGAAACAAATCTCAACTGTCTGTTTGGGCCTTTTTTCCTGTAATGTATACACGTACAAATATTTGTAAGTTATGTCGAGATGTACACGACATTTCCCATTATATGCACAGACACTGAATCTATTAACACTTGTTGATGAACCCCTAAAAAGTGTGAAAACACACAGCCATAAAATTAGCAATGTTTTATAATCATGTGAAATTTAGTTTTTGTTCCCAGAAGCACATTTTTTTTGCTATGCAGTAAACCACGATGATGAACGATAATTAAAATAAAAAATACATGTACATGTACTACATTATAACATAGATCCTGATACATGGAGTTGTCTATATGCAAAACACCTATTTACAAAAGTGCATACACAAGAACAGAATCAATGCCTAGTGTATTTCATATTCATTTCCTGTCAGAAGATCAACTCAGCTATGGAAGATTCACTTAATACACCCACAAAAAATGTCCCACATTTGATCTCTTGATGTTAAATGACATCTGATGATTGGCATGTATATTTGTGACCTTCTACATGAAAGACACCACTGATGGCTTTTGCAATTACAAACTTGTGCACAATTAATCCTATTTTGAAACTGTATCCATTTTAAGACAAGTTGGTCGGGTCAGATCACAACATAAAGGTGTTCAGAAAACAATACGAAGAAGAGATCTGATGGTCAAAGGAGGATTTAGAGCCTGATGAACATCGCACATGATTCCTGTCTGGTGCACAGCACCTTTTTGTACTCAAAATTTACATCACTCACTGGAGATTTACATATATGATTATGGGTTTAAAATTTTCAGGTAAGTTTTCCGTAGGTTTAGGATTATGCTTGGGCAGTCGGAGAGAGAACAAGCCTGATTATCAAAATGAGGTAACATTTCTGTGCCACTTTCATTTCTGTTAGCTCAGTATCAACTTTCTATGAAAAAAAATCCAAAAACTCACAACACATAAGCGAACCAGTCACACACCATTGCACATACTCAGAAATAAACTCAAGGCCCTTTTGAAAAGATGCCATCACTCACAAAAACACACAATACAAAATATCAGAGGGAAATATTCAACTCATTTCAAACTAACGATAACGCTATATATCTAACTGATGTCGCACGGTACACTTGTCAGTTTTACAACTACAGATTTTTATGTACATTATGTGACAATTTACAGGCATACATACGAAAATCACCAGTTAGTTCTTGTGAGGGTGTGTGGAGGAAACCAATATGCTACTCTGCAGCACATCACAATACAAGGCAGCCAAACTCGATCAACTTTGGGCATTTGATTTTTTTTGGTTGCAGAATATTCCAGAATTTAATTTGAGACAGATATCCCATATGATACCTTTTTCTTTTTTCTGTATAAACTGACAGCGAAACTTTCAGAAGCCTCTTTGGATGAAGCACCGTCAAATATGTGAAGTGAGGCTCCAAAAATTCTTGGAAGAAAGTCCACAACTATCTTCCAAATTAAGTTGTACGGAATATAACAATCAGCTACATACATACAAACATGTATATGTTTGCCGAAACATTGTTGCAATTACACAACTATATATACCTGCGCTTGCCTCTTGGTTGTTGGCTATTTGCCAGATACTGGTCAACGTCAAAGTTGTCACATGACTAAAGAGTTGAGGGAGTGCTCAAACTCGTTCATAAATATTTTTGTTTAAAATCAATAAAGATAAATTTGTCATAGTGGATTAACTTGACTGGACAACATCCTCGAGCCTCCATCTTACTGTACACATTAGGCTCTTTTCTGGGACATGTATGGTCATGAAGAAAACTGCATACATTTGTCATCCGGGATTGAGATACAGAGTAGTGTATACATTTGTTGACATATAAATTTGGACTTGAATAAATAAATGGATCTTTATACCAAATAAATAATAATAATAATAATGATAGGGTGAAGCACTGGTTACATTACAACATATGGCAGTAACAAATATTTGATTGTAATTCTGTTTGACACATAATGAAACAGCCTTGTACGGTGGTGCTCACACATCAAGTTCAGCATTTGACACACTGAAGTACAGATACAACACTAAATGATCACTATATCTATATAATTAATATGAATATAACCAAGCTTAAAGTAGCTGTTTTGTATGTAATAACTCACACCTATGTATACAAATGATCTCTGCACACAGAATGACCATGAGCACTCCCCAACGTACAAAAAGGGAAATCCAACTCAAAGAAATGAAAATAACTCTTCGAATGACAGAAATGAATCCATATCACAGTTCCCCGCACAAACGTCGACACCCTGCTGACAATCGTCCTGTGACAGCACAGTCTCCACGCTCCAGACACTACAGTACTGACTGCGTCGAGCTTCCAACTGTTGTGTGTGCGAGCAACAAACAAGTGTCTGGCGTCATGCGGGCTTCTGTTATTGTTTTGTTTGGTTGTTATTTTGGTGGGTTGGTATGGGCACCCTGCCAGTCTAAGCCCAATATTCCTTCGTAGGTGCCCGTGTGTATCCTCGCGATGGTGAAGTCATCTTGGGTTCTTCCAGCGCGTAGCTTCCCTCGTCCTTTTTGCGCATTCGGTAGACAATAAACATGACAAGGAGTACTGCACAGAGCAATCCCACTACCGCGCCACCGATAATTCCTGCAGATGAAACAGAGAGACAATAAGTTACGGCAAAGATCACTCTCTACTCCACTTCAGATACATTTTCACATGATGTAAGAAGCTAGACACTGCTGACGTACATAATAAGCATGAACAACAATAAAATCTCATCGTTCTGCCTGAGTCCTGAGTAACCCAATACCATAGACAGAGGATTATGTTAGAGACAGTGAGTGTGTTACTGACCTGGCAGCAGGCCTGGTGTGGTGATGATCGAGGACCGGTGGCTGTCCGGGTCTGTCTCCGGGGCTGGTGTGTCGCTGCGCTCGTCCTCGTACTCATCAACAGTTTCAATATCGATCTCTACATGGGACAAAACATCAACAGTTAGTGCTACGAGTTACCACAAGATCCTTTCATCTGATACGGGGATGGTATCATGGAAAGTTGTATTGTAGAGGTTAAGAATACTTCAGGCTCAAATTCACAGTAATATCTCTGAATCATTTCACAAAAATTTACAGCAAAACATACATGTTAACGAACATGGGTGTGACAAAGGTTCAGACTGATTGACAAAGACAAGTAAAATACAGAACACTGCCACACCACACGTACCCTGATCCTGGTCACTGCTGTCCTTGGGGGGATAGTACACATCGTCCGGGGGGTCTGTACGTGGCCGTGTGTTGTACCCGGGGTCTACATTGTCTGGCGGCCCTGCTCCGGGCTTCTGGGGCCGGTACGGTGGCTCTGGCTCACCTGGGGGCAAGACATTCAATGTATCAGTATTATTTGTAGACAAGTATTTCGTTGGTAAATTTTTGTTTGTGCTTTTTAAATATAACATCAAGATGTCATGGGAAAATACATGTATCAGTTACACTAACTGAACCTCAAGTACTTAACTAATATGATTATTAAAGCCAGTCAATGTTGAAGTATCATGTAACTTGATGTAAGATATCATACAAGTAAGCAGATAACATGGATAAGAGAACTTGCTAGAAAAGAATATAGTATTGTGACAAATTGACAGCTTACAACAGATCTCAATGACGGTTTATGGAGAAGAAGTGAGTGGAGTGAAAGCATACATTGCTGTATCACACATTGTATCAAAGTTATACTTTTGAAGTTGAAACCACACCATGTACATATTATCATGTACAGGATTGATAGTTGTAAGGAACCAAACAGACACATACAAACACGTGTGGTACAATCTCCCCAAGCACACTACAGAAAGACACAATTATATTTGACATTGAAAAACTACATACATTTGAATATAGAAACTAAACTGATAGTACATTCCAAGTATAGTTAAACATATATACAAATAGATGATATACATAGGACGTGTAAATAACGATAAAATCAGGGAGGAAGTTCACAGCAAACACATCTTGACCAAATAAGAACACAAGAAATACCCAACACACAAATGACACATGCATGTTCCTGGTGACTACAAATACAGCAGGTACATACAGATAGAGACAGATAGTTTACTGACAGGTACTCAAGAAAAGGTTCGGACTGTCATTGTGCTGATGATCAGTGGCTAATGGTGTCTTGACTGATCATGAAATGTGACAATAAAATTCCCCCACAAGTATGGAAAGCCTAACAACACATGACACAGGTGGTCATATCAGTGGTGACAAATTTTACTTTTTAAAAGTGATGCCGTAAGTTTTGAAAGGGGCAATCAGCAGGACACGTGAAGTTACCATGGTTACAAATGATGAACAACATATTGATACATGCAAGCCTGCTAATTGGGTTTGTTTTCAACAACCAATGTTACGTATAGTTATAAAGTATGGAGTGAGTGATAGGGGTAACATTGAGTGAGGTATGCAGGCGTTATTTAGTATCGGGGGAAAAATAATAGGTCCATGTCCACCTAAGGTCAAACATAGCACCAAGGGTGCTGTAGCTTACCGCCAATCATGAGAAACTCAGAGTATTGATTTTCCAACATATAAATTGTTACACTGATCTTGAACTCTAATTGTCAAAACATGTTCGTAAATGTTGCTGGAAACACATTTTCTGCATGGACTATAATACGAAATCAAATGACACATCACAAAGGTAGATAAAGAGAATCTTATACATTATCAAAGGTAGATAAAGAGAATCTTATACATTATTTTGAGAAAAACTGTCTGAATAGATTTTGACAAATTGGCCACCAAAGACAAAATTCATCGTTTTTGACCTTTCAAGGTCATTGAAGGTCAAATCCAAGGTCATCACTCAAACCGCAATATATAATTTCCCATTTGAATGTGCCAATATGTGCTCTATTTTGAAGTCTTCTATGAGTTTGCTCCGCACAGCTCCCATTATGAAGGAAAAATTGGGTGACATTTTCCAAGTCCAACAAATTTTTCAATGGCCAAAAAAAAAAATTTGTTTTTTTCTGCTCGAAATGGCTCAAAATGAATAGTGACTTGATTTTGGAACAAAAAAATTTTTTTTCGCCGACCCGTTAAAAAATCAAAATGGCCACCACACGCAGACCGGTGATTCAAGGGCAACGAAACTCATACACATCATAGAGGTACATGAGGGGAATGTTTTAAAACAATAATCTCAAAACTGATCAGACAGTTTTTGAGAAAATGGCCATCAAAAATCCAAAATTGGCCATTTTTCGACAAAAAAGGTCGTTTTGACCTTCCAAGGTCATTGAAGGTCAAATTCAAGGTCATCACTCAAACCGCAATATATGATTTCCCATTTGAATGTGCCAATACTTAGGCTCTATCTTGAAGCGTTCTATGAGTTTACTCTGCACAGCTCCCATTATGAAGGGAAATTGGGTGAAATTTTCTAGGTCCAAAAAATTTTTCAATGGCAAAAAAATTTTTTTTTTTTTTTGCTGGAAATGGCTCAAAACGAATAGTGACTTGATTTGGGACAAAAAAATTTTTTTTCGCCGACCCGTCAAAAAATCAAAATGGCTGCCACACGATTCAAGGGCAACAAAACTTATACACATCATAAAGGTACACGAGAGGAATATTTTGAAACAAAAATCTCAAAACTGATCAGACAGATCAGATTGAGAAAATGGCCTCCAAAGTCCAAAATTGGCAATTTTTCAAAAATAGGCAAAAACGATTCAATCCAAAAAATTTGAAAAAACGTCTTTAGATACTGGCCCAAGGTATGTTCTGACAAATTTATGGGGAAATTCATCATGTCAAAAAAAAGTTACAGACCCGGACGGACGACAGACGGACGAAATACCACGACAATAGCTTATCGGCCCAAAGGGCCGGTAAGCTAATAACAAGCGGCTATGATCAGTTGAACCCGCAACAACATGCACTGTACTGGAACAATGGCCCGTCTCCCACTGGTCAGGAAATGAACTAACCATGACGAATGCAGTCTCTCTCCTTGACGTTTTTCCCGCGAGTGAAAGCGATCTCCTGGCCATACTGGTCGACACACCAGCACTGACCGCTGTACTGGTCACACTGACGGGCCTGGTACTCGCCGTCTGGCCGACACTTCGGCAGGAACACGCCCTCTATTGGCTGTCTGCGCAGGTCGTTTCGCAGCTGCTGACACTTGGAGAGTCGGCCCCTTGTTGGCTCAACTGTGCCAATGAATTAGGGTGACTTTTTGGTGTTTTTTTTTTTCACTTAAGGATATTTTCACATGAGACTGCAGCTAAAACTAGACGTCAAGGCCTAAAGATGCCTTGGAGGCATTTCGGTGTTAAGACTAATTCGTAATATTTATAACATGTTTACCATGGGCTCTACAATGCTCTACTGTTCCAAGATATCGATGAAAATGAAAAATGCCGACTCGGCAAAAAATTTCAGGTCAAGGTCGAAGGTCATCCTTAATACCCCTTAGACATGTTTGTCTAGTGCCACGAGTCTGAAAATAACGTCCGTTTCGCTCTACGACGCACCGTTTCCGAGATATCGATGAAAACGAAAAATGCCAACTCGGCGAAAAATTTTTAGGTCAAAGTCAAAGTTCATCCATAATATCCCTTAGACATGTTTGTCTAGTGCCACGAGTCCGAAAATAACGTCCGTTTTGCTCTACGACACACCGTTCCCGAGATATCGACGAAAACGAAAAATGGCGACCTGGCAGAAAAATTCAAGGTCAAGGTCGAAGGTCATCCTTAATACCTCTTAGACATGTTTGTCTAGGGCGACGAGTCTGAAAATAACGTCCGTTTCGCTCTACGACGCACCGTTTCCGAGATATCGACGAAAACGAAAAATGCCGACTCGGCAGAAAAATTCAAGGTCAAGGTCAAAGGTCACCCTTAATACTCCTTAGACATGTTTGTCTAGGGCAACGAGTCCCAAAATAATGTCCGTTTCGCTCTACGATGCACCGATTCCGAGATATCGACGAAAACGAAAAATGCCGACTCGGCAGAAAAATTCAAGGTCAAGGTCGAAGGTCATCCTTGATACCCCTTAGACATGTTTGTCTAGGGCGACGAGTCTGAAAATAACGTCCGTTTCGCTCTTCAACGCACCGTTTCCAAGATATGCAGGAAACCTCAAGGATGACTGGGCGAAAACTCTTCCGACCTCTAGGTCAAGGTCGTTTGACGGATTGATCCCAAAATCAATAGGGTTCTTCCAGACATGGGGTATTCGTATTCGGTATTCGTATTCGAATATATTCGAATACCTTTTCTCAAGTATTCATATTCGTATTCGAATACTTCTATGAAATCTATGGTGTATTCGTATTCGAATACATGGTCAAAGTATTCATAATTGGAATACTTTAATGAATACTTTCGAATACATTACATAGGGGCTCATTTTCGAACCCTCCCACAGTCCAATTCACGCCCGCCAGCTCTATTCCGAGCACATACATTGAGACCCCCCCCCCCCCCCCTTCTACTGCCCAGACAACACCAATAAATTAATTAACCATACACGTTGACTTGTTAGACCAGTTGATCTATACAAGACAAAGTGGATGTGGGATCTCACCTGGAACGAAAGATGCTAACTGTGGTATATTATTTCTTGTATGGTATTTCATTTATAATTATGTCATCTTTGATCCCCAAGTTCCTGACTAATATCTGTGAGTTGATCTCTTGAGTTAATCTCTGCCCTGGGTGTCATGTTTTGATAAGATGACCAAATGAAACATTTATGACATAGATTACATCAAGCAATATTTCCCCAGTTTCTTAACTGGGCAATCCGCACGTATAATTTTGCAATGAGTGTTTTTACGATAAATATTATCAATATTTTTTTCGCACGTGTGATATCACAACACAAAGTTATGGCAAAAGTATTCGTGAATGTATTCATGAATACTTCCATGAGTATTCGTATTCATATTCGAATACATTGTTAAAATAGGTATTCATATTCGTATTCGTATTCATGTAAAAGTGAAGTATTCGTATTCGAATACATTTCAAAGTATTCGCCCCATGTCTGGGTTCTTCCCTATTGATATATGAACCTCGGTGCAAATTTCTGCAGCCATTGCCTGTATACTTTTTGAGTTATCGCGCGGAAACAAAGTCCAAAAAACAACATTGATTTCGTCCTCACGGACCTCACGGACCTCGGATCCGGCTGAAAAACAATAGGGTTCTTCCACATGATATGTCTGACCAATGCTGAAAATTTGGCGAGGATACATCGAGGGAAACTAAAGTTATCGGTCGGAAACCAAAACGGCGGGAAAAAAAAAAAAAAAAAAAAAGTAAAAAAAAAATTCTGCTAAAACCATAAAGGCATTTCTTACGAAATGCCTTAATAAGAGATACATGCTCTTGACAGATTGAGAGCTCAGCAACTGCTCCTAAAGTCTTAAGTCTTATTAGGTTACTGGACCTACTGACTGAGAACTCATTATTGCTGCGTTGTGTCTGTCAGTTGTATGTCTAGCCTTTTATCAGTCTGTCCTTCGTCCACATTTTTTAGGGTTCCCCTATCTGTTTTCACTTCTTTTTCCAGTCGGGAAACTCTCTCATAACAAATCTGAATATGATTGACCATGTTCATATGAATGGAGATTCCCACCATATTTTTTTAAGCTACTCTTGTTTGTTCAGGAGTCAGAATGTTCGTGTGGGATCAGTCAAATCAACCATTTGTTAACATAATGTATAAAGGGACATGTCACATACTCATTCAACAGGTGGCAGCATTGTAACTGGGGCAAATTTTTGGCCACAAATCACTAACGAAAATTGTCTGTAATCAATAAATGACGTAAGTTAAATTAACGCCAGAAAAACAGAATAGTAAGGCTTGAAAAAATCAATTTTCTGTTTCTCGTCCTCCTATTTGTTCAAAACTGGGTAGGGAGAGACTTTTTATTTGTTTTTTCATTTTTTATTTTGCAAGAAATATCGTCCTCAGCTCAAAAGAAAATTGGGTAGGTGGCAGTGAGGCACTTTTTAATTTTTATTCCTGATGGGACGACATTTCACAAGTATGAAATGAAAATAAATTTGGTTTATTGATTGAGAAAACACTTCACAGACGCATTCAAGCCCCAATAAATCAAGCCTTTAGAATGGAAATCATGTGTAAACACATGAATTTAATGATTTCATTATTAGAGGCTTGATTTATTTGGGCTTGAAACCTCTTAGCCGGGCACCTTGGCACTACTGGTGTGCCATCATCCTAGCAGCACAGACAGGATGATTCTGTGTATTAGTAGTATTATTATCAAAAGCCGTCAGTTGATAATATATTTCAATGATGAGTAATTGTGGAGAGCCGTTCTATCAGTTATAAAAATTACAAGCTTAAATGATTTGATTTCTTCATATCAAGAATTAAAAGATATGAAGAGAATTACAAGGTTACAAAAATCGAACATTTTTGAGGAAAAGCGGTATTAAGGCTCGTGCCACTATTAGGACCAATACGGTTAACATGCCCCATTCAGCTGCATTTGAGCATGTGTTGAGGAGAGATTATGACAAACTCCTTTTTAAAGAATAATCAATGTCATGCCACCAACATGACCAATACTATTTCTTTCTCCACCAATAAGCTTGATACCATGTAAAAAGATTTTCGGGACAAAATATATTGTTCATACTACGTTATGTTAAATTGCATCAGGCCATATGGATCTTTTGGTGACCTTGAACTTGATTTCAGATGATATTGAGCAACAACTGTTGAGGTCACGTCTGTCCTTATAGGGTGAGCTTCTAAAAGGTTTGTAAAAAGGAGCATTCTGGCAGTCACATCTGTTAGATGTTTTGGAGACCACGAATTTGACCTTCAACTAGAAGCTTCCGACCGCTTGGGTGTATCCCCCGTAGCCCTATCAACCCTGTTGCCCCAAATATATTACTGATACATTGTAACATGTGTAAGTGTGAAAAACTAGAGCAAGGGCTAAAATTAGGCCGAGGGCCAAAGATAGATTACCGGACAATGTTTAATATTTTGGTTAATGGTTAAATTCAAGGTCAAAAGAATATTCAGCATATATAATATTAAGCATATATCATGTCCACAGTTGATTGCTAAGCTGTAAATTCAACAATCAGAGAGATATTAGCAATTTTTGCTGTGGCCTTGAAAATGAAAGCAAAGGTCAAACTCAAGGTCATCAAAATATTCAGTGCATATCATTTTATGTGTCCACAATTGATTCCCAAGCCATACAGTCAATAGAGGAGCCAGATATGAGCCATTTTCTCCTGTGACCTTGAAAATGAGGTCAGAGGTCAAATTCAAGGTCACGAGAATATTCAGCATATATCATTTCCTATATATCCACAATTGATTCCTAAGCTGTAGAGTCGATAATAAGCGAGATATAAGCCATTTTGTGCTCTGACCTTGAAACTGAGGTCAGAGGTCAAATTCAAGGTCACGAGAATATTCAGCATATATCATTTCCTATATGTCCACAATTGATTCCTAGTCTCTAATCTCAATATCAAGTGAGATATTAGGCATAATGTGTCCCATTATAAAGCATAGGAGAATTTAACATGGGAAAGTCCCATTTGGGCCGAGTTTGGGTCAAAATGGGCCACTTCGAGCGATTCAAGCGCAACGAAATTTATAGACATCATAGGAGTACATACGAGGAGTCTTATGTATCAAAAAGAAAAAAAGTTACTGAACAGATTTTGAGAAAATGGCCGCCAAAGTCCAAAATCAGGCATTTTTCGTCGAAAACGGCCGCCATTTTGAAAAAAATGCGAAAATCAAAAAATTAGCCCAAGGGCTAAGAAAGGTTACCGGACAATATACATTTTAGATATTAGCCTTTTGTCCAGTGACCTTGAAAATAAAGTCACTGATAAATTCAAGGTCATGAAATTTTCAACAAATATATCACTTCTAGTATGTCCACAATAAATTCCTAAGCTGTAAAGTCGATAATAAGTGAGACATTAGCCATTCTGTGATGTGACCTTAAAAATGAGGTCAAAGTTCAAGTTCAAGGTTATGAAAATATTCAGTATATATCATTCATCTATATTCGCAATTGATTCCTATGCTGTAAATGTAAGTATCAATCTATTACCACCGATACAATCAGATTTTGATGATGCCAATAAGAAACGTAAAATACTACATTTTGCAATAGAAACAAAACAAAGCCCGACCAAATAGTTTATCCAAAGACACACTGGCGTCTTCAGGGGCAGACAATGTGTTAAATGTAGTTGTTTCTACTGTACACCAGATGGAATTAGTATACAACTGCCCAACAACCTATGAAAATAATTTAGAAATCCGAATCTAACCCCATGGAATAGATACATGACAAGTACAAAAGTACCCAATCACAAGCCCGAAGGCTACTGAGTTGATGGTATCCTCGAGAACAGATTTAACGTCCGCCAGTAGTGACACCGACTCAGTGGTACAAATGTAAGACTAAGTATCAATCTATTACAACCAATACAATCAAATTTTGATGATGCCAATAAGAAAGGTAAAATACAACATTTTGCAATAGAAACAAAGCCCGACCAAATAGTTTATCCAAAGACACACTGGCGTCATCAGGGGCAGATGTAAAGATGATAATAAGCGACATATTAGCCATTTTGTTCTCTGACCTTGAAAATGAGATCAAAGGTCAAATTCTAGATCACCAAAATAATCAGCATACATCATTTCCTATATGTTCACTATGGACCCCTAAGCTGTAAATTTGATAATAAGCGAGATATAAGCCATTTTGTATTCTGACCTTGAAAATAAAATGACTAACCTTGAAATTTAGGGCAAGGGTCAAATTCAAGGTCACTAGAATATTCAGCATATATCATTTCCTATAAGTTCACCAATTGATTCCTAAGCTGCAAAGTCGCTAATAAGCAAGATATTGGCCATTTTGTCCTGTGACCTTGAAAATGAGGTCAAAGGTCAAATTCAAGGTCACGAGAATATTCAGCATATATCATTTCCTATATGTTCACAATTGATTCCTAAGCCATAAAGTCGATAATAAGCATGATAAGGGAGATATTAGCAATTTTGTCCTGTGACCTTGGAAATGAGGTCAAAGGTCAAATTCAAGGTCACGAGAATATTCAGCATATATCATTTCCTATATGTTCACAATTGACCCCTAAGCCGTAAAGTCGATAATAAGCGAGATATTAGCAATTTTGTGCTATGACCTTGAAAATAAGGTCAAAGGTCAAATTTGAGGTCATCAGAATATTCAGCGTATATCCTTTCCTGTATGTCCATATTTGATTCCTAAGCCGTAAAGTCGATAATAAGCGAGATATTAGCCATTTTGTCCCGTGACCTTGAAAATGAGGTCAAAGGTCAAATTCAAGGTCACGTGAATATTCAGCATATATCATTTCCTACATGTCCACAATTGATCACTAAGCTGTAAAATCGATAATAAGTGAGATATTAGCCATTTTGTCCGTTGACCTTGAAAATGAGGTCGAAGGTCAAATTCAAGGTCATGACAATAATCTGCATATATCATTTCCTATATGTTCATAATTGATTCCTAAGCTGTAAAGTCGATAAGAAGTGAGATATTAGCCATTTTGTCCTGTGACCTTGAAAATGAGGTCAAAGGTCAAATTCAAGGTCATCAGAATATTCGGTATATATCATTTCTTATATGTCCACAATTGATTTCTAAGCTGTAAAGTCGATAATAAGCGAGATATTAGCCATTTTGTTCTTTGACCTTGAAACTGAGGTCAGAGGTCAAACTCAAGGTCACGAGAATATTCAGCATATATCATTTCCTATATGTCCACAATTGATTCCTAGTCTCTAATCTCAATATTAAGTGAGATATAAGGCATAATGTGTCCCATTATAAAGCATAGGAAAATTTAACATGGGAAAGTCCCATTTGGGCCAAGTTTGGCCCAAAATGGCCCACTTCGAGCGATTCAAGCGCAACGAAACTTATACACATCACAGGAGTACATATGAGGAGTGTTGTGTATCAAAAAGAAAAAAAGTTACTGAACAGTTTTTGAGAAAATGGCCGCCAAAGTCCAAAATCAGGCATTTTTCGTCGAAAACGGCCGCCATTTTGAAAAAAATGCGAAAATCGAAAAACAAAAAAAAACCTTTCCTTGAAATATTTTTAGGTATTTTTGTGCAAAATTTCAGAAAGATTCGATCATATACTTTAAAGATAAAAATGTGAACGGACGACGGACGGACGACGGACGACGGACGACGGACGACGGACGCAACGCCATGCCAATAGGTTATCGGACCATAGGTCCGGTAACCTAAAAACTAAAAAATACGTCCTTCTTGAATTATTTTTAAGTATTTTTGTGCAAAATTTCAGAAAAATTCGCCCGTGAACAAAAAAGATAAAAATGTGGACGACGACGACGACGGACGACGGACGCAACGCCATGCCAATAGGTTATCGGACCATAGGTCCGGTAACCTAAAAAAGATTACCACAGAAATGTAAAATCTTAGGCCACAACTGCTTTTTTTAAAACCAAAATTGCTGCGTTGACCTTTCAAGGTTATTGAAGGTCGAATTCAAGATCACCACTGAAATCACTGCATATGAATTTCCATTTCGCATGTTTCGTCATGTTTGATAAAATAACGAAATTACAGCCAGATAAAACTTTCACCTGAAGTTATATTTCAACTCAGAATATTTGACAAACTTGCCTCCAAGTTGAAATTCAAAGTAAAAGTTGACCAAAACTGCATTTCAAAATGACAAAATTGGAGCCAGATCGAACTTTTTGAGATAAGTTATATTTCAACTCATAATATGTACCAAACAAGGTTTCAAGTTGAAATTCAAGTAAAAGTTGACCAAAACTGCAGTTCAAGATGACAAAATTGGAGCCAGATCGAACTTTTCCCCATCAGTTAAAGTTTAACTCATAATATGTGCCAAACTGGGTGACGAAATTGGAGACAAATCGAACTTTATATTTCAATGCATAATATGTGCCAAACTTGGTTGCAAGTTGAAATTCGAAGTAAAAATAGACTCAACTAGTAATAATAATGTTAACTTATTCGGTTACACCCAGAAATCTCTACTGGACAAAACCTTTACCTTGTTGAGCACAATAATAAATATTTTTGTCTTAACTATTTTTATTGAGGTCAATAATAGGCCTAACTAGTAAAAATGATGTTAACTTATTCGGTTACAGCCTTGAAATCTTTACTGCACAGAACCTTTACCTTGTTGCGTAATAATAAATATTTCTTGCCTTAACTATTTTAACTAGCAAAAATAATGTTAACTTATTCGGTTACAGCCATGAAATTTCTGTATCCGCCGAATTTTGTTTGGGGGATACAGTGAAATTTATACGTTGTAGCAGCAACTTAAATAAACAGTTTCTGGCTTACCAAAGTACATTGCTAAAGTGGGCTCTCTTAGCCCTTGGGCTAATATATTGGTCCAAATATCTTTGATATATGACTGCCTGCCTGCTATACACTCTTGGCAAAATCAAGATCTACACGTGACAGCATACAGAAAATTTCACACCTAGCCACAGATACAAAACATGTCACATAACATTGGACAGTGTCCAATCTTGTCACAGGCCAGTTTTGTTCACACAAACTGAAGTAAACGGATCAAAGCAAATACGATACAAGTACACAACTAACAATACAGAAAGCTAGCTGCAGATCATAGTACTTGGACTGAGATTAATTGGTATCCTGTAAAACCCTTCATCAGACAGCCGAAACTTTCTGCTAAAAATAGTATTACTTAGAGCAGGTCACTTATTTTGAATTTTCTAGTTAATTGTATTTCATAATTTTGAAATAGAAATGAATTTTAAGTTAATGGCACAAACTGTAGGGTTTCACAGAAGAAAGCGCGCCAGTCTGACTATCACCATGGTAGTGCCTTGGCCCACGAGTGAGCGAGCATGTGTACATACCCCCAGACGACTCCCAGTCCTCGGAGCCGGAGCCCCACTCGTCGTCCTGCAGACTTCCATCACCACTGGCTTGCCAACCCTCCGAGCCTCGACTCCAATCCACCGGCCAGTCCTACGCCACACATGGCAATGAGTGGTGAAATGTATCGGTGAAAAGATTGAATTCACAAAAAGTACATTGTTATTCAATTTTTGTTTAGTTGAAGAGTCACTGCCTTCACTTGAAGAATCACTGCGATGAGTGTGAAGGTTGAGTCTACCAGTTTCCATTTAAAGGAAACATCACAGGCACATGTATCAATGCAAATCATAACAAAAATGTTAGAATCCATATACATGATATACATGTACTTTGATGCACCATTCACTAGATGGCAGCACTATGAGTAGGCATTGCTTCACTGAACCACAGATGGCGCAACATATTCACTGTGAGACAAAGATATTCTCATCTTTTTCGTCTAGAGTTATGCATTTATGCACAGGAAGCCATTACATGATAACAAGCACTCTCAAGCAGTGATTCTTCTCAACAGTCAACACTCACTTGTTTTTGTCAACTGAACTTGAGCGAGAACATGAATTGGGTGGAGGAATTTTTGTATTTACAGTGATATCGATGGCCATCGACGAGCAAAATGACACTAAGAGTTCGTTGAAATAGGAGATGCGCATGAACAGGAGAAACGATGTTAAGGATCCTATATACATGATATACTAGGATATCCAACTCTGGTCAATTTTGACGTAAAAAATGAGATTACGTAAAATAAAGAAATCACATTTGAGCATGTCAGTGTCAGATGCACGAAATTGAGATTTTTTACTGCTTATCACGATCGAGTCCTGGGATTGAGGGCAGTGATCGTGGAAAGCACAGATGGGGTTGAAGCCTCATTGTAATCCACAGTATGCTGTACTGGCCATTGACCTACCTGGTTATCGATGTCTATGGTGTCAGGGTAGTCATTAACGTTCTGGTTCTTCTTGTCCCAGTCATCATGCGACTTCTGCAAACACAACACAACATTGCAGTATAACACCGGCAGCTATACAAGACACAGTGGGCCTGGCACAAAGAGGTAGAAACCGAAAAGGAAAGTGAACCTGGAAATATCATCCCTAAAACACACCAAATGGTCAAATTGGATTGCTATGTTGAATCAAAACAGAACTGTTTTGTGGACAAGTTGTTCTTCGGCAGGTGAAAAGAATTTGAGCTTATGTACTTTGGAAAGTTAGAATTATTTGAGAAGCGAAGGTGCCCTGTATAAAAAGTATTTAAGTAAACTGCTGCATGAATATTGCACCATGTATAACCACATGCTTGTAACCACTGTCTGGGGTTTCCCTGTAATAGACTACTACTCCTTGGAGGTTTTTTGTGTGAATCATACACATGTGTATATACCATACTGGTACCTACAAGCAGATACCTACGTGTACATATCTAATCCAATATAACGTCCCATAATTTGTATTCAATTATTTTCCCCTGAAAAAATTTCCTGTTTTCGAGTATTCATGATAATATTTCCCAAGTTGTTCTTTGGTATCTGAAAAGAATTTGTCCTTTCTAACTACATTTGTATACAGTGTATTCTGGAATTCTTTCGATAAGCAAAGTTACCATGTATAAAAGTAAACCGCTCATGAATGCATGAATATTGCACTTGTAATGTATTTTAACCACATACTTGTAACCACTGTTTGGGTTTTCCCTGAAATAGACTATACTGTTTTGAGTTTTTTTTATATTCAATTATTTTCCTGTTTTCGAGTATTGATGATAATATTTCCTATTCTGAAGGCTGAACCAAACCAGGCATAAAACTTGCAATGAATCATGCATTCATAATCATGATAATAGCAGATAGTGTAGAATCAGGGGTTACTCTGCAAATTTCCATTGACTACCATTTTCTCTGATGCAGTGCTGTAATCCTGGTGGATGGAGGGGGTGTTGCACTTTGTTGTCCAAAGAGACGATTGTGAGTTATGTCATTTCGTTTAGCTAGAATATTCTCTCATCCATAAATTCATGTCACATCAATACCGGGTATTAGTAAAACAGGAATACATCATGTCATGAGGAAGGTAACTTTCCGCAGTGTGTTCTTGGAACATGAGCAATAATTGTGGACACAACTTGGTATTTCCTGGTACATGTAAAGATAAGCATCGGCCCAAAACAAATACATTTCTCAGTTTCAAGGTCTGCCTGAGAATGGTCAATGTACCTTTGATGGGAAACTACCGGTATAAATTTCACGTGCTCTGAACTCAAAGAACTGTAGGACGTTTTGCTCGAGATCAGAAAAATCAGAAATGTTCATTGGATATTGTCTCCCCAACTGAAAACAAGGACAAATTCAGACTTTTGATCATAGAACTTAGTTACTAGAATCTACTTATCATAAATCAATTGTGGTAAATGCTTCAAGAATATCTAGTTGGAAGAGAAAATTCACCTACTGTAAACCCCTTTAATTTCGCGTTTTCAGGATTTGGACATATTCGCAGCCGTTTAATTTCGCGTTTTCTGTAACACGCATATTACTGGTAACGCATTACAGAGGTATTTTCCATTAAAATACTCACTAAGCAACCCGAAAATTGACAAAAAACTGACATGAATACAATTGTATCTTTTTAATTATATCTCTATAAATATATATAGATCTATTAGGCTGTAGCAACATGTAAACTTGGAATTGGCTACTGAACAACATTATTTGTTCTTCTGTTTTATATCACACACATTGAAACGCCTCCAGTATTGGTTATTTATCATCGCAAATCGAAATGTGGGTGGCCGAACAAGTTTGCGAAAATCGTGAATATTAATGGTGGCAAAAAAATAAGGGGTTTACAGTATTAGAACTGCTGTGCACAAATACTACTAGTTTACTACTGTGACATGGTTTATCTAAAATTATCTTCAAAAGTTTTGAACAAACCCCAATCGCCCAAATTGTGCACAGAACAATTCACACTGAGTGCAGCCAAACTTTCTGGGGAAAATTTGCATGCATGGTGTTCCTAAGAAAGAACGTTCCTCAATAGTTTGCCTGTTGTTTTTCCTGGTACTTCCAAAAGTAACTGAAAGTTTGAAACCATATAAACATCATTTCTAACGAGCAGGACAACACTTGTGGAGAGCTGTTCAATTCAGTAGAAAAATTGCAATTTTATCAAGGTTCCAATGAAACCTTGCACACTGTAAAATCTTGTAATAAACATTGTGAAAAACTCACTTTCCAGAAAAATTTTCCAGAAAAAAGAGCAGAAGAAAATTTTTCCAGAAAAAAAAACAAAAAAATAACAATGCTCCAGTCGCTGATTAGAAATTGGAAGTCTTTCTTCGATAACAAATGTTACTTATCCTATCAGCTGAAAAACCCAACCCAC
This sequence comes from Terebella lapidaria, assembly GCA_949152475.1. NCBI lineage: Eukaryota > Metazoa > Annelida > Polychaeta > Terebellida > Terebellidae > Terebella > Terebella lapidaria. The sequence continues at coordinate 22,538,502 of OX424569.1, forward strand.
CCAAGTGTTTACAGGGTCCCAATTTCCTACACTAAAACAACTGGGACACAATGTCTGTAATCTCTGGGTATCCAAATATGAAGTACTTTTCCAGTGTTATTTAGTATTGTTGAAATATTTTGTTGAAATGAACAAAAACATGTTGACATCACACGTAACAATTTCCACCACACAACAACAATAATACAAGTAATAATATAAAAAAATCATATTAAAATAATAATAATAACAATAATGCCAAACAAAACCCTAGTGTGTTTAGGGCAACATTGACCAAAGAAATTGGGTTGGTAGGTAGGACTTTGGGGGTTTTCCCCCTTTCAAATGTGTGTTTGATATATCAATATAACGGATCATGAAGACTAAATCATTTCAGATTAAGTGCAGTGTAAGTACACGTATATATGTAGTTGTATCAATTTTAATTGAGGCTGTACTTTTTCAAAGTACATCGAGTGAGTCATTTAAAGTTTCAGCATAGCAGGATAATAATAGGGTTGGTCGGTTAACTTGGTTTACCCTGAACAACTCATTTTTCTTAGGCCCGATAATAATATTCATGATATTTGATTGTCCATGAACATGATGAAACCGTTGAACAGTAACAGTTGGACAAATGTTTTCCATGTGATAGATTTGCATAAATTATCCAGCAATTGGGACAATTGCAATTACTCATAGATACAATTCACAATTATGGTGACTAGATTGCTCGCGTCCCCATATTTACTGCAGGCCATAACAATGTGCTCATTTGCAAAGGCTCTGAGCTAACAAGGCCATATTTACAGCACTGTCAGTACATACTAAGTCAACATACTAAGTTGTACTGACTGTACTGTTCTGTACTAATTCACTGTACCCGTACTACATGTATTAATAAACAGTAGGTAGATACAAGTAAATAGTGTGTATGAAGAGCAGTGCATAAAGTTTAGTTTGCTTGAATTTTTACAATAATCACGGTCCAATTGTCTTAATAGTTGCAACTACAAAAGTGTCAGACTCTAGGCCATGGCTTCAGAGATCCAGGTGTAGGTCAGGCTATAAAAGGCTCCAGTCATTCATACTTGTGAGGTTATCTCAAGTTGGCATTGGCCAAAAAGCATCAGGCTCTTCCGATTTGTACAATTGTACGTTTATGTATTTATTTTTACACCCTGTATATGTTTTTGAATAAATAATGAAATTGTACATTCAAATTCAACTTTGGTATTCTTTAAGACATGTCCTACAATTAAACAGAAAAATAAAACAATACTAAATCTAGTAACTTGAATAAGTAGAATTTAGCATTCAAATCGAAGTTGATACTCTATGTATCATTCTGAGCTACTGTTGTGAGATTTAATCAAACAGTGGAACACCCTGACTGGGACAAAAAGGCCCACAAGATTCACAAATTATAGGTGCTCCTCGTTTTCATTTGATACCTACTACCAGTAGATGTATGAGCCACGCATCCTAAATTCGACTCATCCCAAAGTTCGCCAAGTGAATAAAGTAATATCTTTTGTTCTTGGATTGCATTGGAAAAGCAACAAACCTAGTGTTTGGTTCCACAAAATGCTCAGAAATAGATTGAGAGTGTCAATGTAAGTAGAACAGAATCTCATGAGGAAACCCTTACATGTTTGAGTGCTCTGGGGGAATCGTTCTATAGAATTTCACTTTCTGTACAAACCAGGATGGTCTCTCTCTCTCACGACAGGTTGTCTTTAATACAGGATTCACTGTATTTGTTTGGTTAAGATGAGAGACGTTATTGGTTGTTTGTCACAATAAAATTTCAATATTTCCTGTGCAATACAGTATTTGGATCAATTAAACATATTCAAGAATCCTTAATCATTGTTAATTTTGCCACCTCAATTTTGGAGAGTGGGTGTAAAACATTGGGAAGAGTGCGGAACTCATACTTCAGGCTAAGTGTCACTTTTCCTATGTATTTATCATTGCCAAAGTGAAACTTTAGCCTAAAGTGTGAGTTCAGCACTTGATCCGTTGAGTTGGAAATAAATCATTATATCCAGCAATGAATCCCAAAAAGAACTATTTTAAAAAGTTGCATGCAGTTTCTTTCAGCAGCAATAGGTTATAATACAATGTGGAAATGAATAAAATATCGAAAAGCAATTTGTAGGAATTCTGAATGATAAACAGCAGCGGTTCAAACCGAGTTTACTGTAAAAAAAAAAAATGATGCAAATAGCAACCAAAAATACATTCTACATGTTTGTAATCATGAACAATGTGCCAGTGAGTCAGAGCACTCGGTAGGAATTTTTGGAAAGGAGTCCCATACCCCTTGGTCTCGAGAAAAGGAGGTAAATTAGAAAAATTATGAGTAAATTTTGCTTTAGCCCTCGGCTTTGGAAAAAGAAGGTAAGGCCAAAAAAAAAAAGTATTATGGTTCTGGTTATTGGGGCCCCACGGAAAAGTGATGTGACGACGCGATTTTTTATTTTTTTTATTATCTTTTTTCTTTGCTAAAATTGGCGGCCGACGACTGATCCGGTCAAATATGGCCCATTTGGCCAACCATTTTCGCCTAAAATTGGCTGTTGATTAGCGACCCGGTTGAATTTGCCCTGTTTGGCCAGCCATACACCAAGTTTTGCAATGTCAAACACACTCGGGACATTACTCGATCATTATCTTCCGAAAATCAGTGTATGGGTGTCAATTTACTAAAAAAAAAAAAAGAAATTCACCTCTCAAAAAGTGATGCGCGCGATTTTTTTTTTTGGTTTTAAAAAAAACGAGTGATGCGCGGGGTTAAAACTGACGCGCCCGCCTAACCAGAACCATAATACTTTTTTTTTTGGCCTAAGCTCTGAAATTTATGTAGAACTTTGTAATGTACAATAACAGGGAATATTGCCAGGAACCACCCTGGCAACACGGAATAGAACGTTAAAACACATGTGTGGCGTCAGTACACCATGTCCATGTCACAGAACAGCTGCAGTGAGGTCAATGAAGTATTACAGAGTGGTCCTATTAACAGATTAAGGGGGTTCACAATTTCATTCACAGAAGAAAATGTACTACTGAACAAGTAAAACTGATTTCGTAAGCTCACCTGTTTTTCGTAAAAAAACATGAAAAAGTTTGCCAAAAAATGTAACGCGATTGAGGCGACACGTAACGAATATAGCGTACTGAATTTGTTTGATTCGCCAGGTTGCACTGCATGTATGGTATGGTCTTGTGCACAGCTTTTGCATGTATGGTCTTGTGCACAGCTTTTGATGACGTAAGCACAAAGTTTGTTAAAATGTAAACAAACGATGTAAGTTAATTGTCAGATTTTCAGCGGCAAAAAATAAAGTTTCATGGATTTTTCTTTGTTATTTCTAACATGCGTAGCGTACGCACTCGCATATAAATCTGTGTGAAATGACATAACTATGCACTCTCCTACGCTATGGAGTGCACTGTGAGTCCTAGACCAAAGAGGGGCATGGCGAATTTAGAAACTCTAAATGTCCTTTCCAAAGGGTGACCCTTCGAGTGATGAAGATGCTCATAAATCTGATATATGGTTCTGTCTGGGCATGAGTTTACTTTACTTAGGTTTACTTAGGTTGATACTGGACGAAGGCTAGGCCTGTGTATCCAGATCTTCTTCCTCTTCGTCTGTCATTTGAACATTGGATGGACAGCTGGTTATTCTGAGCGCAGCTTCAAAATTGTACCTCACGTCTTGGTCCTTCCAATATCTGTCTAGCCTTTTCTCTAAGGTCAGTGATCCTTTGGCTGAAGGAGTGTTGTCGGAGTCTGGTCTTACTTCTCGACTTGTGCAGTTTGTATTGATGCCCCCTGGTTATTGAGCCCCCGCTTTCATGTGTTTGGAGTACAAGTGAAGCTTCTTCGTCGTAGATACCTCTGACTATTTTAAAGGTCTCTATGGAGTTGTAAATTATAAACGAGTTATTGTATTATGTCTCAAACTTTTGCTTACTAATTGTGCTCGCCTAGCTGCTCGCATACAATATGTACTCGAAAGTTCTCTACAAAATACAATAACCCACACATAATATTGGGCATTCTTGTGGAATAGGTCCAGCTACACTATGGCAAGGCTTATTCAGTTAGAATAGTATATTTCTATATCATTTCTATATCTTGGAGAATCCTGGAGGGAGGTGGTGGGGGTTGATGGAAACAAACACTAAAATCATAACATTCAAAACAAGTGGACTCAGTATATCCCGATATGTACGGCCCCATACCAAACCGAATGTAAAACGCCAATCTGTGGGAAGTCTCATAATTTAATGATCAATTTTAAATGGGGCAGTATCTTACGATTTATTACAGGTTTAGAGGTATATCTAGTAGATCTAGGTCTACAAGTACAAATGAAATTGTTGTGTATAACAGTGTATTTCAATGTCAATTGTGTTGTGAAGCCAAAGGTTGTGACTGTGAATTTGTGTATTCAATTCAACAGTCAGAGAGTTCAGTACAGTACTGTAAATGATGTAGGATCATGTGAACCAGGACTAGATCTAGTACAAGATATTACCGAATGTTATGTTAGGCTACAACAGGACTCCTCTTACATGGTCAATACTCAAGATTTCGAAACACATTCTGCATGAAGCCTGCTCGTAGGACTACTATAGTAATCTATAATATTGACATTCATCATTTGGTGAATAAGAAAGATAAAAAAAAATACATCTTACCCTTGCCAAAGAAGTGGCAAAAACACAGGCAAATATACAAAATAATGCGATATGATAATGTCTGAAAGACATAGCGTGGCGCCTGTGTTAATCCTCCAAATGTAGATTACAATTTGAGTCCGTTTTTGCCTTATAAACACAAGATTTTTCCTACAATGTTCCCATAGTCCATAATATTCACGTTCGCCATTAAATTCTATGAACGGAAGTTGTATTCCTACGCGCCATATAATGGTGCCCCGTGAAATGGTTCCTTGCAGTAAATATCACTCCTTATATTGTACCAACAAGACTTTTGTTATCTGTATCGGATAATTATATTTTTCATAATAAACACGATGTTTCGTTATCATTCGTCAACAGAAGCTAAATCCACGCGGAACTATTTTTGTATTGACTGGTTAAGTGCGTGGTGAGTCAACATGTGACGTCACTCTATCAACCCAAACAAAAGTCCCTGCTCGTGAAACTTCATACACTGGCCGTGTTGGCTAAAACCACGTGCATTTTTCATTGTCGAAATGGAGATGTTTATGCATGCTTTGGGTTTGGTGACTCCCCACAACATATTATCTGATTATAGATCTTCCTGCGATGGAAAATTAACCATAAATGAAAAAAAAAAAAAACATAGGGCTACGAAAGGTTACCGGAAATGTAAGCATACCGACTACCGTTATCGAGATCCATCTAGACTCAAGTTCAACACAAAACCTCATATGATTTTTGGCGATAACTTCGTTTAGAATGGTGGGATCAATTTGAAATTTTATTTGTTTCCATTTGGCATAAAACCGTATTTTTTCACCAAATTTCAGACTTCTATCTTGAAAATTGAAAAAGTTGGCAATCTATTCCAATGTTAAATTTCACATCAAACGTGAAATTTGCAAGTTTGAACAGAATTTGGCATGTTGTTCAATGTTCACACTGCACAGTCCTTTGTAAGAATGATATTCTATTACAATACACCTGTATGATCCTTCTAACTAAAAAACTTTCCTCATATTACATTTCTTAGCGGAATAAAGATCATGAAATCCCCAAATTTGCTTGAATTCCTGTGACCCGATTAGTGCCCAACATTTAACATTGGGGTAGATTGCCAACTTTTTCAATTTTCAATATAGAAGTCTGAAATTTGGTGATAAAATATGGTTTTGTGTCAAATGGAAGCATATAAAATTTCAAATTGATCCAACCAACCTAAAAGAAGTTATTGCCGAAAATCATATGAGGTTTTGTGTTGAACTTGAGTTTAGATAGATAGATCTAGATCTAGATTCTAAAAAAAAAGTCTATCAGTGAACACGCTCTAGTTTTGTTTTGGATATTCGGATCAACTTGAAATTTCGTGTGTCTTAATTGGGTATCATGCCGTAAATTTTCACTGAATTTCAGAATTGTTTCTCAAAAATGTAAAAGTTGGCCATCTCCCCTACCGGGGATCCCCGTATTTAAGCCCCTCTTTGGATAGCCCATGGGCTAATACAAGGGGAGTGCTACTGATATGCTCGATGATATGACCCCTAGACAGAAACCCGGGATCGGCCCTTACTCTTTACGATAAATCCCCAGAGATATTTTAGGTGCCAGATACCATAGACAGTTTCTGACACCACCCGGCCTTTGTTTTTACCGCCAGTCGGGCTGCACTGGCGTGGGAGGTTTTCAGGCACAAGTGGCGCTGAGCAGACTCGAACCCACGACCTGTAGATCATGGGCCCAGCGCTCTGCCACTGCACCATCCCGCCCCAAGTGACCGTGGCAAAGATTACTGGACGTATATATAGTGAAGTTAATTGAAGCGTGTCGTGACGGTAGGCAAGGCTACCCCCTGACCGTGAGTACAACATCGGTCCTTGGTTAAATCGGTCTACACATAGACCAGACTTAAACACGGATTGACATTGTGGACAGGTTTTATTGTGATCAATGACTATACATAATTTACAAACAATGAAACCCTACAACACATAAACATGTAAATGTTCAAAACCAAAAGGAGTACATGGTAGTAAGGTAGAAATTATAATAACTTTGAGGAAGCACTTTGAATGATTGAGAATTTAGAGTCAGTATCAGGTAGCAAGTACTTGTATATGGAGTCACTGGCCCAGTCACCCAGGATCCGGATTGTAGACACAGGTACACCACAGGACAGTCACCACGTTGCACCTCCTCTGCGGAGGCTGTGAGTTGAACAGTTCGTGAGGTCTGGGCAATGACGAATGACAGTTTTTAGCTTTGAATGAAATGCAGCAGCTGTCAGTGGTTTGTACCCGCATGGAGACTGGTCAGTTACCGCAAACAAGGGTGCCTCGCCCGGGCATGCCATGGTCTTGCTGAGAAACTTGAGGATTGCTGTGACTGGACAAAGATCACACTTTGTCACAGGCAACACGACTGTGTGGGTGCGCTGACCATTTTGGATCGTTTTGGATCGGGTGACGGTCAGGGTTAGACCTCTAGTGGCGGTAGTTACAGAGGTTCGGAGCAAACAGTTGGGCTGTGACGAAGAGGTAATATTTCTGATTCTTAGAAGACCAAAGAAGGCACAAAGTGTCGTTGCCCAGAACTGTAGATCAGCAAGAACTGACAAGTTTAGATGGCGGCGGAACTGATGGAGATGGGGAGCCAGGATTGGTGCCTTCGGTGTGGATGCATATCCTTTCCCCCGCTTCATGCCTTGGGTAGTGGATTTTAAGAGCCAGTTTTCTGACAATGGATTAGCATATCCAAACTCGATGTGGATGATTCTGATAATTTTCAGGTACTGCACTATGGATTTGTACTGCATTGTGCGGGCCAAATATGCTGCATAACGTGAGACAGTGTTTCCTTCAGCAGGAGCAGGTTTGAGGTTGTACTTTGTGCAGAAGGCCAGATATGAGCGCAGATGCGTGAGGTAGGCTATGCTGCTTTGGTTGTGTTTGCGTACGTCAGACTGCGCCAGTGTCTGACTTCTCGGTCCAGTTGGGCGAGAGGTCTGTCCTCTGAGGCTGGAGAGAAGAGCAGACATTGAGTTCAACGACATGTGACGTGGCCAATCAATGTCCCAAGGGGATATATTGAACACTGAACAAAATTTACTCATATATCCTGGCTTGTGGAGGCAGGATATGACGTCAGCACATACGTTGGTCCGACCGGGGATATGTCGAGTGCTTATCTGGAAATTGTACTCCAAGGCCAACTCTGACAGGAGTTTTAGCAAGGACAAGCAGGTGTGGTTGTTGGTGGTGCCATTATTCAAGACATGGGCTGTCACGGAGCTGTCAGTGTGAACTACAATATGGCGGTTCCGTCATGATGAGCACCAGTGATGTGCCGCAAGGATGACTGCTGCCAACTCTTTGGTGTTGATGTGTTCTTGACTGAGATCTGCCTGCCAGAACGCATAGTACCACTGACCCTGGTAGAAGGCTCCACCAGCCTCAGTACTTGCGTCTGTGTAGAGTTCCGCAGTATCCGTCATGCCTCAGATTCGTCCCTGGTTAGCACCATTGTTCAGCCAAAAATCCCACCAGGCCACATCGTGCAGCACTGGACTGAGTAGTGCCTTGTGGGAAGGCTGTTTGAGTGTGGCCAGTAAGGTGGACACTGACTTCAGGTGGGTCCTTCCCCATGGAGTTACGTGTGCTGCCCACGCCAACTTTCCAGCAAGTGATTCAAATTGGCCACGCGTGGCTCTCTTCTTCTGTAGGAACGATTTGACGAGGCGACGTGTCTCTGACAGTTTGGCACCATCAAGAGAGACAGAATTATTGACAGTGTCTATCACAATGCCCAGGAGTCTTTGACATGGATCCACGACCTTTCTCCAACTAATTTGGAAACCCAACGCTCTCAAGAGGTGGATTAAGCAATTGTAAGCGTCAAGACATGTACTATAGTCCCCAGCACACACAAAAAAAGTCATCCAGATAGGCAACAGTTTTGTAGCCTCTACGCTCCATCATCCGTCTGATGCTTTGTGTGATCCGATTGAAGATGAATGGGGCTTTTCTTGCACCGAATGAGAGCTTTGTGTCGACAAAGAAAAGAGGTTTTTCTGACCCTACGAACTGCCAACACAGCCCAGTGAGAACGTGCTCTTCCTCGGGGATGTGAACTGACCTGTAGGCAGCCCGGAGGTCTACCTTTGCCATGAATGAGTCGGTTTGGTCGAGGCCGAGTGTGTCCCGGATAGACTGGAACTTGAAAGGGGCCTTGGATGCATACGAATTTACGCCTGACTGAGTTGGGCGGCTGACATCATGGATCAGACGAAGTCCTCCATCTTGTTTCTGAACAGCAGTGATGGCACTGGTAATGCGTGGGGGCGTGGAGCACACTCAATAAATTTCCTACGTCCAGTTCTTCACAGATGATGGCCTCAAAGCCCTCTCGCAGTGGCGACTGCTGGATCTTGTGGCTGTTGGGAACTGTGGCACGTGGAACCTGCACTGGGTTGATATCCAGATCTATCAGTGAAAAACCGTTGGTAATCCCATTGAGAATGAACTGTCTGTCCGTGTCGTCTGCGAGTACCTGCTCCCATGTAGAGCAAGGGGGGAACTCCGTACAGACGACCACAGTCTATAAGTTTTTTGACGCCTGCACTTGAGTGGGGAGGACAGTGTCGTGGTTTGGGGCGTTATGTCCATCACTCCCACAGGTTCTGCACACACGAGAGTATTTGCAGTGACGCAGTTTACAGCCTTGCTGGGTGTCATACCGGCCGCATATCTCCTTGCCAGTGGCCTTGTCTATGGGAAAACGATTGCCACCCGGTCTAGGTCGCTCAGGGTTTTCGCGCAGACACACTTGCATGAGGTAGCTACTGTCTGCTCCCCATTTGAACTTTGATGCAGCCTGGGCTCGGCGATATTCAGTGTTATGTTTGATAACTGAAGTCCATACAAACCGCTGACCCATGCATGCCACTTTGATAAGGTAAGCCACATACTGGAGGACTTCAGTCAGGGATGCTCCATCCTTGATAGCCATCTCGCGCAGAATTCGTAGGCTAGACTCCATGTACTGAAGTGGAGACACATTTTGTAGTTTCGGTTTAGTTTCAGGGATAGAAAAACATCACCCAGTCGCACCGACGTACGTTCCTGGCGCTTTTGGAACTGAGTCATAAAGTCACGAATATCCCTATGAACGGTGACCGAGTTACCAGCTGATAACTGGAACGGGTCAAAGAGCTCGGCTTTACCTTCGTAGCTGTAGACCGTGTGTTGATCGTTGCTATCGGCCAGAGATCACAGTAGTGCGTGGATATCGTGGCTCTCCCCGGCGTCGTCCTGCTGCCTTGCATCGGATGTGTTTGGAGCTGGGATACTGACGTTGGAGTCTTCGTTGCTACGTTCCTTGTCCCTGATTGGCTGTTTCTTGATGTTTTCCACAGCATCTTTTAAGAGCAAAGTCTGTGCAAGCGACAGGGATTTTGCCATGTTTTTCTGAATTATGCTGGCGTTCAGCAAGCCGCAAGACTTGACAGAGTTGAAACCATTATCCACAAGTACACGGACCGTGTCATCTGACAGCTCGGCTTCATTTGCCCATTGTTCAAATGTCTGATTTGATCCGATATTTGCCATGTTTTCGCAGGAATGCAAACAGTAACTGCAATATCCGCAGATATTCCAAGTAAAAAATCAAGTTTGTAATGGAGAATGCACACAAGTGTTCAATAATATCCAACTTATAGTGGCCCACCGCAGCTGTAAGCAATCCATAAAACAGCGCGAAGTTAAAACAGTAAAAGCACAAGTGACCGTGGCACTTGTACTTGCACTTGGGGTAAGGGGGCGCCATAACTCGATGATATGCCCCCTAGACAGAAACCCGGGATCGGGGAAATCCCCTACTCTTTACGATAAATCCCCAGGGATATTTTAGGTGCCAGATACCATAGACAGTTTCTGACACCACCCGGCCTGTTTTTACCGCCAGTCGGGCGGCCCGGGTGTGGAAGGTTTTCAGTCGCAAGTGGCGCTGAGCGGACTCGAACCCATGACCAGTAGATCATGGGCCGAGTGCTCTGCCACTGCACCATCCCGCCCCAAGTGACCGTGGCGAAGATTACTGGACGTATATATAGTGAAGTTAATTGAAGCGTGTCGTGACGGTAGGCAAGGCTACCCCCTGACCGTGAGTACAACATCGGTCCTTGGTTGAATCGGTCTACACATAAACCAGACAAAATGACACCTCCCTAACAAAATACATAATGTCAAAAAATTAACCCAAAAGCTAAGATAGGTTACCGGACAATTTTGGTTTGGCCATGGCAGCATTGGCAGGTAACAGGCCTTGAGATTTACCAATCAAGGTTTGCAGTGTAAACATATGACCTTGAGATTTACCAATCAAGGTCATCCGTATGAACTTTGATGTCACCATTACATGTATGTGTGCGGCATTTGATATTCTATATGTTCATAATACAAAGATATATCTGGGTGGAATCGTTTAGGCTGCTCAGGTCAATTTACACATTCCAAGTCAGACATTTGGCACTCAAGGTCATCTGACGTCAAGTTCAAAGTCATCATTAGTTGTGCCATATATGTCTTCCTATATGTTTATAATGCAAACATGAGCTACTGCAAGCATTTCATCTATAGAGGTAAATCTGGGCATTTTTTGACCCCAAAATGGCTGTTTGACCTTTCAAGGTCATCCAAGGTCAAATTCAAGGTCACCACACAAGTCGCAATATATGACTTCCCATTTGAAAGTGCCAATTTCTAAGCTCTATCTTCAAGTGTTCTATGAGTACAGTCCCGGCAGCTCTCATTATGAAGGAAAAAAGTGCAGAAAATTTTACAAAAATTTTCCAAAATTTTTTTCAAAGGGTGAAATTTTTTTTTGCCTAGAAATGGCCCAAAATGGATAGTAATGCGATTTGGGGTGGAAAAGAAGTTTGTCCCCGACTCGTCAAAAATTCAAAATGGCCGCCACACCGAGACCGGCGAATTTAGGGCAACCAAACTTATACATATTACAGAGGTATATGAGGGGAATCTTTTGAAACCAAAAACTCAAAACTGATCAGACAGTTTTTGAGAGAATGGCCGTCAAAGTCCAAAATTGAGCGTTTTTCGACAAAAACGGCCGCCATTTTGAAATAAATGCGAAAATAATAATAAAAAAAAATACCTCCTTCTCAAAATATTTTTAGGCATTTTTGTGCAAAATTTCAGAAAGATTCGATCGTAAACTTTATAGATAAAGATGTTAACGCCGGACGGACGGACGACGGACGCAACGCCATGCCAGGTTATCGGACGAAAGGTCCGGTAACCTAAAAACACGTTATGCCTCTTATTAGTAATAATATGAGCTCAGATGATGTTGGGTACCCTGTCCCCGTCAAACTGACTAAGTCTGGTTTAGGGGCCTACTGGGATGTAGGCCTACTGGGATGTAGGCCTACCGTATCCAGATCGAGTGGGACATTCTGATTATTTTTTCTGAAAATTTATGTCACAGCTATTATAATTTCTAGTTCCATTTATTCCACCAGCTATATTTGGCAATTAGGCCTACTAAATATACTTTATTCCAGAAATAAACGTCAAGGAAATGCCGATGTAGCCTATCAACGATGTAGCGTTTTACTGAATTCTAAACGTTAACGTCTAAAATAGATTTAAGTATTTTAAACAGTGTTGAAGAGTTGTGTGCAAGATTATGCGAGGACTTCGTATTTTTCAAATACAGATCTCACAAAAACTATGTAGCCAGGGGGTACAGATGTAACGGCTACTGGGGTACACATGTAACGGCTACTGGGGTACACATATGAATACTGGCGGCAGGGTGGCAACTAGCGGTTACTGGGAGCAGGGCAGTTACTGGCAGTTGTGCAGCTACTGGTCGTAGGGCAGCTTCTGGTGGCTCAGTGGCTACTCGCATCAAGGTGGCGGTTGAGCGGCTACTGACAGCTAAGCGTCTACTGATGGCTGAGTGGCTACTGGCATCGGGGTGGAGGGTGAGCGGCTACTGGCGGCAGGCCGGGCAGATACTGGCGGCGGCAGAACGGCTACTGGCAGCTGAGCGGCGACTGGCATCAGGGCGGCTAGCTACTGGTGGCAGGGCAGCTACTGACGGCTGAGTGGCTACTTGAGGTGGGACAGCTGCTGGCAGCTGAGCGGCTACTGGCAGCTACTGCAAGCTGAGTGGCTACTGACAGCAGGGCAGCTACTGGCGGCCGAGTGGCTACTGACAGCTGGGCGGCTACTGGCGTCTGAGTGGCTGGCGGCGGCAGAGCGGCTACTGACGGCTAAGTGGAGGCAGGGCAGCTACTGACGGCTGAGTGGCTACTTGAGGTGGGGCAGCTGCCGGCAGCTGAGCGGCTACTGGCAGCTACTGCAAGCTGAGTGGCTACTGACAGCAGGGCAGCTACTGGCGGCCGAGTGGCTACTGACAGCTGGGCGGCTACTGGCGGTTGAGCGGCTGGCGGCGGCAGAGCGGCTACTGACGGCTAAGTGGAGGGACAGCTATATAGGCCTACTGGCGGCTGAGCGGCTATTGGCTGCTGAGCTCATATGGTCGCTTTACAATGGAGCCTCTGAATATGGATGTATCCGGGGGCTGTACTAGGATTGTGGCCGCCTTTTGGATAGTTTTTTTTCCACTGGCATATTTATCAATTATGCTAGCTACTTTATCCCCTATTATCGCCCATACAGACTCAGCAACAATAGCCAGCCAGATGTCACCAATAACATTTAGTATGCTGTAATAAAGTGGTATGGGGTCTGTAGCAATGAATCCCCGGGTTTAGAAATCTTATGGAAAATAGCACACTGTTTTTTATTAACCACGTGATCACGAAAGCGACTTCTAATAGGCCTATGATCCCAAACTTCTGACGCGATTTAGTGCAGGTGGTTCTTCCCGCCAATGATCCAAAAGGCAGGTGGACGTGCATCGCCACCTGGCGGCAGCGATTGAAGCATGTTTATGCCACGTCGCATTATGCGTAATACCACGTGGGACGCCCAACAATAGTTGTCCCGGTCAATCTGATGTCCCGGTTGAGCTGAACTGATCCTAAATTTCAGTCAAACATGGGATCAAATAAATTCCAACAAATTCAGGGCTTTAAGATTTCGTGTTTATGACCGTACAGAATGAACCTATTGCGCTGATTTATTTTGAAGCATATTACCTAACTTGTATATATCGAAAAAAGTTGGTTTTTTTGTGCGACTGAAATTGCATGTATGGGCTGAAATTTAATATTGGGTTTGATTGCCAACTTCTTCAATTTTTTTAGATAAAATTCTGAAATTTGGTGAAAAATTGCGACATGATACATGATTGAAACACACAAAATTTCAACTTGATAAGATGATCCAAAACAAAACTATGGCCAAAAAGCGTGTTTCACTAATAGATCAAGTTGACTTTAGTTTTGTTTAGGATCATCGTATCAAGTTGAAATTTTGTTTGTCTTAATCATGTATCATGCCGAGCTGACGCTTATCATAAGCAGCCCCTCTGACCCTAACATCATTCTAGAGACACAATGTTGCATGCAAATCATAACCCCTTGATATTCTTGATTTTCTAAATAAATTATTAGTGGTTTGTTACGTTTCACATGGGTTCTATAATTTTCCGTCTTTAGTGTGATAAATTTACAGTTTTCTTTAATCTTACTTTACTAAATAATCCAAACTGCCATTGAATTATACCAATGATTGGGTCTTGATACTAATTGCACCTATATTCTATACTCATCCTGAAAATTTCGAGGCTTTTGCATGAAAAGTCAATGAGTTTTCAACAATTTTAATTCTAAGAATTTTGCAGACTGACAAGTCCCAGCACATGTAGCATATGTATTTAATGGATTGAAACAGAGAATTGAATCAGGATATCAGGTTTATATTTCGTTTCACAATTACATACATATAAGACTACCTACTGACAAAATATAATTCATATATTTGTAAAGTTCGGCGGGCGCCCGCTACAGGGCGTCCGGCACTACTCTACGGAACACTACAACCAGGTACAGTCAGCCCGGAACGAGTCCGGCCGTCATACACTACGACATAACACATGTATCTCACCAACTCCTTAACTACAACATGCATATTACATAGTTATGGTAATGTAGCTGTATGTAGAGCCCGAGATGCCATGGGAGCAGCACCACAGAACCCGTACACGTGGGCATATTGCTGGCCGGCCTCGCCAAAGGCACTGTCGCAGAGATGGAACTCTGAGCCAGCCCGACGGTCTACCAGAGCCCGACGGTCTGCGTTGCTAGGCAGCGCACGCTCCAAACTCGAGCGGTCTAAAAATAGGCCGTAATACTTGCTAGTGTTTTGCAAAGACTCCTGCCGCGATCTTTGGGCAAAATCGCCACATTACCCCCTTCTTACAATGTTGGTCCCCAACATGTTCCGCCCGCGCCCAAAACTGCTGAAAACCCAACGAAGGCTTCGCATGGCGGGGTCCGGAAGAAGGCAAGATGGCAACACCTGGAAGTCACGGCATAAAAGACTAGGACCTTAAGGGTCCCTTTTTGGAAGAATGGGGAACGACCCCCGGACTTACGGAGTAAACTATAACGCGCTTTACAATTTCGAATAAACCCTAATAAACAAGCCAAAATTTTGACCGAGGTGGTCCAAAAAGGTGTGGTGACCTTGGAAGGTCATCCGCCGAAAGGGACGGTGTGTCGAGTCTTTGGAATATGTCAAGGTTAACCTTTAAATTTGGAAATTTGGTAAAACGACACACCGAGTGATCAAAACTCGGCCGGCGCCTCAGGTCCGCAGGACGGATCTGAGGCAGGGCGGAGCCACCGAAGCGACTCCGGCACGCCGCTGCGTTGCCGCAGCGACGAGGCTAGCACCTAGCCTTCCTCCTCTTGCATTGACTCCTCGTCCGTGCCGCCTGTCTTGGAGTCTGGCGGCGGAGAAGGATCCCTACGCTGCGGAAGCAGCGGAGCCGGCATAGAGTAATCCGGCTGCACGGGCGGACGAGACAGGCCTGGTGGCGGTTGCAGGGGTTTCGCTGGGGAACCCCGCATACCAGGTCCTGCCGGAGCCAACGCAAAGGAGGTCGGTAGAGCTGTCGCGCTGAGGTGGGCCACGACGGTGAACATCTCTACCGTATCGCGGGTGCGCTGGACGCCGGCCATACGCTCTCCCCACATCCTGACGAGGAAGGGGTAGATGGCCAGCTCCAAAGCAGCATTCGCCCGCTGGAGAGCGGACTGGTTCACGGCGGACGACGAGAGGTCATCAACGCCCTGGAGCAGGCGAGTCCTAGCAGCCTCGGCTTCGTCGAGACGACGCCGTAGCTGCTGATTCTCCGCCTCCAGTTGCTCTATCCGTGCGGTCATCTCGGGGGAGACGGAGGTCCTTTCGGACTGCTCGGCTTGGGTGGTGGCTTGCCCTTGGGCGAAAGCGCGCCACTCACATTCAGCCGACAAAGTCCGGAAGCTCTCAAGGCTCCGCCGGGTACCTTCCATGAGGCCTTGGTCGTGTGCAAGGTGGCACGTGACACGAGAGGCCTCCGCACAGTACCGGCTAAGCCGTTCCAGAGAGCGGTCCATCTCCGCAACGAGGTACTCCGCGGTCTGAGTGAGCCTACCATGCTGGGGGTGGTCCCAGGGATACTCTTCTCTCGTGCGGGTCAACACGGCTACACCTGTGGATCCCAAGTCACCAATGGCGCGAGGGACCGGCAGGCTTGCCAACGCTGGATCCAACGGTATCCGATCCAAACCACCAGGGCGATGGCCGACCGCCTGGCCTACAGACTCGCGGAGAGTCGCGTAGACACTGGCAGCCTCGGATCCGAACTGTAGGAGTACATCTTCCGCCGGATTGAGGGTGTCCATGTTCAGGGAGGCTAAACTTTGCCATCCCGCGGACGTTCCTGCAATCGGAACAGAAGACGCGGACGTGGACCTCGAGAGAGGTGCCGCACGCCCGGAACTACTTGCCGTGGAAGGAGTCTCACGTGGGGTCTTAGGCCTGACCACTGACGTGGAACTCGAGGAGGCGGTAGTGCCGGACACCACACGTCCCTCTGAGGGACCTGCAGGGACCGTCACTTCCAGCAAGCCCGGGTAATCCTCCTGCGTCAAGGCGCCCAGAGACTGCAGGGGCGTCGTCCGGCCCGGATCTGTTCTGGCGGACGAGCCTGTTCCCTGAGTCTTTGGCTGGGGCCGACGCTTGGGGGATGCCACGCGTGTCCGTGCAGGCGATCTGCGGCATCTCCGACACTATCATGGTAACCCGGTTCCGCTCTTCCACTACTGGAGTCACCGGCGGTTGAAGGACAGCCTCTGCTGCTGTCCGGGCGGCTTCCGCCGCCTGGTACTCTGCCTGGGTCTTGTCCATCGATGCCGTCAGGCGAGCTGTGTAGCTCGAGCCCGCGGACACAATGCCAGACTGTTTCCATGCATCGTCCATGACGCGCTGTGCAAAGCGCCACGGACCGTAGTGGAAGACACAGTTCTTCGACGTCCCTGACGTAGTTATAGACATCGCCACCCGAGGTGGAATGTATCCATAATTGAATACAGGCCCGACTTCTTCCTCACCGGTGTGAAGTCCCTCACTGCGGTGAGCACCGGCGCGGTGAGTGTTCAGGGCCTCTAAACTGGGGAAATATTTCTCCTCGGCGCTATGAGAGTAACACCGTCGACAGACAAACATCTTCACCCAGGGGTAATGGTAACCCGCGATGTGCCAGCTCAAATGGTCGAAGGTAGGATACCTACCGTCCCGATTGAGTGCACGATGCGGGTCCATATACCCGACCAGGGACTGCTGACAGAGAGGGCAAAGTACCCCACTCTCCGTCACGGGTGGCAGCCTGGCACGCTCCTCATCCGTGAGTGGACGAGGCCTTGTGAAAGGCATGTCGGCCGTCATTCCCGCCTCCGACGAACGTCGGTTGTACGCGTCCCTGCCGTACCGCGCGAGGAACATGTGCCCTTGACGCACACCAGGGAGCTCGGGGCCCATACCAACCCGCAGCCTCTGGATGGAAGGCTGCTCCGAAGATCCCCGTTTATGTTTGGACGCCCCCGAACGGCCGCTCGACCTAGGTTGTCGAGGCACACTCTCCGCGCGTTGCTGAGCGGCGACTCTCTGCTGTTCCTCGCAGTAAGCCCACCACCCCGCGTCCAGTGCGGCATCGGACAGGTTCTTCGCCTCGAAGAACCTGTCCGATGCCCTGTGAAGGAGCTCCAACCGGAGGTCTCCCTTCTGTGGCAAGGGCCACCCTTTATCTACTGGACTAGAACCGGTCTCCGCCACTCCGGACGGCTTGGATTGTCTGGAGGATTTGCCGGAGGATGTTCCTTTTGGTGCCCCGGAGGGCGCCTGCTTGCCGGAACCTCCCGGACCCCGGTCGTACTTTGCGGAGGTACCGTCCGCACCGCTTCCCGAAGGATTTGGTGCATTGGCACCCCCGGACTTGGCGGAGGACCCTGACTTGCCATCCGGCTTAGGCGCCAGCGGCTTAGG
Source organism: Terebella lapidaria (assembly GCA_949152475.1). Lineage (NCBI taxonomy): Eukaryota > Metazoa > Annelida > Polychaeta > Terebellida > Terebellidae > Terebella > Terebella lapidaria. The sequence continues at coordinate 22,556,704 of OX424569.1, forward strand.
TCCTCCGGACTTAGGTCCGGACTGGGGCGGGGGACCACCAGACTTGCGTTTCCGGTGAGTCCTCTTCTTCTTCTTCCTCGGCGGAAGAGCGGTTGGGTCCTTTCCCTCGGGATCGGACTCGGATTGCCCGCAGTTAGAGGCCTCCATTTTCTGTTGGGCCTCCCACTGCTTCTGGGCAACCTTCTTGGCTCGGGCCCGCGTACGTTTGGAGACGGGCAATATAAACTCGTCATCCTTATCCGCGGTATCTACCGAGCCAGCTCCCTGCTCCGAGGCCGTTACTTGGGACGCAGCTTGCTCAGCCGCATCAACCTGTTCGGCCCAGGACGCAGGTTTGCCCTGATCCTGCGGACCAGGCTCCGGAGGTGCGGACACCGAGGAGTTCCCGCCGGAACCGGTCTCCGGACGGCCTAAGCCATCCAGACGGGTATCCGGAGGAGTACTCTCATCCGGTCCAAGAGATTCAATCATCTCCGCGGACGGATGCAACTCAATATCCAAACCACCGGGGCCTGCCTCGCTGTAGTCCATCAACGTTTCCATGCACGGAAGCGGAGACGGATCAAGGAGCTTCTTGGCTTCGATAGCAGCCAAGTTGCTCTCTACAACGCGGTCTACAGTGACCACACTCTCGGCACTAGTGCCGGAGTCGGATTCCTCGGATCCCATGCGTGAGCCTTGGGAGTCGGCTAGGCTGCCGTCATCCTCAGGCTCAGTTCGTCCCGAGTACGTGTTACCGCGCTCAAGAGACTCATCTCCAGACTGGATCTCGCGATCACTGTCCGGAGGCACCTTCCCTCCCGTACTCTCCCCCCGTCACTGGTCTCTGACATACTAATTATAGTAATTCGACATAGTAATTCGACATAGTAATTCGAGCTCTCTAAGCGCAAACACTGGGAGTCAGATACGCAGATATGTCTCCACCAGTGCCGAGTGCTCGAATGACCAGTGTACACAAATTACACATATTAAGAGGCATCAAGTGGTAGCAGCTATTCTACATGCGTGGCAGTGCTGCACGTAGCCGTGGAAACGTCTATTTATAGCATCAATCAGTACAGGCTGACAAACGAATAACGTTTTCTGACAATGGGCTTATACATATACACGCATCTCCCCCCGGTGTCTCCGATCACTCCATGTATACGGGTGGCAAAAAGTACTGGCCATCCCGGGGGATCCCGTAATTAAAACATAGTAATTAAAATCAGTCATTAGCTTTTGCTACCGCACTGGCGGTGAATGACGTGAATTTAATCACAACAGCAGGATAGAGATTGTATACAATGTATCAGAAGTCGATCTACTTGTGGTTGTAACGAATATGTCCACCTTACAACAATGTAAATAAAATCTACACTGTTCGAACCAGCGATGGAAACAAATCCACCACCGTTCGCCTGCTTTTTCCTAGATCATGGCAAAACAAGCTTCTGATACAAACAACACAATCTCTTAAACCCCTCTTAAGCACCAGGAAAAAGATATATCACTAAACTTATCTCAATACATGATCGAGTAAATAAGAATAGCGTTTCCACGGCATACACGCATACTTGTGGCTTATATAATCCACTCAAGAAATTATAACATGAGATGGAAAATAAACAAAATCACTCCCCATAGCCGCTGTTACGCTTACAAGGCGATCGGACATGCCCAGGGCAGCCGGACGGACAGTTGGGCGCCCTATGGGCGTTTGCAACGCGCCCACTAGCAACCCCAACGTCCAGCCCGACCGCGGAGCGGTGTCCGGTCAAACCCCGAGCCAAAGCAAACGACTACCGGAGCGCGGAACCAATAGATTAGACGCGGGGCCGGCATGGGCCTTAACCTCAATGGTTAGGGGGCGAACCCTTCATGCCGGCGCCCAATCTAGAGGATCCCAAACATGGTGAAATCAATAGCCGGCGGTCGTCCGGAGCTGCCCGCGAACGGAGTCCAGGTCGAACAACTACCATAAGAAGGCATATTGACCTTATCGAATGACATGAAACCGGATTAAAAGCCACAAAGTATGCTACGCATGTAAAATACGACCCCCTTCTCGGTAGGAGGCAGGGGCTTCGGTCGATCCGGACGAACATGAGCGTCCCCCACTGCCGCGGCTGGTCCGTACACGCGGGCTTAACAGCCGGTCCATTATAAAATAATGGTAAATGGTTTCCTGCCGTTAGAAACCTGATCTACTATAAAGGGCTTATAGTAGTGGCTCACGGGGGATAACACACCGAAATGCGCTACCTTAAAGCGTTCGATGATGTCTAGCTCGAGCATCTTCTGCACCTCCCAGTCTATGACCTCTTGGTGCACGATCGCTGCTCTCCAAAGACGCTGTTTAATGGGATGCTCGTCTAGGAGGTCGATGCGGTGTTTGGCAACGTCCGTCTTGCCTACCACACTGTCCGGACTCATAAAAACATCCGCATACTGCCGGAGCAGTTTGCGGAGAGCTTGACGCTGATCTTCATCCAACCGGTCCTTCGGAACTCTAGATTCCAGATGGTCCGGCAGGGTGAACGGATCATCCCTGGCGGCCGCCGCCGTGCACGCAGCGCGGCAGACTGGATCGTCGGGGATGACATGACTCGACGACGCGGGTGCTGCGGTAGCCGCCACACAACCGCGCCGCAGCACAACGGGAGCATCTGTGGGATTTACCACAAGGATGGGCATCGTGCGGGCATTGGACTTGACCAGAGCCCCACCCAGCACGAGTCTGGTTCCTTGGGCAAAACTGCTCACCGGCTGTACTACACACGGACAACCATCGAGGGGCATGCGGGGGCCACGCGGCCTCGCCTCAATGATCATCTCGCTCATAGGCGGCACTATCGTAGTACGCGCCGCCCGGAGTTTGAATGACTTGCTCGGACCCGAGCGGACGAGAAAGTGAGTGTCCTCCCCCATCCGGAGCTCGCCTGAACAGAAGTTAGCGATTACCCGGTGGATCCGCAGAAAGTTCATCCCAATAATCCCAGGCACTTCAATATCCGCGACGATTGCCTCTGTAATATACACCTTGTCCCCAAGAGTAATAGGCAGATCGATTATACTGTGGATACGGATGCTATTGTTACCTGCTCCATGGAGCGTGTAACGCCCGGGATCCCGCAACACCGTGTCGCGAAGCGCTGGCTCACGCTTAAAGGTTCCTGTGGCTACGATGGTAACCTCCGAGCCAGAGTCTACGAGGAACCGGACCGGCTCCCGTCCAAAAGACAGGGGCAGGTACCAGCAGGGGTCCCTCACCAGTGCGCACACCAGATGATCGGAATCATCCGGAACACTGGGCTCAGCTACGGAGTCCTCGTTGTCCGCCTCAGCTGCGGAGGAGCTAGACTGATCCTCAAGGACCACTTCCGGAGAAGTTATATCTACTTGAGGGTCGTCCGGCTCATCAGCGGGTGAGGAGGCGTCCGGCGCCACGGAACTACTGTCCTCGGACGCGGTGTGGGTCGCCACCACGTCCGATTTCAGTTTCCCTTCTGAAAGGGGTGGCCTTGCTGTCCCTGCGGACCAGGCCGAGGATAGTTACTTTGGCACGGATTGGGAAGATTCCCTTGGTATTCGCGTGCCCGCAGTCGTTCCAGCAGGTCCAGACACTTCAGCCAAAAGTGTCCCTGTTTTCCGCAGAAATAGCAGGGACGGTTCTGAGCTGGTCCGGAGTCGTACTCCTCATAGTCACACTCATCCGAAGACGGGCATGACGCGACAGCTGGTGCCGCTTGAACAGGCCCCCCTTGCTGGGGTGCCGGTGAACCAACCCACGGAGGGTTGGACTCCACAGGGGGTGCCCGGGGAGCCAGGCCAGACCATGGGGTCACCTGCGATGCTGCGGCCGGAGACAGAGCCGCCGCTTGCGTGGGTATAGCCGGGGCCGTAGCCGGGGCCGGAGGCATCTGTCTTGGACAGACAGGTACCTCTAACGCAATGGCGGAGTTGATTGCCTCCTCCATCGATCATTTTTCATGGGTGGCCAGCCCGTAGGAGATGTGGTATGGCTGGCCATCGATGAACTGATCGATCAGCATCAGTTCAAACCGACTGGCATCCATGTCCGAATAAGCCCTCCGGCCGAGTATGCACAAATTAAAAGCAAACTCGGTAACGGATTCAGTCGGTAGGCGGACCCGCGCTTTGAACTCCCGTTCAAACTGCCGCCTGTTGGTCGTCGGGGTGAACAGTAGGCGTAGTTGTCGGACAACCTCGCCGAAAGTTACTGCTCCCACCGGCAGACACTGCATAACACGGAGAGCTTTACCCTCTAAGCTCCCCGAGAGAATATGTCCAGCCTCGAGCTGGGTCCATCCTTCATACACCGCCGTCCGCCAAATCTGGAGTAAGTAGTCCTCCAAATCGGCGTTGTTCCCGTTGAACCGTTTCCGCCACGATGACTGGTCGGGCGCCTTGTCATGTGGAGAGCGCACTCGACCGGCGTAACCGGCTCCAGGGTCAGCAGTGTAGGATGGCAAGGCCCGGGTACTACCTGCTCCCGCGATGGAGTCCGCTGGGGCAGACATCAACGCTGCTGGCATGGGGGCTGGGTAGTTCGCACTTGCCGCCGGGTACATTCCCGCTGTCATGCTACCCTGACTCGTGCGGTCGGGACTCCCGTCGAAGCCACTGGGTAGGCTCCAGACGGGGCGGCATAGCTAGCGTAGCTCGGGGCCGGAGCCGCCGGTTGCCACTGCATGCCCGATGCACCCTGACTGCCAGGATAGGCTGCCCCCAAGTCGCTGAGCAGGCGCGGATCCCGTTGCGGGGACCACCGGCGTCTCCGACAAAGACCCCGGAGGGTTCCTGGACTGCGGAGAAGGTGAGCGGTCCCTTCGGTCAGGTCGTCCCTGATGGGGCGACCGGGCGCGGTCGTAGCGCCCCAGCGGAGCCAACTCACCTAAGGTGTTAGTGAGCTGGTCCACTGCACCCGGTGCAGACCGTCCGGAATCCGGACGAGGGGCTCTGGCAGGAGTCCACCCGGCCGGACTAGGCATCCGGAACTGCTGGTCCACTTGTCCGGAGGTGCTCGCGCCGGCGTTCACTCGATCCCGGACATCCGGAGATGCCCCCTGGGAAAGTGCCACCTGCCGCGGCCCGCTTCCGGACGTAGGTGCGCGCGGCGTGAAGTCGTTTCCGGCTCCACCAACCGCGCCTAACTCACCGGGGCTAAGCTCCGGCAGCAACCTCTGTTGCGGCCCCGCAGGGCTTGACTCAACGTCCTGAGACGGGGGCAAGGGTGCCGGAGTCAACTCTGCCGGTTGGACCGTGTCCGAAGACGGGGTCCGGTTGGCGGAGGGCTCTGCGCTCCCTTCTCTCTCGCCGGAGCCGCCCGAGGGCTGCTCACGGCCGTCGCGCGACCGTAAAGTTCAGCGGGCGCCCGCTACAGGGCGTCCGGCACTACTCTACGGAACACTACAACCAGGTACAGTCAGCCCGGAACGAGTCTGGCCGTCATACACTACGACATAACACATGCATCTCACCAACTCCTTAACTACAACATGCATATTACATAGTTATGGTAATGTAGCTGTATGTAGAGCCCGAGATGCCATGGGAGCGGCACCACGGAACCCGTACACATGGGCATGTTGCTGGCCGGCCTCGCCGAAGGCACTGTCGCAGAGATGGAACTCTGAGCCAGCCCGACGGTCTGCCAGAGCCTGTGTCACACCACCCCAGGTGGTAGAAAACCGGTGATCCACAGGGCGTGAGCCCCCGAGTCAACAACGGTCTCCCCCACCTGGGCCCCCAATGGAAATCGTCCCCAGGGCCTGCGTGGGCCTTACCCAAGACACAGGGACGTAAAGCTCATGGCGAGCCTCTCGTCCTGCCTCTTGGCTTGCTCTGGGACAATCTCACAGACCAAGCAAGTGCTCGCGTATATATATCGAGCCAAGAGGCAGGAGGAGAAACTAGGTCAAACCATTGTTATAGTTTACTGGGCGCGATCAAGTACAGTGCATTGCTAGGCAGCGCATGCTCCAAACTCGAGCGGTCTAAAAATAGGCCGTAATACTTGCTAGTGTTTTGCAAAGACTCCTGCCGCAATCATTGGGCAAAATCGCCACATATCTCAGAAACGCCTATATATTAAGGGCATAGTACGGTAACTCGCTCACCCAATCAGCGAGCGTTCACCTCACTTAGGCAAATTAAAGAGAAACTATTGTGTAACATCACCTCATATATTTTTTTTATGCCAGATTTATGGACGAGTGTATATTTTTTTGAAAGAACACACTGCTGGGAAATAATAACCCGGTTTTCAAAACAGTATCTTGTTATCGTTTTTCTCAGGCGATGAGGAAGCAAATGGGTTTGAATGGCCATCAGCACCCACAATTTCGGGTATTTTCACCCCGGGTCCATTCAAGGCAGAATAGCAAAAAATCCCATGTGTCGTCAAATATATTCATGCTTATCACGCGATGCCCAATACGTCAATAGACAAAATTAGCATAGTGGTTAGGCTGGGATTTTTTTAGGAAGGTGTTATGGACCATCAAAGTAAGATCATTTAACACTGAGTTGAATGGCCAATATAGTTAATATACTGTAGCCTTGAGCGATACGATATTGACATCGCACTCTCACTCTCTCGTTATCTCGCTACCTCGCTCTCTCGCTACGAGACATTGTAAGCTACAGTTCACAGAATAACAAATGCGCGCTGCCCGTCGCTGCGGAGACCTCGCAAACGGAAAACTTACTGCCTACAAGTAACCTACAGGGGAGAGAAATATTTTGCCAGCGGAAATTTGTTAGGATGTGAAAGTTTATGTGATTAATAACCTTAATTTACTGGATTAAATTGCTCATTATTCTCCATATAATAAACAAAGAAGAACATATATATAGATGTATATCCGAGCACAGACAATGTTTTGGATCAAATTGATAGTTTAGGCGTCTATTCTGGGGTAAAAAAAAATCATTTTCATCACATTTTATCACTTTTATATCATAAACTATAGCAGTTGGCAACCTCTCGTAATTGTTCTACCAACATCAGAAATTTAGCTCAATATTTTTGTTGTGCTACTGTATGCGTATGTATTACGTTAAATCAACAAATATCGCAAAGCTCTCACAGAGTTCGCGTTTATTCACAAGATTAAAATGTAAAACCTCATGGAAGCAATCAGAAATATTATATTTGAAAGTGCTGTGATGCTTTTGCTGAGATAACTATATTTAAGGATGCTTAACAGTCAGGATCGATGCCTTATCAGCTGAATTCTGGTATGTTTTATTTAGGCTATTTCTCTGCTGTTTAGCAATGGATTTCGCAGAACATTGTTGCGTAGGTTCTATACATGACTGCAACATTTGTCCAATGTCCAAATTGAAGACCCAGTCGATAATCATACAGATCCGGAACGTTATACTCCGCCAACTAAATGTAACTTACATAGGAAACAGACAGCGTTTTAGGGTGCAATTTCTTGACTATAGTTAGAATACTTATCATAGAACAATAACCTACTGCCTGTTTTGGGGTTCACCTCGACACTTGGTGGTAATTTGATGTTCAAAATAACATGTTATATATTATCCGCATTGAAAATACACTGGGCAAAAGAAGTTGAATGTCAGTCGCATTAATAACGTCTATATCCGTTGTCATTGTAAACTCAACCGCAAACTTTATCAAGAATTCAGCGACTCTATCATTTTCTAAGAGTAGTATATAAGCAAAATCACAACAACATCTCACTCCTGAGTACAACATTGTCGAAAGCTGAGTATTGACGGTATTTCCCATACGAATAATCCGTTGATCTGTACTTAGCGCTTCACTGACCAGCGGCACAAGACATTTTCAGTGAATCGCAATAGATATACGTATTTGCACATCAATTTGACATGTATATCGATGGAATGATTGAAATTGGAGGGTAGGTTATTGATCACGGATATGTGCACTCGTTGTAATTAAGAAACTGCACCATGTAATGCTTCGTGTACGCAACGTAAGTTACATTTGTTCCAGCCACATTCAACTCTATTTATATACTATTTCATTAATGGAATCGTCAATCGCTTTTGGTGTCACCTTCATAGATATATGCAGAATATAAATTCAAAATTTCACGTAACTTTGTTACGAAACGGCCGAGATATTAACCAAAATTGCACATGGTATTAAACCATTGAAAGCATCGGAACGTAACCGATACGCAATCTTAACAAAGGATAGCAGTAGGTGTACTGCGTGGGTCTGTTTTTACCCAAACATTAGAAGACCAGCGCGACGCACTGGCATACAAGTAATACTTGGCCTTGCCCGGACAATGACTTGCCCTGAGCAGTGTCCTGTAAGCTGCTGATGATTTTGCTTTCTTGTGTCTACCGGTATCTGACAAAGATGTTACAGAATTTCAGCAAACTCATCACTTCAGTGATGAGATATTCTTCGGTTCTTGAGGACAAATTATAGTAATTAAATTGGCCATTCAATTCAATGCTAAATGGTCTCATTTTGGTGATCCATAACACCTTTCCGAAAAAAAAAATCCCAGGCTAACAACTATGCTAGATTTATCAATTGATGTTTTGGACATCGCGTGATAAGCATGAATATAATTGACGACACATGGGATTTTTCGCTATTCTGCCTCGAATGGACCCGGGGTAAAAATACCCGATATTATGGGTGATGATGGCCATGCAAAACCCCGTTGCTTCCCCAGCTCATGAGAAGAACGACAACAAGATATTGCCTTGAAATCGGGTCAGCAGTGTATTCTTTCAGGTGAATATACACACGTCCAGAAATTTGGCATAAGAAAATATACGAGGTGATGTTTCACAAAGGCTGATTGGCTAAACGGGTTACCGTTCGGTGGCCTTGATGCAGGCCTACACTGGTGATAAGGTCTGGGACGCACTACCAAGTCAAATTGAAAAATTAGCCCGAAGGTTAGGATAGGTTACCGGACAATACATAACGGCTAGTTTGTCCCATAGCCTTGAAAATAAGGTCACTGGTCAAAATCAAAGTCACGAGAGTACTAGTATTCAGCATATATGATTTCTTATATGCTCACAATTGATTACTAAACTCTAAATTCAATGATAAAGAGAGGTATTAATCATTTTGTCCTGTGACCTTGAAAAAATGAAAGGAAAATTCAAATTAAAGGTCTAGAGAATAATTGGCATATGTCCACAATTGAATCCCAAGTTATAAAGTTGATTATAAACAAGATATTAGCCATTTTGTCCTATGAGACCTTGAAAATGAAGTCAAGGGTCAAAGGTCCACAAAGATATTAGCCATTTTGTGCTCTGACCAGGTCAAAGGTCAAGTTGAAGCTGATGAAAGTATTCAGCATATATAATTTCCTACATGTATACTGGTATGTGCATAGTTGATTCCTGAGCTGTGGAGTCGACAATAAGCAAGATATTAGCCATTTCGTTATGTGACCTTGAAAATGAGGTCAAAAGTCAATTATTCAAAATCATCAGAAAATTCGGACTGTATCTTTTCCTATATGTACATAATTGATTCCTAAGCTGTAAAGTAGATAATGAGCGGGATATTAGGCAATTTGTGCTCTGACCTTGAAAATGAGGTCAAAAGTCAAATTCAAGGTCATGACAAAAATCAGCATATATAATTTCCTATGTGTCCACAATTGATTCCTAGTCTCTAATCTCAATATTTAGTGAGATATAAGGCATAATATGTCCCATTATAAAGCATATGAGAATTTAACATGGGAAAGTCCCATATGGGACCCGTCGAGAAAATGAAAATGGCCGCCACACACAGACCGGCGATTCAGGACAACGAAAATTATGCACATCAAATAGGTAAGTGAGGGCAATCTTTTGAAATACAAATCTCAAAATTGTCTGAGCAGTTTTTGAGAAAATGACCGCCGAAGTCAGAAATTGGCGAAAAAAAACCCTCTTGAAATATTTTTAGGTATTTTTTTTTGCAAAGATCTTTTCGTAAACTTTAAAGATGAAAATGTGGATGGCCGACGCCGGCGACGGACGACGGACGCAACGCCATGCCAATAGGTTATCGGACTATAAAATTTTTCATATTAATCAGTCATAGCTACGGTGGCTGATAAACGACATGGTTAACTTGTTTTTGAGAATTAAATCCACCCTGGTAGAAGTGGACCTAACTACCTGAAGAAAATGTCTACATCAGCGGAGGAAAGGTTAAATCCGCAGAGGAAAGGTTAAATCTGCGGAGGAAAGGTTGAATCCATGGAGGAAAGGTTAAATCGGCGGAGGAAAGGTTAAATCCATGGAGGAAAGGTTAAATCCGCGGAAAAAAGGTTAAATCCATGGAGGAAAGTGTGAATCCGCAGAGAAAAGGTTAAATCCGCAGAGGAAAGGTTAAATCTGCGGCGGAAAGGTTAAATCCATGGGGGAAAGGTTAAATCCGCGGAGGAAAGGTTAAATCTGCGGAGGGAAGGTTAAATCCATGGAGGAAAGGTTAAATCGGCGGAGGAAAGGTTAAATCCATGGAGGAAAGGTTAAATCCGCGGAAAAAAGGTTAAATCCATGGAGGAAAGTGTGAATCCGCAGAGAAAAGGTTAAATCCGCAGAGGAAAGGTTAAATCCGCGGAGGAAAGGTTAAATCCGCAGAGGAAAGGTTAAATCCGCGGAGGAAAGGTTAAATCTGCGGAGGGAAGGTTAAATCCACGGAGGAAAGGTTAAATCCGCGGAAAGAAGGTTAAATTCGTGGAGGAATTTAACTTTTCCTCCGCTGATGTAGACATTTTCTCCAGGTAGGTAGCTTCACTTCTACCAGGGTGGATTTAATTCCCAAAAACAATTTAACCATGTCGTACTGTAAATTTTATATGTACTATAATAGTCCTAAGATGTCTGCTATACCCTATTAATGTCTGTGATACAAATGGGCCGCAATGGAAAGTGGGTTCGCTTTCTTGTGTTACCCTGTGTATTTTGAAGTGTCCTTTACATTTTGTACTTAGATCTATAGACTTTTTACTGATGATTTTACTTGAAATTAATATACAAATAGACTCAATCAATCAATACCTAAAAAGTCACAAAAAAACCAGAGTGAGAGAAAATGCGAGATTGCGCGTGTGGCATAAGTTCGCGGTGGGAGTCGAACCCACAACCTTCAGATCTTCAGTCTAACAATCTACCATTGATTTACACGATGTAACCACATCGCTTGGCTCGCACGCGAAATCGACTGCCAGTTTTGTGGTATATTCGTGTCGTCAGACCAGGCATGGGGTTGCGCAATCACTGATAATCATAACGTTGTTGTTCAGCATGAAGCAACCAGTAATCGACCGACAGTTGAACACGGGGTAGAACCTATTTCGCCATATTTGCTTTACATCCCGCCAATTACGTTCGTGTATTTCTCATTTATAATTACCACCTCATAATATTCACCGCGTTTATAATTCCCCCCCCCCCCCCGTTCATAATTATCACCTCAGAATATTCACCGCGTTTATAATTTCCACCTCGTCTATCGGCATTATCACCTCACAATTTTTACCACTTTTATAATATCCACCCCGTCCATAATTATAACCGCGTTTATAATTTCCACCCCGTTCATAATTGTCACCTCAAAATGTTCAACACGTTTATAATTTCCTCAATATTCACCGAGTTTATAATATTCACCCAGTTCATAATTATCACCTCAGAATTATCACCGCGTTCATAATTTCCACTCTGTCTACAATTCTCACCTCACAAATATCACCCCGTTTATAATATCCACTCGTTCATAATTATCACCTCAAAATGTTCACCGCGTTTATAATTTCCACCCCATCTATAATCATCACCTCATAATATTCACCGAGTTTATAATATCCACCCTCTATAATTACCACCTCAGAATTATCACCGCGTTCTTAATTTCCACCCCATCTATAATTATCACCTCATAATTTTCACCGCGTTTATAATTTCCACCCTATCTATAATTATCACTTCACAATATTCACCGAGTTCATAATAACATTTTCCCCCCTGTGACCTTGAAAATGAAGTCAAAGGTCCTGTATGACCACAATTGATTGTGAAGTTGTAATGTCAGTCATAAACGAGTTAGTAACCATTTTGTCCTGTGACCTTGAAAATGAGGTCATAAATCAAGTTCAAGGTCATGACAATATTCCCATATGTTCACATTTGATTCCTAAGCTGTAAAGTCGATAATAAGCGAGATATTAACCATTTTGTGCTCTGACCTTGTAAATAGAAGTTAAAGGTCATGAGAATATTCAGCATACTACTAGTATATAATTTCCTATATGTGCACAATTGATTCCTATGCGGTAAAGGCGATAATAAGCGAGATATTGACCATTTTGTCCTGTGACCTTGATAATAAGATCAAAGGTCAAGTTCAAGGTCATGACAATATTCAGCAACTATCATTTCATATTATATGTTCACAATTGATTCCTAAGTTGTAAAGTCGATAATAAGCGAGATATTAGCCATTCTGTGCTCTGACCTTGGAAATAAGGTCAAAGGTCAAGTTCAAGCTCATGAAAGTATTCAGCATATATCATTTCACATATGTGCACAATTGATTCTGTAATTAATTGTAAAGTCGATAATAAGCGACATATTAGCCATTTCGTCCTGTAACCTTGAAAACTAGGTCAAAGGCCAAATCCAAGGTCATCAAAATATTCGGCATACACCAATTCCTATACGTCCACAATTTATTCCCAAGCTGTTAAGTCGATAATAAGCGAGATATTAGTCATTTTGTGCTCTGAACTTGAACATGAGATCGCATGAGATCAATCTCAAGGGTCATGACATGACAATCAAGACATGACAATCAAGGGTCAATCAAGGGTCAATCAAGGGTCAATCAAGAGTCAATCAAGGGTCAATCAAGGGTCAATCAAGACATGACAATCAAGGGTCAATCAAGGGTCATGACAATCTCAAGGTCATGACAATATTCAGCATTGAAAATCAAGGTCATGACAATATTCAGCATATATCTTTTCCTATGTGTTCACAATGGATTCCTAGTCTCTAATCTCGGCATTATGTGTCTCATCAAAAAGCATAGGAAAATTTAACACCGTAAAGTCCCATTTGGGACCCGTCGACAGAATGAATGCACGACACAGAGGTATATGAGGGGAATCATTTGAAACAAAAATCTCAAAACTGTCTGAACAGTTTTCGAGAAAATGGCCGCCAAAGTAAGAAATTGGCCGTTTTACGTTGAAAACGGCCGCTAGTTTGAAAAAAAAGCGAAAATAAGAAACTAAAAATACCTCCTTTTATAATATTCTTTTTTCAGGTATTTTTGTGCAAAATTTCAAAAAGATTCGACCCTAAACTTTAAACATAAAAAAGTGGACGGACGACGGACGACAGACGCCGACGACGGACGCAACGCCATGCCAATAGGTTATCGGACCATAGGCACGGTAACCTAAAAGTAACTCAAGTAAACTAATACCTGTTGTTTTTGGCAAACGCGATCTGTACACTTGCAAAAGTGTTATTGGCTGTTTCCACGCGTGGAAGTACGATATCGACACATACCATTTCACATAACACACTCGCGTGTATGTGAGGTATAGGTATGTATTATGAAAAATTCATTCTTATTCACAAAATGAAAATATATCTCAAAATTATTTTAAACTTGTGAAATATATATGCCTGATAAAATAATAGGCTCACTGAACTTTATTGAAATGGAATATCTATATCTGAGTGATATCAGGATATTTCTTAGCACATGACATACTGGGCAAACTGAAGTTTGCACATTAGGTATGACACCTGGCTTGATAAACGCTGCATTTCATGTGTTAGAACACGCCATATTACGTTAAATGTACCCACGGCATTGCAGACGAATTACGTCCACTTCCTCTATGGGTACTAATCAGAGGGTCACGTGTTTGTTCATGTAGTCTAGTAGCCAATTCTCAAAAGTGAATTAGCCTAACAAGAAAATGCAGCAAACTGCGGAAGACGACATTAGAGCTTGAGCACATCATCAGCACCACGACAGCTGAATATATCTTACACAACGTGATCCCCTATGTGATTCCAATTCATTTCCGTATACTAGGATGAAAATATGGCCTACTTCATTCATATTACTAATAAGTAAACATTTATTTTAAAATCGATCAATGGAACAGATACGCCTGCTGAAATGATATGGAACCACATTAAAATATCCTCAAAACATTGGAAACTATGAGGAATATCTGTGCATCTGATATCATCAGATATAGCCTAACACATGACTTTACTGGACAAATTAAAATACCAGTTAAGAATAAAAAGACTTCGCAATCCAGCACAGAACACCAGCTTAATTGTCATGTTATAAAATACGTCAAATTACGGTAAATGTAGCCGTGGCATCGCAGACGAATCGCTGTGTTTACTTCGTAACGCCAGAAATGTCCACACTCAGATGCCCCACATGCGTATATGCATGCACGAATTGCTGAACAGAAATTGTGTTCCAAAATACGCGTGATTGTGGTAAAATTTGCTTTGCATTCTGGGAACGTCAATTTCCATCGGCTCCGCCATTTGGTGACGTTTTTAGAAAATTTGAACATTTACGTGATTTTCTCAAACCTAGCACATCGATTCATGCCTGATATATCTGTGGAATAGTCAAAGTTTCCCATCAATTCGAGAGATTTTATGTCAAGGACGAAGAAAATCCTCATTTGAAGTAGGTATATAAACGTCTACATGCCAAAACGTGCGTCGATAGGTTGGCATGAAACCTCCATAAAAAAAGTCAGCACATAGACATGTAGAGGGTTGGGGGCTTCGCCCCCAACGCTCTAATGTCAAAAATGGCTTTTCGTGGTTCTCATTAGGTAACCGCACCATAATATACCATTGGATAGGTAATTTTGTCTACTTTTCGGAACCGAAGATGAAACTCCTGAAATACTGTAGCTTCAGGGTGAAATTTTCGTTACCATGACAACCTTCCAAGAAGACTATTACGTGCATACACAATAACAAAATTAAGTAACCGGATGCTAATGACATCACTTCCAGTAGTATTTTTTTTGGAACTCCACCTACGTATATGAAGCAAGATATGTTTATGATTTATTAGTAATAATGTAATGTTTGTTCCTTAGCAACCGTTGCTATGCCAACCATATATAAATATAAAAACACATTCCCAAAGTATGCTTATTATTTTAAATCACGCATCAATAAAACATTAATAAATAGTTTCTTGAAAGAATTTAGTCAGGATTACATTTCCAATCGAGAGTGTAAAAAATCGAGTTCAAATCGAGTCAAAATTAAAATATGAATTCATGCAGCATTGTTATACTATTTGATGTTTGTAGTGACAAGCAGTACATTGGAATGCAGTTCCTATTCAGTTTGTTACGTGTATAGGCATTGTTAGTATAAAGGCAAGTTAGTATAAAAAAGTAAATATGATACCATAACAACCGTTGCTATGGAAACACAACAAATACAAGTACATATTTAGTGTCCATGGTTGGACCAAAGAAAAGACATTGAATATACTTTATGTCACAATTGTTCATCTGAAGAATGCTAAACATTGACGGTTCAAGTAATAAACATATATTCAGTACGAAACATCAATGGCCGTGGCATGAAGCCTATGAGAGCAGCAACATTGATTGTTAATCCGCGTCGCTCGAAATCTATCCGTGAACATATAAATGTATTGCATGAAAAATAATCATAATGAAGTACTGAAAAACTGGTTTGTACAGAATCAAAATATCATTATTCGCTCTCTATAGAAATTATTATTGTTGTATCACACTTTTGTCACCTTATCACTGATTTATTGAACTTCTCAATTATTATAATTAATATTCATGGCGTCACACATGTAGGTGGATATCATTCTTAATTATGTGCTTTAGAAATTTATTCTGGCATTTATGTGCTCTGTATCGCGAATTAATCTGTTGTGAGATGCGACAATATTCAATATAACATAGTCACGACACGTAGGGTGTTGTCATGACAAACTTTTAGTTTATACAATGCTAGTGACTTTACTTCGGTCCCTGGATGCATCATTCCAAAATTAATCATGTGGGTTTGAAATCGAGGGGAACAGTTCGGGACCGGTGTAACATCAATAAGTGTGACCGTCAAAAAGTGTGTCCCCGCCTTCGATCTAACAGGCCGACACAGTTTTTGATAGCAATTAGTTTGTGCGCCGTCAAAAAGTGTGTCCCCTCAGTTTATCCACCAAGCCAATCAAGTGTTCGATTGCAATCAGTGTATTAGCGTCTATAGCATGAGAGAGATACGACTTTATAACAGAGCAAGTAAGATGTCCTGATATATAATTTTATTTGTTTTTGCAATACAAATTCTCAATCCAACATCACACAGCATAAAAATACAGTACATTATAAACATCAAACAACAAACAACATGAAGCAATCGCTCAGAGAGCTAGGACTTGGCAAAATAAAGTAATGAACTTGAAAAGAAGTCTATAATAAACCAGCTAAAAAACGTTTTGAGAGAGACTTGAATAGTTTGTTCTAGTTGTTGTTAAGTAAGTTGTACATGTATTAAATTGTGCAGTTATGCTATAAAAGACATGATCCTGTAAGTTAGAGAGAAAAAAACAAGTTTTGAGAGAGAGTTGAACCCGGGTCCGTGGATTCAAAGTCCTGAGCTCTATGCACAGCACCATCGTGGCCGACAGCGTGAAGTGGTGTATTTATTGTATGTACTGCGAAAAACCGGGAATGGGGCCGGTTCCTTTGCCGGCTTGTCACCCCCAGCAGTCTTAATATAAGGGAGCCTGTCGCTTGACACAGACTGTATTTAGACTAGAGTTTTAGGCTTTGTTATATCACTTGTACATCACTGAGTTGGAAAACCACTGAAATGTTGTTTGAGATCTGCATTTGGATACATATATGATATACTGTATTACTATGCAACCGAGCGTGTGTATTTAGGACGGGACATGTCCACAGGGGGTAATCGTTTCTACAGCTTATTGGCGTGTGAACGGGTTGAGAATCAGATTCACCCCACTGCTCTTTCTACTTTGATATCTCGGCGAGTTTTCAATCTATTCCAAATGTGAAAGGTGCATTATAAACTAGAAATAACACTGCAACTGACTGTATAAAACTAAGTTAGAGATAAAAGAGATTAGAGTTTTGAGGGAGGGTTGAACACGGGTCTTTGGATTCAAAGTCTTACGCTCTATCCACTGCACCAACGTTGCCGACAGTGTGAAGAAGTGTATTCCATGTAACAGCTACTTTATGGTTTTCCAGCCTCCATAGTTATAGTTATGTAACGGTTTTTCAGTCGCCAAGACAACAGTTTTTAAGCTATGACCTTCAAAATCAATAGGCTTGTGCAGGAGTCTTATGCGCATCTTCTGTGAAAATTTCATGTCATTCCGACAAGGATTGCGCCCGCTATCGTGCAAACAGACGGACAGAACACATATTTGATCGCTGAGCAACATACAACTGAAGCAATCGCTCAAAGAGCTAGGACTTGGCAAAATAAAGTATTGAACTTGAAAAGAAATCTATAATAAACCAGCTAAAAAACGTTTTGAGAGAGCATGAATAGTTCTTTTTTTTAAATTATCTATTTGCTGTTAAGTAAATTGTACATGTATTAAATTGTGCAGATATGCTATATAGAATAAAAGACATGATCTTGTAAGTTAGAGAGAGAAAAACAAGTTTTGAGAGAGAGTTGAACCCGGGGTCTGTGGATTCAAAGTCCTGAGCTCGATGCACAGCACCAACGAGGCTGACAGCATTGAGTGGTGTATGTATTGTAACAGGTCTTCACGGCAAGTTACTGCTAAAAACCGGGAATGGGGCTGATCTCTACGCCGTTTCGTCACCCAGGATAGTTCTGATATAAAAGAGCCTGTCGCTTTCCACAGATTGTATTTAGACAAGAGTTTTAGGCTGCCTTCGTTATATCACTTGTACACCTCTGAGTCAGAAAACAAAAGAAATGTTGTTTGAGATCTGCATTTGGATACTTTTATGATATACTGTATTACTACGCAACCGAGATGGAACGATATAATAATGTATGTATTATTGATAGAATGGAGCTAACACGGATGCGCTATGATGCATAAAAGACACGATCATGATGGAACCAATGAGACACTGCTAAGTGGTATTTATAGCGACAAATAGTTAAGTATGATGACATGAAAACTATGAAAATTACTCCTGGTGCATTTATTTGCTGAATACCTACATTATGAATGCGTTGTTTTGTTATTTGGAATTAAATACATGATCGTGAAAGCAAGCGATAAAAAAAAAATAGTTTCAAGAGAGACTCGAACACGGGTCTGTGGATTCAAAGTCTTACGCTCTACGCACACCACCAACATGACCTACAGCTTGAAGTGGTGTATGTATTGTAACAGGTGCTTTAAAAACCGGGAATGGCGCCGGTTTGTCACCCCCAAAACTTTTGATATACAGGAGCCTGCTGCTTGACACAGACTGTATTTAGACATGAGTGTTAGACTTTATTGTACCAGTTGGACACCCCCGAGTCAGAAAACAAAAGAAACGTTGTTTGAGACTTGCATTTAGATACATATGATATACTCTACTACTAGGCAACCGAGTGTGTATATTTAGGATGAGACATGTCCACAGGGGGTAATCGTTTCCAAATGTGAAAAGTCCACCATAAACTAGGAATAACACTGAAGCTGGCTGCATGAAAAGTGAGTTGGAGATAAAAGAGTTTTGACGGAGGGTTGAACACGGGTCTGTGGATTCAAAGTCTTGCACTCTATGCACAGCACCAACGCTGCCGACAGTATGAAACAGTGTATTTCATGTAACAGTTATTTTATAGTTTTCCAGCCTCCATAGTTATAGCTATGTAACGGTTTTTCAGTCGCCAAGACAACAGTTTTTGAGCTATGACCTTGAAAATCAATAGGCTTATGCAGGAGTCCTATGTGCATCTTCTGTGAAAATTTTACGTCATTCCGACAAGGATTACGCCCGTTATCGTGCAAACAGACAGACAGAACACATATTTGATCGCTGAGTAACATACAACTGAAGCAATCGCTCAAAGAGCTAGGACTTGGCAAAATAAAGTATTGAACTTGAAAAGAAATCTATAATAAACCAGCTAAAAAACGTTTTGAGAGAGCATGAATAGTTCTTTTTTTTAAATTATCTATTTGCTGTTAAGTAAATTGTACATGTATTAAATTGTGCAGATATGCTATATAGAATAAAAGACATGATCTTGTAAGTTAGAGAGAGAAAAACAAGTTTTGAGAGAGAGTTGAACCCGGGGTCTGTGGATTCAAAGTCCTGAGCTCGATGCACAGCACCAACGAGGCTGACAGCATTGAGTGGTGTATGTATTGTAACAGGTCTTCACGGCAAGTTACTGCTAAAAACCGGGAATGGGGCTGATCTCTACGCCGTTTCGTCACCCAGGATAGTTCTGATATAAAAGAGCCTGTCGCTTTCCACAGATTGTATTTAGACAAGAGTTTTAGGCTGCCTTCGTTATATCACTTGTACACCTCTGAGTCAGAAAACAAAAGAAATGTTGTTTGAGATCTGCATTTGGATACTTTTATGATATACTGTATTACTACGCAACCGAGATGGAACGATATAATAATGTATGTATTATTGATAGAATGGAGCTAACACGGATGCGCTATGATGCATAAAAGACACGATCATGATGGAACCAATGAGACACTGCTAAGTGGTATTTATAGCGACAAATAGTTAAGTATGATGACATGAAAACTATGAAAATTACTCCTGGTGCATTTATTTGCTGAATACCTACATTATGAATGCGTTGTTTTGTTATTTGGAATTAAATACATGATCGTGAAAGCAAGCGATAAAAAAAAAATAGTTTCAAGAGAGACTCGAACACGGGTCTGTGGATTCAAAGTCTTACGCTCTACGCACACCACCAACATGACCTACAGCTTGAAGTGGTGTATGTATTGTAACAGGTGCTTTAAAAACCGGGAATGGCGCCGGTTTGTCACCCCCAAAACTTTTGATATACAGGAGCCTGCTGCTTGACACAGACTGTATTTAGACATGAGTGTTAGACTTTATTGTACCAGTTGGACACCCCCGAGTCAGAAAACAAAAGAAACGTTGTTTGAGACTTGCATTTAGATACATATGATATACTCTACTACTAGGCAACCGAGTGTGTATATTTAGGATGAGACATGTCCACAGGGGGTAATCGTTTCCAAATGTGAAAAGTCCACCATAAACTAGGAATAACACTGAAGCTGGCTGCATGAAAAGTGAGTTGGAGATAAAAGAGTTTTGACGGAGGGTTGAACACGGGTCTGTGGATTCAAAGTCTTGCACTCTATGCACAGCACCAACGCTGCCGACAGTATGAAACAGTGTATTTCATGTAACAGTTATTTTATAGTTTTCCAGCCTCCATAGTTATAGCTATGTAACGGTTTTTCAGTCGCCAAGACAACAGTTTTTGAGCTATGACCTTGAAAATCAATAGGCTTATGCAGGAGTCCTATGTGCATCTTCTGTGAAAATTTTACGTCATTCCGACAAGGATTACGCCCGTTATCGTGCAAACAGACAGACAGAACACATATTTGATCGCTGAGTAACATACAACTGAAGCAATCGCTCAAAGAGCTAGGACTTGGCAAAATAAAGTATTGAACTTGAAAAGAAATCTATAATAAACCAGCTAAAAAACGTTTTGAGAGAGCATGAATAGTTCTTTTTTTTAAATTATCTATTTGCTGTTAAGTAAATTGTACATGTATTAAATTGTGCAGATATGCTATATAGAATAAAAGACATGATCTTGTAAGTTAGAGAGAGAAAAACAAGTTTTGAGAGAGAGTTGAACCCGGGGTCTGTGGATTCAAAGTCCTGAGCTCGATGCACAGCACCAACGAGGCTGACAGCATTGAGTGGTGTATGTATTGTAACAGGTCTTCACGGCAAGTTACTGCTAAAAACCGGGAATGGGGCTGATCTCTACGCCGTTTCGTCACCCAGGATAGTTCTGATATAAAAGAGCCTGTCGCTTTCCACAGATTGTATTTAGACAAGAGTTTTAGGCTGCCTTCGTTATATCACTTGTACACCTCTGAGTCAGAAAACAAAAGAAATGTTGTTTGAGATCTGCATTTGGATACTTTTATGATATACTGTATTACTACGCAACCGAGATGGAACGATATAATAATGTATGTATTATTGATAGAATGGAGCTAACACGGATGCGCTATGATGCATAAAAGACACGATCATGATGGAACCAATGAGACACTGCTAAGTGGTATTTATAGCGACAAATAGTTAAGTATGATGACATGAAAACTATGAAAATTACTCCTGGTGCATTTATTTGCTGAATACCTACATTATGAATGCGTTGTTTTGTTATTTGGAATTAAATACATGATCGTGAAAGCAAGCGATAAAAAAAAAATAGTTTCAAGAGAGACTCGAACACGGGTCTGTGGATTCAAAGTCTTACGCTCTACGCACACCACCAACATGACCTACAGCTTGAAGTGGTGTATGTATTGTAACAGGTGCTTTAAAAACCGGGAATGGCGCCGGTTTGTCACCCCCAAAACTTTTGATATACAGGAGCCTGCTGCTTGACACAGACTGTATTTAGACATGAGTGTTAGACTTTATTGTACCAGTTGGACACCCCCGAGTCAGAAAACAAAAGAAACGTTGTTTGAGACTTGCATTTAGATACATATGATATACTCTACTACTAGGCAACCGAGTGTGTATATTTAGGATGAGACATGTCCACAGGGGGTAATCGTTTCCAAATGTGAAAAGTCCACCATAAACTAGGAATAACACTGAAGCTGGCTGCATGAAAAGTGAGTTGGAGATAAAAGAGTTTTGACGGAGGGTTGAACCCGGGTCTGTGGATTCAAAGTCTTGCACTCTATGCACAGCACCAACGCTGCCGACAGTATGAAACAGTGTATTTCATGTAACAGTTATTTTATAGTTTTCCAGCCTCCATAGTTATAGCTATGTAACGGTTTTTCAGTCGCCAAGACAACAGTTTTTGAGCTATGACCTTGAAAATCAATAGGCTTATGCAGGAGTCCTATGTGCATCTTCTGTGAAAATTTTACGTCATTCCGACAAGGATTACGCCCGTTATCGTGCAAACAGACAGACAGAACACATATTTGATCGCTGAGTAACATACAACTGAAGCAATCGCTCAAAGAGCTAGGACTTGGCAAAATAAAGTATTGAACTTGAAAAGAAATCTATAATAAACCAGCTAAAAAACGTTTTGAGAGAGCATGAATAGTTCTTTTTTTTAAATTATCTATTTGCTGTTAAGTAAATTGTACATGTATTAAATTGTGCAGATATGCTATATAGAATAAAAGACATGATCTTGTAAGTTAGAGAGAGAAAAACAAGTTTTGAGAGAGAGTTGAACCCGGGGTCTGTGGATTCAAAGTCCTGAGCTCGATGCACAGCACCAACGAGGCTGACAGCATTGAGTGGTGTATGTATTGTAACAGGTCTTCACGGCAAGTTACTGCTAAAAACCGGGAATGGGGCTGATCTCTACGCCGTTTCGTCACCCAGGATAGTTCTGATATAAAAGAGCCTGTCGCTTTCCACAGATTGTATTTAGACAAGAGTTTTAGGCTGCCTTCGTTATATCACTTGTACACCTCTGAGTCAGAAAACAAAAGAAATGTTGTTTGAGATCTGCATTTGGATACTTTTATGATATACTGTATTACTACGCAACCGAGATGGAACGATATAATAATGTATGTATTATTGATAGAATGGAGCTAACACGGATGCGCTATGATGCATAAAAGACACGATCATGATGGAACCAATGAGACACTGCTAAGTGGTATTTATAGCGACAAATAGTTAAGTATGATGACATGAAAACTATGAAAATTACTCCTGGTGCATTTATTTGCTGAATACCTACATTATGAATGCGTTGTTTTGTTATTTGGAATTAAATACATGATCGTGAAAGCAAGCGATAAAAAAAAAATAGTTTCAAGAGAGACTCGAACACGGGTCTGTGGATTCAAAGTCTTACGCTCTACGCACACCACCAACATGACCTACAGCTTGAAGTGGTGTATGTATTGTAACAGGTGCTTTAAAAACCGGGAATGGCGCCGGTTTGTCACCCCCAAAACTTTTGATATACAGGAGCCTGCTGCTTGACACAGACTGTATTTAGACATGAGTGTTAGACTTTATTGTACCAGTTGGACACCCCCGAGTCAGAAAACAAAAGAAACGTTGTTTGAGACTTGCATTTAGATACATATGATATACTCTACTACTAGGCAACCGAGTGTGTATATTTAGGATGAGACATGTCCACAGGGGGTAATCGTTTCCAAATGTGAAAAGTCCACCATAAACTAGGAATAACACTGAAGCTGGCTGCATGAAAAGTGAGTTGGAGATAAAAGAGTTTTGACGGAGGGTTGAACACGGGTCTGTGGATTCAAAGTCTTGCACTCTATGCACAGCACCAACGCTGCCGACAGTATGAAACAGTGTATTTCATGTAACAGTTATTTTATAGTTTTCCAGCCTCCATAGTTATAGCTATGTAACGGTTTTTCAGTCGCCAAGACAACAGTTTTTGAGCTATGACCTTGAAAATCAATAGGCTTATGCAGGAGTCCTATGTGCATCTTCTGTGAAAATTTTACGTCATTCCGACAAGGATTACGCCCGTTATCGTGCAAACAGACAGACAGAACACATATTTGATCGCTGAGTAACATACAACTGAAGCAATCGCTCAAAGAGCTAGGACTTGGCAAAATAAAGTATTGAACTTGAAAAGAAATCTATAATAAACCAGCTAAAAAACGTTTTGAGAGAGCATGAATAGTTCTTTTTTTTAAATTATCTATTTGCTGTTAAGTAAATTGTACATGTATTAAATTGTGCAGATATGCTATATAGAATAAAAGACATGATCTTGTAAGTTAGAGAGAGAAAAACAAGTTTTGAGAGAGAGTTGAACCCGGGGTCTGTGGATTCAAAGTCCTGAGCTCGATGCACAGCACCAACGAGGCTGACAGCATTGAGTGGTGTATGTATTGTAACAGGTCTTCACGGCAAGTTACTGCTAAAAACCGGGAATGGGGCTGATCTCTACGCCGTTTCGTCACCCAGGATAGTTCTGATATAAAAGAGCCTGTCGCTTTCCACAGATTGTATTTAGACAAGAGTTTTAGGCTGCCTTCGTTATATCACTTGTACACCTCTGAGTCAGAAAACAAAAGAAATGTTGTTTGAGATCTGCATTTGGATACTTTTATGATATACTGTATTACTACGCAACCGAGATGGAACGATATAATAATGTATGTATTATTGATAGAATGGAGCTAACACGGATGCGCTATGATGCATAAAAGACACGATCATGATGGAACCAATGAGACACTGCTAAGTGGTATTTATAGCGACAAATAGTTAAGTATGATGACATGAAAACTATGAAAATTACTCCTGGTGCATTTATTTGCTGAATACCTACATTATGAATGCGTTGTTTTGTTATTTGGAATTAAATACATGATCGTGAAAGCAAGCGATAAAAAAAAAATAGTTTCAAGAGAGACTCGAACACGGGTCTGTGGATTCAAAGTCTTACGCTCTACGCACACCACCAACATGACCTACAGCTTGAAGTGGTGTATGTATTGTAACAGGTGCTTTAAAAACCGGGAATGGCGCCGGTTTGTCACCCCCAAAACTTTTGATATACAGGAGCCTGCTGCTTGACACAGACTGTATTTAGACATGAGTGTTAGACTTTATTGTACCAGTTGGACACCCCCGAGTCAGAAAACAAAAGAAACGTTGTTTGAGACTTGCATTTAGATACATATGATATACTCTACTACTAGGCAACCGAGTGTGTATATTTAGGATGAGACATGTCCACAGGGGGTAATCGTTTCCAAATGTGAAAAGTCCACCATAAACTAGGAATAACACTGAAGCTGGCTGCATGAAAAGTGAGTTGGAGATAAAAGAGTTTTGACGGAGGGTTGAACACGGGTCTGTGGATTCAAAGTCTTGCACTCTATGCACAGCACCAACGCTGCCGACAGTATGAAACAGTGTATTTCATGTAACAGTTATTTTATAGTTTTCCAGCCTCCATAGTTATAGCTATGTAACGGTTTTTCAGTCGCCAAGACAACAGTTTTTGAGCTATGACCTTGAAAATCAATAGGCTTATGCAGGAGTCCTATGTGCATCTTCTGTGAAAATTTTACGTCATTCCGACAAGGATTACGCCCGTTATCGTGCAAACAGACAGACAGAACACATATTTGATCGCTGAGTAACATACAACTGAAGCAATCGCTCAAAGAGCTAGGACTTGGCAAAATAAAGTATTGAACTTGAAAAGAAATCTATAATAAACCAGCTAAAAAACGTTTTGAGAGAGCATGAATAGTTCTTTTTTTTAAATTATCTATTTGCTGTTAAGTAAATTGTACATGTATTAAATTGTGCAGATATGCTATATAGAATAAAAGACATGATCTTGTAAGTTAGAGAGAGAAAAACAAGTTTTGAGAGAGAGTTGAACCCGGGGTCTGTGGATTCAAAGTCCTGAGCTCGATGCACAGCACCAACGAGGCTGACAGCATTGAGTGGTGTATGTATTGTAACAGGTCTTCACGGCAAGTTACTGCTAAAAACCGGGAATGGGGCTGATCTCTACGCCGTTTCGTCACCCAGGATAGTTCTGATATAAAAGAGCCTGTCGCTTTCCACAGATTGTATTTAGACAAGAGTTTTAGGCTGCCTTCGTTATATCACTTGTACACCTCTGAGTCAGAAAACAAAAGAAATGTTGTTTGAGATCTGCATTTGGATACTTTTATGATATACTGTATTACTACGCAACCGAGATGGAACGATATAATAATGTATGTATTATTGATAGAATGGAGCTAACACGGATGCGCTATGATGCATAAAAGACACGATCATGATGGAACCAATGAGACACTGCTAAGTGGTATTTATAGCGACAAATAGTTAAGTATGATGACATGAAAACTATGAAAATTACTCCTGGTGCATTTATTTGCTGAATACCTACATTATGAATGCGTTGTTTTGTTATTTGGAATTAAATACATGATCGTGAAAGCAAGCGATAAAAAAAAAATAGTTTCAAGAGAGACTCGAACACGGGTCTGTGGATTCAAAGTCTTACGCTCTACGCACACCACCAACATGACCTACAGCTTGAAGTGGTGTATGTATTGTAACAGGTGCTTTAAAAACCGGGAATGGCGCCGGTTTGTCACCCCCAAAACTTTTGATATACAGGAGCCTGCTGCTTGACACAGACTGTATTTAGACATGAGTGTTAGACTTTATTGTACCAGTTGGACACCCCCGAGTCAGAAAACAAAAGAAACGTTGTTTGAGACTTGCATTTAGATACATATGATATACTCTACTACTAGGCAACCGAGTGTGTATATTTAGGATGAGACATGTCCACAGGGGGTAATCGTTTCCAAATGTGAAAAGTCCACCATAAACTAGGAATAACACTGAAGCTGGCTGCATGAAAAGTGAGTTGGAGATAAAAGAGTTTTGACGGAGGGTTGAACACGGGTCTGTGGATTCAAAGTCTTGCACTCTATGCACAGCACCAACGCTGCCGACAGTATGAAACAGTGTATTTCATGTAACAGTTATTTTATAGTTTTCCAGCCTCCATAGTTATAGCTATGTAACGGTTTTTCAGTCGCCAAGACAACAGTTTTTGAGCTATGACCTTGAAAATCAATAGGCTTATGCAGGAGTCCTATGTGCATCTTCTGTGAAAATTTTACGTCATTCCGACAAGGATTACGCCCGTTATCGTGCAAACAGACAGACAGAACACATATTTGATCGCTGAGTAACATACAACTGAAGCAATCGCTCAAAGAGCTAGGACTTGGCAAAATAAAGTATTGAACTTGAAAAGAAATCTATAATAAACCAGCTAAAAAACGTTTTGAGAGAGCATGAATAGTTCTTTTTTTTAAATTATCTATTTGCTGTTAAGTAAATTGTACATGTATTAAATTGTGCAGATATGCTATATAGAATAAAAGACATGATCTTGTAAGTTAGAGAGAGAAAAACAAGTTTTGAGAGAGAGTTGAACCCGGGGTCTGTGGATTCAAAGTCCTGAGCTCGATGCACAGCACCAACGAGGCTGACAGCATTGAGTGGTGTATGTATTGTAACAGGTCTTCACGGCAAGTTACTGCTAAAAACCGGGAATGGGGCTGATCTCTACGCCGTTTCGTCACCCAGGATAGTTCTGATATAAAAGAGCCTGTCGCTTTCCACAGATTGTATTTAGACAAGAGTTTTAGGCTGCCTTCGTTATATCACTTGTACACCTCTGAGTCAGAAAACAAAAGAAATGTTGTTTGAGATCTGCATTTGGATACTTTTATGATATACTGTATTACTACGCAACCGAGATGGAACGATATAATAATGTATGTATTATTGATAGAATGGAGCTAACACGGATGCGCTATGATGCATAAAAGACACGATCATGATGGAACCAATGAGACACTGCTAAGTGGTATTTATAGCGACAAATAGTTAAGTATGATGACATGAAAACTATGAAAATTACTCCTGGTGCATTTATTTGCTGAATACCTACATTATGAATGCGTTGTTTTGTTATTTGGAATTAAATACATGATCGTGAAAGCAAGCGATAAAAAAAAAATAGTTTCAAGAGAGACTCGAACACGGGTCTGTGGATTCAAAGTCTTACGCTCTACGCACACCACCAACATGACCTACAGCTTGAAGTGGTGTATGTATTGTAACAGGTGCTTTAAAAACCGGGAATGGCGCCGGTTTGTCACCCCCAAAACTTTTGATATACAGGAGCCTGCTGCTTGACACAGACTGTATTTAGACATGAGTGTTAGACTTTATTGTACCAGTTGGACACCCCCGAGTCAGAAAACAAAAGAAACGTTGTTTGAGACTTGCATTTAGATACATATGATATACTCTACTACTAGGCAACCGAGTGTGTATATTTAGGATGAGACATGTCCACAGGGGGTAATCGTTTCCAAATGTGAAAAGTCCACCATAAACTAGGAATAACACTGAAGCTGGCTGCATGAAAAGTGAGTTGGAGATAAAAGAGTTTTGACGGAGGGTTGAACACGGGTCTGTGGATTCAAAGTCTTGCACTCTATGCACAGCACCAACGCTGCCGACAGTATGAAACAGTGTATTTCATGTAACAGTTATTTTATAGTTTTCCAGCCTCCATAGTTATAGCTATGTAACGGTTTTTCAGTCGCCAAGACAACAGTTTTTGAGCTATGACCTTGAAAATCAATAGGCTTATGCAGGAGTCCTATGTGCATCTTCTGTGAAAATTTTACGTCATTCCGACAAGGATTACGCCCGTTATCGTGCAAACAGACAGACAGAACACATATTTGATCGCTGAGTAACATACAACTGAAGCAATCGCTCAAAGAGCTAGGACTTGGCAAAATAAAGTATTGAACTTGAAAAGAAATCTATAATAAACCAGCTAAAAAACGTTTTGAGAGAGCATGAATAGTTCTTTTTTTTAAATTATCTATTTGCTGTTAAGTAAATTGTACATGTATTAAATTGTGCAGATATGCTATATAGAATAAAAGACATGATCTTGTAAGTTAGAGAGAGAAAAACAAGTTTTGAGAGAGAGTTGAACCCGGGGTCTGTGGATTCAAAGTCCTGAGCTCGATGCACAGCACCAACGAGGCTGACAGCATTGAGTGGTGTATGTATTGTAACAGGTCTTCACGGCAAGTTACTGCTAAAAACCGGGAATGGGGCTGATCTCTACGCCGTTTCGTCACCCAGGATAGTTCTGATATAAAAGAGCCTGTCGCTTTCCACAGATTGTATTTAGACAAGAGTTTTAGGCTGCCTTCGTTATATCACTTGTACACCTCTGAGTCAGAAAACAAAAGAAATGTTGTTTGAGATCTGCATTTGGATACTTTTATGATATACTGTATTACTACGCAACCGAGATGGAACGATATAATAATGTATGTATTATTGATAGAATGGAGCTAACACGGATGCGCTATGATGCATAAAAGACACGATCATGATGGAACCAATGAGACACTGCTAAGTGGTATTTATAGCGACAAATAGTTAAGTATGATGACATGAAAACTATGAAAATTACTCCTGGTGCATTTATTTGCTGAATACCTACATTATGAATGCGTTGTTTTGTTATTTGGAATTAAATACATGATCGTGAAAGCAAGCGATAAAAAAAAAATAGTTTCAAGAGAGACTCGAACACGGGTCTGTGGATTCAAAGTCTTACGCTCTACGCACACCACCAACATGACCTACAGCTTGAAGTGGTGTATGTATTGTAACAGGTGCTTTAAAAACCGGGAATGGCGCCGGTTTGTCACCCCCAAAACTTTTGATATACAGGAGCCTGCTGCTTGACACAGACTGTATTTAGACATGAGTGTTAGACTTTATTGTACCAGTTGGACACCCCCGAGTCAGAAAACAAAAGAAACGTTGTTTGAGACTTGCATTTAGATACATATGATATACTCTACTACTAGGCAACCGAGTGTGTATATTTAGGATGAGACATGTCCACAGGGGGTAATCGTTTCCAAATGTGAAAAGTCCACCATAAACTAGGAATAACACTGAAGCTGGCTGCATGAAAAGTGAGTTGGAGATAAAAGAGTTTTGACGGAGGGTTGAACCCGGGTCTGTGGATTCAAAGTCTTGCACTCTATGCACAGCACCAACGCTGCCGACAGTATGAAACAGTGTATTTCATGTAACAGTTATTTTATAGTTTTCCAGCCTCCATAGTTATAGCTATGTAACGGTTTTTCAGTCGCCAAGACAACAGTTTTTGAGCTATGACCTTGAAAATCAATAGGCTTATGCAGGAGTCCTATGTGCATCTTCTGTGAAAATTTTACGTCATTCCGACAAGGATTACGCCCGTTATCGTGCAAACAGACAGACAGAACACATATTTGATCGCTGAGTAACATACAACTGAAGCAATCGCTCAAAGAGCTAGGACTTGGCAAAATAAAGTATTGAACTTGAAAAGAAATCTATAATAAACCAGCTAAAAAACGTTTTGAGAGAGCATGAATAGTTCTTTTTTTTAAATTATCTATTTGCTGTTAAGTAAATTGTACATGTATTAAATTGTGCAGATATGCTATATAGAATAAAAGACATGATCTTGTAAGTTAGAGAGAGAAAAACAAGTTTTGAGAGAGAGTTGAACCCGGGGTCTGTGGATTCAAAGTCCTGAGCTCGATGCACAGCACCAACGAGGCTGACAGCATTGAGTGGTGTATGTATTGTAACAGGTCTTCACGGCAAGTTACTGCTAAAAACCGGGAATGGGGCTGATCTCTACGCCGTTTCGTCACCCAGGATAGTTCTGATATAAAAGAGCCTGTCGCTTTCCACAGATTGTATTTAGACAAGAGTTTTAGGCTGCCTTCGTTATATCACTTGTACACCTCTGAGTCAGAAAACAAAAGAAATGTTGTTTGAGATCTGCATTTGGATACTTTTATGATATACTGTATTACTACGCAACCGAGATGGAACGATATAATAATGTATGTATTATTGATAGAATGGAGCTAACACGGATGCGCTATGATGCATAAAAGACACGATCATGATGGAACCAATGAGACACTGCTAAGTGGTATTTATAGCGACAAATAGTTAAGTATGATGACATGAAAACTATGAAAATTACTCCTGGTGCATTTATTTGCTGAATACCTACATTATGAATGCGTTGTTTTGTTATTTGGAATTAAATACATGATCGTGAAAGCAAGCGATAAAAAAAAAATAGTTTCAAGAGAGACTCGAACACGGGTCTGTGGATTCAAAGTCTTACGCTCTACGCACACCACCAACATGACCTACAGCTTGAAGTGGTGTATGTATTGTAACAGGTGCTTTAAAAACCGGGAATGGCGCCGGTTTGTCACCCCCAAAACTTTTGATATACAGGAGCCTGCTGCTTGACACAGACTGTATTTAGACATGAGTGTTAGACTTTATTGTACCAGTTGGACACCCCCGAGTCAGAAAACAAAAGAAACGTTGTTTGAGACTTGCATTTAGATACATATGATATACTCTACTACTAGGCAACCGAGTGTGTATATTTAGGATGAGACATGTCCACAGGGGGTAATCGTTTCCAAATGTGAAAAGTCCACCATAAACTAGGAATAACACTGAAGCTGGCTGCATGAAAAGTGAGTTGGAGATAAAAGAGTTTTGACGGAGGGTTGAACACGGGTCTGTGGATTCAAAGTCTTGCACTCTATGCACAGCACCAACGCTGCCGACAGTATGAAACAGTGTATTTCATGTAACAGTTATTTTATAGTTTTCCAGCCTCCATAGTTATAGCTATGTAACGGTTTTTCAGTCGCCAAGACAACAGTTTTTGAGCTATGACCTTGAAAATCAATAGGCTTATGCAGGAGTCCTATGTGCATCTTCTGTGAAAATTTTACGTCATTCCGACAAGGATTACGCCCGTTATCGTGCAAACAGACAGACAGAACACATATTTGATCGCTGAGTAACATACAACTGAAGCAATCGCTCAAAGAGCTAGGACTTGGCAAAATAAAGTATTGAACTTGAAAAGAAATCTATAATAAACCAGCTAAAAAACGTTTTGAGAGAGCATGAATAGTTCTTTTTTTTAAATTATCTATTTGCTGTTAAGTAAATTGTACATGTATTAAATTGTGCAGATATGCTATATAGAATAAAAGACATGATCTTGTAAGTTAGAGAGAGAAAAACAAGTTTTGAGAGAGAGTTGAACCCGGGGTCTGTGGATTCAAAGTCCTGAGCTCGATGCACAGCACCAACGAGGCTGACAGCATTGAGTGGTGTATGTATTGTAACAGGTCTTCACGGCAAGTTACTGCTAAAAACCGGGAATGGGGCTGATCTCTACGCCGTTTCGTCACCCAGGATAGTTCTGATATAAAAGAGCCTGTCGCTTTCCACAGATTGTATTTAGACAAGAGTTTTAGGCTGCCTTCGTTATATCACTTGTACACCTCTGAGTCAGAAAACAAAAGAAATGTTGTTTGAGATCTGCATTTGGATACTTTTATGATATACTGTATTACTACGCAACCGAGATGGAACGATATAATAATGTATGTATTATTGATAGAATGGAGCTAACACGGATGCGCTATGATGCATAAAAGACACGATCATGATGGAACCAATGAGACACTGCTAAGTGGTATTTATAGCGACAAATAGTTAAGTATGATGACATGAAAACTATGAAAATTACTCCTGGTGCATTTATTTGCTGAATACCTACATTATGAATGCGTTGTTTTGTTATTTGGAATTAAATACATGATCGTGAAAGCAAGCGATAAAAAAAAAATAGTTTCAAGAGAGACTCGAACACGGGTCTGTGGATTCAAAGTCTTACGCTCTACGCACACCACCAACATGACCTACAGCTTGAAGTGGTGTATGTATTGTAACAGGTGCTTTAAAAACCGGGAATGGCGCCGGTTTGTCACCCCCAAAACTTTTGATATACAGGAGCCTGCTGCTTGACACAGACTGTATTTAGACATGAGTGTTAGACTTTATTGTACCAGTTGGACACCCCCGAGTCAGAAAACAAAAGAAACGTTGTTTGAGACTTGCATTTAGATACATATGATATACTCTACTACTAGGCAACCGAGTGTGTATATTTAGGATGAGACATGTCCACAGGGGGTAATCGTTTCCAAATGTGAAAAGTCCACCATAAACTAGGAATAACACTGAAGCTGGCTGCATGAAAAGTGAGTTGGAGATAAAAGAGTTTTGACGGAGGGTTGAACACGGGTCTGTGGATTCAAAGTCTTGCACTCTATGCACAGCACCAACGCTGCCGACAGTATGAAACAGTGTATTTCATGTAACAGTTATTTTATAGTTTTCCAGCCTCCATAGTTATAGCTATGTAACGGTTTTTCAGTCGCCAAGACAACAGTTTTTGAGCTATGACCTTGAAAATCAATAGGCTTATGCAGGAGTCCTATGTGCATCTTCTGTGAAAATTTTACGTCATTCCGACAAGGATTACGCCCGTTATCGTGCAAACAGACAGACAGAACACATATTTGATCGCTGAGTAACATACAACTGAAGCAATCGCTCAGAGAGCTAGGACTTGGCAAAATAAAATCAATTAACTTGAAAAGATGTCTATAAACCAGTTGAAAAACGTTCTGAGAGAGACTTGAATAGTTCTTTTTTTTAAGTTATCTAGTTGCTGTTAAGTAAGTTGTACATGTATTGAATTGTGCAGTTATGCTATAAAAGACATGATCCTGTAAGTTAGAGAGAAAAAAAACAAGTTTTGAGAGAGAGTTGAACCCGGGTCTGTGGATTCAAAGTCCTGAGCTCTATGCACAGCACCAAAGTTGCCGACAGTGTGAAGCGGTGTATTTATTGTATGTACTGCTAAAAACCGGGAATGGGGCCGGTTCCTTTGCCGGTTCGTCACCCCCAGCAGTCCTAATATAAAGGAGCCTGTGGCTTGACACAGACTGTATTTAGACTAGAGTTTTAGGCTTTGTTATATCACTTGTACATCACTGAGTTAGAAAACCACTGAAATGTTGTTTGAGATCTGCATCTGGATACATATATGATATACTGTATTGCTATGCAACCGAGCGTGTGTATTTAGGACGGGACATGTCCACAGGGGGTAATCGTTTCTACAGCTTATTGGCGTGTGAACGGATTGAGAATCAGATTCACCCCACTGCTCTTTCTACTTTGATATCTCGGCGAGTTTTCAATCTATTCCAAATTTAAAAGGTGCATTATAAACTAGAATTAACACTGCAACTGACTGTATAAAAACTAACTTAGAGATAAAAGAGATTAGAGTTTTGAGGGAGGGTTGAACACGGGTCTTTGAATTCAAAGTCTTACGCTCTATCCACTGCACCAACGTTGCCGACAGTGTGAACAAGTGTATTTCATGTAAAAGTTACTTTATGGTTTTCCAGCCTCCATAGTTATAGTCAGGTAACGGTTTTTCAGTCGCCAAGACAACAGTTTTTAAGCTATGACAATCAAAATCAATAGGCTTGTGCAGGAGTCTTATGCGCATCTTCTTTGAAAATTTCATGTCATTCCGACAAGGATTGCGCCCGCTATCGTGCGAACAGACGGACAGAACACATATTTGATCGCTGAGCAACATACAACTGAAGCAATCGCTCAAAGAGCTAGGACTTGGCAAAATGAAGTAATGAACTTGAAAAGAAGTCTATAAACTAGTTCCTATTGACCTCTTCATCAAACATACTCTTATAGTTTTTTTCGATTATCTGTTTGCTGTCAAGTAAGTTGTACATGTATTAAATTGTGCTGTTATGCTATAAAAGACATGATCCTGTAAGCTAGAGAGAAAAAAACAAGTTTTGAGAGAGAGTTGAACCCGGGTCTGTGGATTCAATGTCCTGAGCTCTATGCACAGCACCAAAGTTGCCGACAGTGTGAAGTGGTGTATTTATTGTATGTACTGCTAAAAACCGGGAATGGGGCCGGTTCGTCACCCCCAGCAGTCCTAATATAAGAGAGCCTGTCGCTTGACACAGACTGTATTTAGACTAGAGTTTTAGGCTTTGTTATATCACTTGTACTTCACTGAGTTAGAAAACCACTGAAATGTTGTTTGAGATCTGCATCTGGATACATATATGATATAGTGTATTGCTATGCAACCGAGCGTGTGTATTTAGGACGGGACATGTCCACAGGGGGTAATCGTTTCTACAGCTTATTGGAGTGTGAACGGATTGAGAATCAGATTCAACCCACTGCTTTTTCTACTCTGATATCTCGGCGAGTTTTCAATCTATTCCAAATGTAAAAGGTGCATTATAAACTAGAAATAACACTGCAACTGACTGTATAAAAAGTAGGTTAGAGATAAAAGAGATTAGAGTTTTGAGGGAGGGTTGAACACGGGTCTCTGGATTCAAAGTCTTACGCTCTATCCACTGCACCAACGTTGCCGACAGTGTGAAGAAGTGTACTCCATGTAACAGTTACTTTATGGTTTTCCAGCCTCCATAGTTATAGTTATGTAACGGTTTTTCAGTCGCCAAGACAACAGTTTTTAAGCTATGACCTTCAAAATCAATAGGCTTGTGCAGGAGTCTTATGCGCATCTTCTTTGAAAATTCCATGTCATTCCGACAAGGATTGCGCCCGCTATCGTGCGAACAGACGGACAGAACACATATTTGATCGCTGAGCAACATACAACTGAAGCAATCGCTCAAAGAGCTAGGACTTGGCAAAATAAAGTGATGAACTTGAAGAGAAGTCTATAAACCAGCTTTGGTCTATAAACCCTTGCATCATAATACTGTAATAATATTAAATTGTGCTGCTACATTCTTCAGAATTGAAAGCATGATCATGATCTTGTAAGTTACAGATGAAAAATTACAATGACAACAAGTGAACAAAACGAATAGAGACACTCGGTGAATACAAATCATGCCAGAATGGACTTAACACAGATGCATTATGATGCATGAAGGACACGATCATAATGGAACCAATGAGACACTGTTAAATGACTTTAAGGAATTCATAGTGAGAAATAATTAAGTATGATGACATAATAACGATAAAGATTACTCGTGCTACATTTATTTGCTGATTTTGTACACTACGAATGTGTTGTTTCGTTGTTTGGAATTGAATACATGATCTTTTAATGGAGAAAAAAAAATAGTTTTGAGATAGTATCGAACCCAGGTCTGTGGATTCAAAGTCCTACGCTCTACGCTCAGCACTAACGTGGCTGGCGATGTGAAGCAGAGTGTTTCATATAGCAATGCTATTATCGTTTACATGTAATGCTTTTCAGTAACGATTTTCTGTTGCCGTGACAACAGTTTGAGAGCTATGATGTTCCAAATTAAAAGGGTTATGCGGACATTCCGTGCACATATTATGTGAGCATTTCGTCAAAATCAGACAAGAATCGACTGCACAGCAATGTGTTAAACTTTGGATCCGAACTTCCTGACCCCCATGTATTTCACCTGGAGTTTAAATCGTCAATTTTGATTCAACTGCTGTCGGTCATACATCAAATGATGCAGAATTGACCATAATAAAAGACGTGAACACTTTTGGAAGTGCAGGTGGAATGAAAGTGGAGTTATGGCCATTTTTATTTTTTTTGTTTTTCAATGACTTTGGCGTTAATTCTTGACCTTTGACCTTGAGAAACAACAGGAATATGCCGACATCTGGTATGCATATGCTGTGAAAATTTCATAAGAATCCGACAAGAATTGACTGCACAGCAATGCATGAAACTTTTGATCCAGAAACTCCTGACCCCCGTCTTTTTAACCCGGAGTCAAAATCGTCAATTTTGATGCAACAGCTGTCGGCCATACATCAAAAGATGCAGAATTGGCCATAGTATTCGATGCTAGAAATCTCGAAACTCCAGATAAAATATAACTGGATTTATTACGATTTTAAATTTTTTGGTTTTTGAACGACCTTGACGTCAATTTTTGACCTTTGACCTTCAGAAACGAAAGGCTTATGAGGAAGATCCTTGCACATGTTGTGTCAAAATTTCATGAAGATCCGACAAGAATTGCGCCCGCTATCGTGCGAACGGACGGACAGACAAACATACAAACAAACAAACAAACAAACAAGATGACTGACCAACATACTTGGCAAAATTTATTTTGCCAAGTAATGAAGTAATCGCTCAAAGAGCTAGGACTTGGCAAAATAAAGTTATGAACTTGAAGAGAAGTCTATAAACCAGCTTTGGTCTATAAACCCTTGCATCATAATACTGTAATAATATTAAATTGTGCTGCTACATTCTTCAGAATTGAAAGCATGATCATGATCTTGTAAGTTACAGATGAAAAATTACAATGACAACAAGTGAACAAAACGAATAGAGACACTCGGTGAATACAAATCATGCCAGAATGGACTTAACACAGATGCATTATGATGCATGAAGGACACGATCATAATGGAACCAATGAGATACTGCTAAATGACTTTAAGGAATTCATAGTGAGAAATAATTAAGTATGATGACATAATAACGATAAAGATCATTTATTTGCTGATTTTGTACACTACAAATGTGTTGTTTCGTTGTTTGGAATTGAATACATGATCTTTTAATGGAGAAAAAAAAACAGTTTTGAGATAGTATTGAACCCGGGTTTGTGGATTCAAATCCTACACTCTACGCTCAGCACTAACGTGGCTGGCGATGTGAAGCAGAGTGTTTCATATAGCAATGCTATTATCGTTTTCATGTAATGCTTTTCAGTAACGATTTTCTGTTGCCGTGACAACAGTTTGAGAGCTATGATGTTCCAAATCAAAAGGGTTATGCGGACATTCCGTGCACATATTATGTGAGAATTTCGTCAAAATCACACAAGAATCGACCGCACAGCAATGTGTTAAACTTTGGATCCGAAATTCCTGACCCCCATTTATTTCACCTGGAGTTTAAATCCTCAATTTTTACTCAACCGCTGTCGGTCATACATCAAATGATGCAGAATTGGCCATAGTAAAAGACGTGAACACTTTTGGAAGTGCAGGTGGAATGAAAGTGGAGTTATGACGATTTTTAATTTTGTGGTTTTTCAATGACCTTGGCGTTAATTCTTGACCTTTGACCTTGAGAAACAACAGGAATGTGCCGTTATACTGTGTGCATATGCTGTCAAAATTTCATAAGAATCCGACAAAAATTGACTGCACAGCAATGCATGAAACTTTTGATCCAGAAACTCCTGACCCCCGTCTTTTTCACCTGGAGTCAAAATCGTCAATTTTGATGCAACAGCTGTCGGCCATACATCAAGAGATGCAGAATTGGCCATAGTAATCGATGCAAGAAATCTCGAAAATCCAGATATAATATAACTGGAGTTATTACGATTTTAAATTTTTTGGTTTTTCAATGACCTTGGCGTGAATTTTTGACCTTTGACCTTCTGAAACAAAAGGCTTATGCGGAAGCTGCTTGCGCATATTGTGTGAAAATTTCATGAAAATGCGACAAGAATTGCGCCCGCTATCGTGCAAACTGACGGACAGACAAACATACAAACAAACAAACAAACAAACAAACAAACAAGATGACTGACCAACATACTTGGCAAAATTTATTTTGCCAAGTAATGAAGCAATCGCTCAAAGAGCTAGGACTTGGCAAAATAAAGTAATGAACTTGAAGAGAAGTCTATAAACCAGCTTTGGTCTATGAACCCTTGCATCATAATACTGTAATAATATTAAATTGTGCTGCTACATTCTTCAGAATTGAAAGCATGGCCATGATCTTATAAGTTACAGATGAAAAATTACAATGACAACAAGTGAACAAAACGAATAGAGACACTCGGTGAATACAAATCATGCCAGAATGGACTTAACACAGATGCATTATGATGCATGAAGGACACGATCATAATGGAACCAATGAGACACTGTTAAATGACTTTAAGGAATTCATAGTGAGAAATAATTAAGTATGATGACATAATAACGATAAAGATTACTCGTGCTACATTTATTTGCTGATTTTGTACACTACGAATGTGTTGTTTCGTTGTTTGGAATTGAATACATGATCTTTTAATGGAGAAAAAAAAATAGTTTTGAGATAGTATTGAACCCGGGTCTGTGGATTCAAAGTCCTACGCTCTACACTCAGCACTAACGTGGCTGGCGATGTGAAGCGGAGTGTTTCATATAGCAATGCTATTATCGTTTTCATGTAATGCTTTTCAGTAACGATTTTCTGTTGCCGTGACAACAGTTTCAGAGCTATGATGTTCCAAATCAAAAGGGTTATGCGGACATTCCGTGCACATATTATGTGAGAATTTCGTCAAAATCACACAAGAATTGACTGCACAGCAATGTGTTAAACTTTGGATCCGAACTTCCTGACCCCCATGTATTTCACCTGGAGTTTAAATCGTCAATTTTGATTCAACTGCTGTCGGTCATACACCAAATGATGCAGAATTGACCATAATAAAAGACGTTAACACTTTTGGAAGTGCAGGTGGAATGAAAGTGGAGTTATGGCCATTTTAATTTTTTTTGTTTTTCAATGACCTTGGCGTTAATTCTTGACTTTTGACCTTGAGAAACAACAGGAATATGCCGACTTCTGGTGTGCATATGCTGTGAAAATTTCATAAGAATCCGACAAGAATTGACTGCACAGCAATGCATGAAACTTTTGATCCAGAAACTCCTGACCCCCGTCTTTTTAACCTGGAGTCAAAATCGTCAATTTTGATGCAACAGCTGTCGGCCATACATCAAAAGATGCCGAATTGGCCATAGTAATCGATGCAAGAAATCTCGAAAGTCCAGATAAAATATACTTGGAGTTATTACGATTTTTAATTTTTTGGTTTTTCAATGACCTTGGCGTCAATTTTCGACCTTTGACCTTCAGAAACGAAAGGCTTATGCGGAAGCTGCTTGCGCATATTTTGTGAAAATTTCATGAAAATGCGACAAGAATTGCGCCCGCTATCGTCATAACAGACGGACAGACAAACATACAAACAAACAAACAAACAAACAAGATGACTGACCAACATACTTGGCAAAATTTATTTTGCCAAGTAATGAAGCAATCGCTCAAAGAGCTAGGACTTGGCAAAATAAAGGTAAAGATCTTGAAGAGAAGTCTATAAACTAGCTTTGGTCTATAAACCCCTGCACCATAATACTGTAATATATTTTTTTCAATTATTTATTTGTCGTTAACTAAATTGTACATTTACTAAATTGTGTTGTTATGTTGTTTATAATTAAATGCAAGATCATGATTCTGTAAGTTAAAAAAAAAAAATAGTTTCAAGAGAGACTTGAACCCAGGTCTGTGGATTGAGAGTCATACGCTCTATGCACAGCACTAACGTCGCTTGCAGTTGGAGGAGGTGTATCCCATGTAACAATTCCTGTATGGTTTTCCAACCTCCATAGATATAAGCAATGTAACAGTTTTTTGGTCGCCAAGACAACAGTTTTTGAGCTATGATCTTCAAATTCAAAAGGCTTATGATGGAGTCTTATGCGCATCTTATGTGTAAATTTGATGTCATTCAGACGAGGATTGCGGCCGCTATCGTGCAAACTGACGGACAGACAAACATACAAACAAGATGACTGACCAACATACTTGGCAAAATTTATTTTGCCAAGTAATGAAGCAATCGCTCAAAGAGCTAGGACTTGGCAAAATAAAGTAATGAGCTTGAAAAGAAGTCTATAAAAAACCAGCTAAAAGACGTTTTGAGAGAGACTTGAATAGTTCTTTTTTTAATTATCTAGTTGCTGTTAAGTAAGTTGTACATGTATTAAATTGTGCAGTTATGCTATAAAAGACATGATCCTGTGAGTTAGAGAGAAAAAACAAGTTTTGAGAGAGATTTGAACCCGGGTCTGTGGATTCAAAGTCCTGAGCTCTATGCACATCACCAAAGTTGCCGACAGTGTGAAGTAGTGTATTTATTGTATGTACTGCTAAAAACCGGAAATGGGGCCGGTTCCTTTGCCGGTTCGTCACCCCCAGCAGTCCTAATATAAGGGAGCCTGTCGCTTGACACAGACTGTATTTAGACTAGAGTTTTAGGCTTTGTTATATCACTTGTACATCACTGAGTTAGAAAACCACTGAAATGTTGTTTGAGATCTGCATCTGGATACATATATGATATACTGTATTGCTATGCAACCGAGCGTGTGTATTTAGGACGGGACATGTCCACAGGGGGTAATCGTTTCTACAGCTTATTGGCGTGTGAACGGATTGAGAATCAGATTCACCCCACTGCTCTTTCTACTTTGATATCTCGGCGAGTTTTCAATCTAATTCCAAATGTAAAAGGTGCATTATAAACTAGAAATAACACTGCAACTGACTGTATAAAAACTAAGTTAGAGATAAAAGAGATTAGAGTTTTGAGGGAGGGTTGAACACGGGTCTTTGGATTCAAAGTCTTACGCTGTATCCACTGCACCAACGTTGCCGACAGTGTGAAGAAGTGTATTCCATGTAGCAGTTACTTTATGGTTTTCCAGCCTCCATAGTTATAGTTATGTAACGGTTTTTCAGTCGCCAAGACAACAGTTTTTAAGCTATGACCTTCAAAATCAATAGGCTTGTGCAGGAGTCTTGTGCGTATCTTCTTTGAAAATTTCATGTCATTCCGACAAGGATTGCGCCCGCTATCGTGCGAACAGACGGACAGAACACATATTTGATCGCTGAGCAACATACAACTGAAGCAATCGCTCAAAGAGCTAGGACTTGGCAAAATAAAGTTAAAGATCTTGAAGAGAAGTCTATAAACTAGCTTTGGTCTATAAACCCCTGCACCATAATACTGTAATATATTTTTTTCAATTATTTATTTGTCGTTAACTAAATTGTACATTTACTAAATTGTGTTGTTATGTTGTTTATAATTAAATGCAAGATCATGATTCTGCAAGTTAAAAATAAAAAAAAATAGTTTCAAGAGAGACTTGAACCCGGGTCTATGGATTGAGAGTCATACGCTCTATGCACAGCACTCACGTCGCTTGCAGTTGGAGGAGGTGTATCCCATGTAACAATTCCTGTATGGTTTTCCAACCTCCATAGATATAAGCAATGTAACAGTTTTTTGGTCGCCAAGACAACAGTTTTTGAGCTATGATCTTCAAATTCAATAGGCTTATGATGGAGTCTTATGCGCATCTTCTTTGTAAATTTGATGTCATTCAGACCAGGATTGCGGCCGCTATCGTGCAAACTGACGGACAGACAAACATACAAATGAAGCAATCGCTCAAAGAGCTAGGACTTGGCAAAATAAAGTAATGAACTTGAAAAGAAGTCTATACACTAGCTTTTACACTAGCTTCATAGAGTTAGTAAATTGTGTTGTTATGTTGTTTAGAACGAAATTCATGATCATGATTGTGTAAGTTGAAAATAAAAATAAAAATAAAACTAGTTTCAAGAGAGATTTGAACCCGGGTCTGTGGATTCAAAGTCCTACACACTATGCACAGCACCAACGTGATCGACAGCTTGAAGTGGTGTGTATATTGTAACAGGTCCTTCAAGGCAAATTACTGCTAAAAACCGGGAATGGGGATCCGGGAAGGGGGCCGTTTCCTTTGCCGGCTCGTCACCCCCAGCAGTCCTAATATAAGGGAGCCTGTCGCTTGACACAGACTGTATTCAGACTAGAGTTTTAGGCTTTGTTAT
This sequence comes from Terebella lapidaria, assembly GCA_949152475.1. Lineage (NCBI taxonomy): Eukaryota > Metazoa > Annelida > Polychaeta > Terebellida > Terebellidae > Terebella > Terebella lapidaria. The sequence goes on from OX424569.1 coordinate 22,599,274, forward strand.
ATCACTTGTACATCACTGAGTTAGAAAACCACTGAAATGTTGTTTGAGATCTGCATCTGGATACATATATGATATACTGTATTGCTATGCAACCGAGCGTGTGTATTTAGGACGGGACATGTCCACAGGGGGTAATCGTTTCTACAGCTTATTGGCGTGTGAACGGATTGAGAATCAGATTCACCCCACTGCTCTTTCTACTTTGATATCTCGGCGAGTTTTCAATCTATTCCAAATGTAAAAGGTGAATTATAAACTAGAAATAACACTGCAACTGACTGTATAAAAACTAAGTTAGAGATAAAAGATATTAGAGTTTTGAGGGAGGGTTGAACACGGGTCTTTGGATTTAAAGTCTTACGCTCTATCCACTGCACCAACGTTGCCGACAGTGTGAAGAAGTGTATTCCATGTAACAGTTACTTTATGGTTTTCCAGCCTCCATAGTTATAGTTATGTAACGGTTTTTCAGTCGCCAAGACAACAGTTTTTAAGCTGTGACTTTCAAAATCAATAGGCTTGTGCAGGAGTCTTATGCGCATCTTCTTTGAAAATTTCATGTCATTCCGACAAGGATTGCGCCCGCTATCGTGCGAACAGACGGACAGAACACATATTTGATCGCTGAGCAACATACAACTGAAGCAATCGCTCAGAGAGCTAGGACTTGGCAAAATAAAGTAATGAACTTGAAGAGAAGTCTATAAACCAGCTTTGGTCTATAAACTCTTGCATCATAATACTGTAATAATATTAAATTGTGCTGCTACATTCTTCAGAATTGAAAGCATGATCATGATCTTGTAAGTTACAGATGAAAAATTACAATGACAACAAGTGAACAAAACGAATAGAGACATTCGGTGAATACAAATCATGCCAGAATGGACTTAACACAGATGCATTATGATGCATGAAGGACACGATCATAATGGAACCAATGAGACACTGTTAAATGACTTTAAGGAATTCATAGTGAGAAATAATTAAGTATGATGACATAATAACGATAAAGATTACTCGTGCTACATTTATTTGCTGATTTTGTACACTACGAATGTGTTGTTTCGTTGTTTGGAATTGAATACATGATCTTTTAATGGAGAAAAAAAAAAAGTTTTGAGATAGTATCGAACCCGGGTCTGTGGATTCAAAGTCCTACGCTCTACGCTCAGCACTAACGTGGCTGGTGATTTGAAGCGGAGTGTTTCATATAGCAATGCTATTATCGTTTTCATGTAATGCTTTTCAGTAACGATTTTCTGTTGCCGTGACAACAGTTTGAGAGCTATGATGTTCCAAATTAAAAGGGTTATGCGGACATTCCGTGCACATATTATGTGAGCATTTCGTCAAAATCAGACAAGAATCGACTGCACAGCAATGTGTTAAACTTTGGATCCGAACTTCCTGACCCCCATGTATTTCACCTGGAGTTTAAATCGTCAATTTTGATTCAACCGCTGTCGGTCATACATCAAAAGATGCAGAATTGGCCATAATAAAAGACGTGGACACTTTTGGAAGTGCAGGTGGAATGAAAGTGGAGTTATGGCCATTTTTAATTTTTTTGTTTTTCAACGATTTTGTCGTTAATTCTTGACCTTTGACCTTGAGAAACGACAGGAATATGCCGACATCTGGTGTGCATGTGCTGTGAAAATTTCATAAGAATCCGACAAGAATTGACTGCACAGCAATGCATGAAACTTTTGATCCAGAAACTCCTGACCCCCGTCTTTTTAACCTGGAGTCGAAATCGTCAATTTTGACTCAACAGCTTTCGGCCATACATCAACAGATGCAGAATTGGCCATAGTAATCGATGAAAGAAATCTCGAAGATCCAGACAGAATATAACTGGAGTTATTACGATTTTCAATTTTTTGGTTTTTCAATGACCTTGGCGTCAATTTTTGACCTTTGACCTTCAGAAACGAAAGGCTTATGCGGAAGCTGCTTATGCATATTGTGTGAAAATTTCATGAAAATGGGACAAGAATTGCGCCCGCTATCGTCATAACAGACGGACAGACAAACATACAAACAAACAAACAAACAAACAAGATGACTGACCAACATACTTGGCAAAATTTATTTTGCCAAGTAACAAGATGACTGACCAACATACTTGGCAAAATTTATTTTGCCAAGTAATGAAGCAATCGCTCAAAGAGCTAGGACTTGGCAAAATGAAGTAATGAACTTGAAGAGAAGTCTATAAGCCAGCTTTGATCTATAAACCCTTGCATCATAATACTGTAATAATTTTAAATTGTGCTGCTACATTCTTCAGAATTGAAAGCATGATCATGATCTTGTAAGTTACAGATGAAAAAATACAATGACAACAAGTGAACAAAACGAATAGAGACACTCGGTGAATACAAATCATGCCAGAATGGACTTAACACAGATGCATTATGATGCATGAAGGACACGATCATAATGGAACCAATGAGACACTGTTAAATGACTTTAAGGAATTCATAGTGAGAAATAATTAAGTATGATGACATAATAACGATAAAGATTACTCGTGCTACATTTATTTGCTGATTTTGTACACTACGAATGTGTTGTTTCGTTGTTTGGAATTGAATACATGATCTTTTAATGGAGAAAAAAAAATAGTTTTGAGATAGTATTGAACCCGGGTCTGTGGATTCAAAGTCCTACGCTCTACGCTCAGCACTAACGTGGCTGGCGATGTGAAGCAGAGTGTTTCATATAGCAATGCTATTATCGTTTTCATGTAATGCTTTTCAGTAACGATTTTCTGTTGCCGTGACAACAGTTTGAGAGCTATGATGTTCCAAATCAAAAGGGTTATGCGGACATTCCGTGCACATATTATGTGAGAATTTCGTCAAAATCACACAAGAATCGACCGCACAGCAATGTGTTAAACTTTGGATCCGAAATTCCTGACCCCCATGTATTTCACCTGGAGTTTAAATCGTCAATTTTGATTCAACTGCTGTCGGTCATACATCAAATGATGCAGAATTGGCCATAGTAAAAGACGTGAACACTTTTGGAAGTGCAGGTGGAATGAAAGTGGAGTTATGGCCATTTTTATTTTTTTCTGTTTTTCAATGACCTTGGCGTTAATTCTTGACCTTTGACCTTGAGAAACAACAGGAATGTGCCGTTATACTGTGTGCATATGCTGTCAAAATTTCATAAGAATCCGACAAAAATTGACTGCACAGCATTGCTTGAAACTTTTGATCCAGAAACTCCTGACCCCCGTCTTTTTAACCTGGAGTCAAAATCGTCAATTTTGATGCAACAGCTGTCGGCCATACATCAAAAGATGCAGAATTGGCCATAGTAATCGATGCAAGAAATCTCGAAAGTCCACATATAATATAACTGGAGTTATTACGATTTTTAATTTTTTTGTTTTTCAATGACCTTGGCGTGAATTTTTGACCTTTGACCTTCAGAAACGAAAGGCTTATGCGGAAGCTGCTTGCGCATATTGTGTGAAAATTTCATGAAAATGCGACAAGAATTGCGCCCGCTATCGTCATAACAGACGGACAGACAAACATACAAACAAACAAACAAACAAACAAACAAACTAACAAACAAACAAACAAGATGACTGACCAACATACTTGGCAAAATTTATTTTGCCAAGTAATGAAGCAATCGCTCAGAGAGCTAGGACTTGGCAAAATAAAGTATTGAACTGGAAAAGAAGTCTATACACTAGCTTTTACACTAGCTTGATACAGTTATTAAATTGTGTTGTTATGTTGTTTAGAATGAAATTCATGATCATGATTGTGTAAGTTGAAAATAAAAATAAAATAATTTCAAGAGAGATTTGAACCCGGGTCTGTGGATTCAAAGTCCTGATCTCTACGCACAGCACCAAAGTGGCCGACAGCGTCAAGTTGTGTTGTATTGTGACAGTTCCTCTATGGCAAATTACTGCTAAAAACCGGGAATGGGGCCGTTTCCTTTGCCGGTTCGTCACCCCCAGCAGTCCTAATATAAGGGAGCCTGTCGCTTGACACAGACTGTATTTAGACTAGAGTTTTAGGCTTTGTTATATCACTTGTACATCACTGAGTTAGAAAACCACTGAAATGTTGTTTGAGATCTGCATCTGGATACATATATGATATACTGTATTGCTATGCAACCGAGCGTGTGTATTTAGGACGGGACATGTCCACAGGGGGTAATCGTTTCTACAGCTTATTGGCGTGTGAACGGATTGAGAATCAGATTCACCCCACTGCTCTTTCTACTTTGATATCTCGGTGAGTTTTCAATCTATTCCAAATGTAAAAGGTGCATTATAAACTAGAAATAACACTGCAACTGACTGTATAAAAAGTAAGTTAGAGATAAAAGCGATTAGAGTTTTGAGGGAGGGTTGAACACGGGTCTTTGGATTCAAAGTCTTACGCTCTATCCACTGCACCAACGTTGCCGACAGTATGAAGAAGTGTATTCCGTGTAACAGTTACTTTATGGTTTTCCAGCCTCCATAGTTATAGTTATGTAACGGTTTTTCAGTCGCCAAGACAACAGTTTTTAAGCTATGACCTTCAAAATCAATAGGCTTGTGCAGGACTCTTATGCGCATCTTCTTTGAAAATTTCATGTCATTCCGACAAGGATTGCGCCCGCTATCGTGCGAACAGACGGACAGAACACATATTTGATCGCTGAGCAACATACAACTGAAGCAATCGCTCAGAGAGCTAGGACTTGGCAAAATAAAGTTATGAACTTGAAGAGAAGTCTATAAACCAGCTTTGGTCTATAAACCCTTGCATCATAATACTGTAATAATATTAAATTGTGCTGCTACATTCTTCAGAATTGAAAGCATGATCATGATCTTGTAAGTTACAGATTACAATGATTACAATGACAACAAGTGAACAAAACGAATAGAGACATTCTACATTCTTCAGAATTGAAAGCATGATCATGATCTTGTAAGTTACAGATTACAAATTACAATGACAACAAGTGAACAAAACGAATAGAGACACTCGGTGAATACAAATCATGCCAGAATGGACTTAACACAGATGCATTATGATGCATGAAGGACACGATCATAATGGAACCAATGAGACACTGTTAAATGACTTTAAGGAATTCATAGTGAGAAATAATTAAGTATGATGACATAATAACGATAAAGATTACTCGTGCTACATTTATTTGCTGATTTTGTACACTACGAATGTGTTGTTTCGTTGTTTGGAATTGAATACATGATCTTTTAATGGAGAAAAAAAAATAGTTTTGAGATAGTATTGAACCCGGGTCTGTGGATTCAAAGTCCTACGCTCTACGCTCAGCACTAACGTGGCTGGCGATGTGAAACGGAGTGTTTCATATAGCAATGCTATTATCGTTTTCATGTAATGCTTTTCAGTAACGATTTTCTGTTGCCGTGACAACAGTTTCAGAGCTATGATGTTCCAAATCAAAAGGGATATGCGGACATTCCGTGCACATATTATGTGAGAATTTCGTCAAAATCACACAAGAATCGACTGCACAGCAATGTGTTAAACTTTGGATCCGAACTTCCTGACCCCCATGCATTTCACCTGGAGTTTAAATCGTCAATTTTGATTCAACCGCTGTCGGTCATACATCAAATGATGCAGAATTGACCGTAATAAAAGACGTGAACACTTTTGGAAGTGCAGGTGGAATGAAAGTGGAGTTATGGCCATTTTAATTTTTTTTGTTTTTCAATGACCTTGGCGTTAATTCTTGACTTTTGACCTTGAGAAACAACAGGAATATGCCGACATCTGGTGTGCATATGCTGTGAAAATTTCATAAGAATCCGACAAGAATTGACTGCACAGCAATGCATGAAACTTTTGATCCAGAAACTCCTGACCCCCGTCTTTTTAACCCGGAGTCAAAATCGTCAATTTTGATGCAACAGCTGTCGGCCATACATCAAAAGATGCAGAATTGGCCATAGTATTCGATGCTAGAAATCTCGAAACTCCAGATAAAATATAACTGGACTTATTACGATTTTAAATTTTTTGGTTTTTGAACGACCTTGACGTCAATTTTTGACCTTTGACCTTCAGAAACGAAAGGCTTATGAGGAAGATCCTTGCACATGTGGTTTCAAAATTTCATGAAAATCCGACAAGAATTGCGCCCGCTATCGTGCGAACGGACGGACAGACAAACATACAAACAAACAAAAAATCGGCCATAGGCCAACACTTGACGAAAATCTACACATTTGTTTACATTCAAAACATTTACTCATTATTTACACATTTATGGCATCCCCTGACAACATATAGCATTGGAAACTGAACCATTTGAAACATCTAGTTTGCGTATGTATCAACATAATATATTACCTCTAACCATGCTAACGGCACAAAATTTTGATGATGCCACTACTAAAAAACCTAAAATATATCAAAATTACAAAAATCCAAAAACAAATATCGATAGCCTAAAAATGAGCGAATAACAAACACCAAATATTCCCGCACAAATATGAAATTACATTGACAACAAGTAAACAAAACAAATAGAGAGGCTTAGACATGTGGCGATTGCACAGCCCTAAAATATAACCTAATAATTGCTTGTCTTCTTTTTATCAATGTTTTTATATTAACAAACAGTTGTAATTAGGTCATATTTTAAGGCTATGAAGAATGGAGTTAACACAAACGCGTTATGACAAAAACATGCATTGTTCAATCATAATGAAACCAATGAGACCCTGTAAAATGACACGATACAGTGTTTAATCTGGACTTACCAGACCCCCAATCCCACATGCATCATATGAAGCAGACATATCATCTGGTACACGCCTTTTGTCATGCATTTGTTAGCAGCTAATACCACAGATCATTCACAGTTGTGGCCGTAATGCTGAATTTAAAGCGGCTTGTAACTTCAAATATAAAGAACAAACTAGATTTTGATGATACCACTGGAAAGCTCGATAAAATAGTTCGTCGCTATTCGTGGAACAGTGTTTTTTCCTTCAAAGGTGATCATTATAATTAGAAACAATAGAATTACATAAAGTATGGCAGGTTTGGGATGCTTACAAGACCACTCAGAAACAGAAAAAGTCATTTGGAATTGAATTTTAGAAAAAAAAAAAATCGTCAACAGTGAGAATCAAACCACTGACCCCTCGCACAAACACGTAACGCCTCTACTGACTGCGCCATTCTGTTCATTGAAACTCAAAACGTGTAAAGTGTAGTGCGTAGGAGAGACTTCGCTCAGGATAAACACTGAATTTTGTCATGGCTGTACATTGGACTGGCAGCGTGCAGAATTCGATCGGGAAAACTCGTGACCTTGAGTTCTACAACTTCACAATCTTATTCTGCGTGATCAGGCACAACTCCTGAGTAAAATCCGGCAATATATATTGGAACCTGGCTCTATAATGTGGTTTTGAATATTGTGAGACAGGAAAAACCTAAATTCATGACCCCCAAATTTTCGACCTGGACCGAAAATCCAGAGTTTTGGTCATACGACCATCGGACATGTATCATATGATGCGGATTTGACCATGGAGAAATACAAAAATAATCAGAAAAAATAATCATGATTACAAGCGGAGTTATCACGATTTTTCAATTTTGACCTTTACTATGACCTTAACTGTAATTCTTGACCTTGAGCCCTATAACTTCACAGTCATGTTCTGCGTGAGGAGGCACAACTCTTGAGTAAAAATCAAAAACATATATTGGATCCTGGCTCTACAATAGGGTTTTGAAAATTGAGACAAGCAAGACCTAAGTTCATGACCCCCAAATTTTCGACCTGGACCGAAAATCGAGAGTTTAGGTCATACTACCATCAGACATGCATCATGTGATGCGGAATTGACCATAGAAAAATATAAAAATACACAGAAAAAATAATCTTGATTAGAAGCGGAGTTATCACGATTTTTCGATTTTTACCTTTACTATGACCTTAACTCTAATCCTTGACCCTGAGCTCTGAAACTTCAGGATCTTGTTCTGCGTGATAAGGCACAACTCCTGAGTAAAAATCAGAAACATATATTGGATCCTGGCTCTACAATAGGGTTTTGAAAATTGAGACAAGCAAGACCTAAGTTCATGACCCCCAAATTTTCGAGCTGGACCGAAAATCGAGAGTTTAGATCATACGACCATCAGACATGCATCATGTGATGCGGAATTGACCATAGAAAAATATAAAAATACACAGAAAAAATAATCTTGATTAGAAGCGGAGTTATCACGATTTTTCGATTTTGACCTTTACTATGACCTTAACTCTAATCCTTGACCCTGAGCTCTGAAACTTCAGGATCTTGTTCTGCGTGATAAGGCACAACTCCTGAGTGAAAATCAGCAACATATATTGGAACCTGGCTCTATAATATGGTTTTGAATATTGTGAGACAGGAAAAACCTAAATTCTTGACCCCCAAATTTTCGACCTGGACCGGAAATCGGGAGTTTTGGTCGTACGACCATCGGGCATGCATCATGTGATGCAGAATTGACCATAGAAAAATATAAAAATAATTAGAAAAAATAATCTTAATTACAAGCGAAGTTATCGCAATTTTTCGATTTTGACCTTTTGCTTGACCTTGACCTCAGTTTTTGACCTTGACCTCCGAAAAGTTTACCACTTGGTCCGAAATTGATTGTCCACCTTCTGGTGAAGTTTCATGACGATACGACCAAAATTGTGACCTGTAGAGTGCACACATACAAACAAACAAACAAACAAACAGACAAACAGACAAACAGACAAACTCAACTGACCAACATACTTGACGAAATTTAATTTCGTCAAGTAATGAAGCAATCGCTCAGAGAGAGCTAGGACTTGGCAAAATAAAGTAATGAACTGGAAAAGAAGTCTATACACTAGCTTTTACATTAGCTTGATACAGTTATTAAATTGTGTTGTTATGTTGTTTAGAACGAAATTCATGATCATGATTGTGTAAGTTGAAAATAAAAATAAAATAATTTCAAGAGAGATTTGAACCCGGGTCTGTGGATTCAGAGTCCTGAGCTCTACCCACTGCACCAAAGTGGCCGACAGCATCAAGTTGTGTTGTATTGTAACAGTTCCTCTATGGCAAATTACTGCTAAAAACCGGGAAGGGGGCCGGTTTCCTCCGCCGGTTGATCACCCCCAATAGTTCTGATATAAAGTAGCCTGGCGTTTGACACAGACTGTATTAAGAATGAAGTTTTAGGCTTTGTTGTATCACTAGCACATCACTGAGTTAGAAAACCACCGAAATGTTGTTTGAGATCTGCATTTGGATACATATATGATATACTGTATTGCTATGCAACCGAGTTTTGTATATTCAGGAGATAACACAGATGCGCTATGATGCATGAAACACATGATCATAATGGAACCAATGAGACACTGTAAATGACTTGGAAAATATATAGAAAGAAATAATTATGTGTGATGACATAGAATTGACGAAGATTACTGCTGCTATATATATTTGCTGAATTTGTACACTACGAATGTGTTGTTTCCTTGTTTGGAATTGAATACATGATCTCATAATGGAGAAAAAAAAAAGTTTTGAGATAGTATTGAACCCGGGTTTGTGGATTCAAAGTCCTACACTCTACGCTCAGCACTAACGTGGCTGGCGATGTGAAGCGGAGTGTTTCATATAGCAATGCTATTATCGTTTTCATGTAATGCTTTTCAGTAACGATTTTCTGTTGCCGTGACAACAGTTTCAGAGCAATGATGTTCCAAATCAAAAGGGTTATGCGGACATTCCGTGCACATATTATGTGAGAATTTCGTCAAAATCACACAAGAATCGACTGCACAGCAATGTGTTAAACTTTGGATCTGAAATTCTTGACCCCCATGTATTTCACCTGGAGTTTAAATCGTCAGTTTTGATTCAACCGCTGTCGGTCATACATCAAATGATGCAGAATTGGCCATAGTAAAAGACGTGAACACTTTTGGAAGTGCAGGTGGAATGAAAGTGGAGTTATGACGATTTTTAATTTTGTGGTATTTCAATGACCTTGGCGTTAATTCTTGACCTTTGACCTTGAGAAACAACAGGAATGTGCCGTTATACTGTGTGCATATGCTGTCAAAATTTCATAAGAATCCGACAAAAATTGACTGCACAGCAATGCATGAAACTTTTGATCCAGAAACTCCTGACCCCCGTCTTTTTAACCCGGAGTCAAAATCGTCAATTTTGATGCAACAGCTGTCGGCCATACATCAAAAGATGCAGAATTGGCCATAGTATTCGAGGCTAGAAATCTCGAAACTCCAGATAAAATATAACTGGACTTATTACGATTTTAAATTTTTTGGTTTTTGAACGACCTTGACGTCAATTTTTGACCTTTGACCTTCAGAAACGAAAGGCTTATGAGGAAGATCCTTGCACATGTTGTGTCAAAATTTCATGAAAATCCGACAAGGATTGCGCCCACTATCGTGCGAACGGACGGACAGACAAACATACAAACAAACAAACAAACAAAAAATCGGCCATAGGCCAACACTTGACGAAATATCTACACATTTGTTTATTTACATTTAAAACATTTACTCATAATTTACACATTGAAAATATTTACTGAACAACTAGCATTAGAAATTGACACATTTAAGACACCTCCTGAGCATCACCCAGCAGTAGAATTCACAATTTTAGAAATTAGACAAGAGTTGCTTCATCTACACAGTGACCTTGGCCTTAATACTTGTCCCTGAATTCTGAATTTTCAAAAATTTGTTAGAATTAATAATGCACAACTCCTGAGCAGACATACATATTGAAATTTTATGACGTCTCCTGAGCAAGACCCAGCCATTTGAGACTGACTCATTTAAAACATCCAATCGATGTGTGTATCAACATAGTATATACTACTAACAGCACAAAATTTTGATGATGTCAATATAAAAAAAATAATAAAATACAGTATTGCTATTAATGTTCGTTACTACAACTTGGTAACTTTCATATCATGATGCTGCATCTTTGGAGAACCATCTAATGAATTCAAGCAGATCGTGATGGCCGTTTTTGTATGCCATACTGGTATTATATGACAGAGGCGACGACAATTTTCGCACGACATAATGCCCATATTCCTACCAAATGATCATTCAACAGTGTATATTATTAATATATCATAACACATTGCAAAAAGTTCTTGGATAACCGCTATAATACATTATAATGGTACTGGATATTCTAAAAAAAAACAAAGAGCAAAAAAAATATTTACCAGCAGGTAGATTCTAACCCACAGAGTCAACAGCCTACGTGTTAGAGAGCGAGCACTGTAACCACTCGGCCACCGAGCCATCATACAACTTGTTGCCGTATTCCCTTCCCCATTGTGAACAACTTTTACTGTACATGTATGACCGCATGCATGTCGGCATGACTGCACGAAGAAATCGATCCCAAAATAACTGTAACTTTATAACCCAAACTAATATTGATAACCAACTTTCACAGTCAACTCAATTGGAGAATTAGAGCAAGAAAAGTCCACATTTCATATTTGTGTATTCAAACCTGCATAAAACATTTCATATTTCCTATAAATTGGCAACTTATGTTAGGTAATTTTGCGGCCACTACTCTAGGGCTACAACTATGCAACGTGCTCATGACCCCCAGATTTTCGGCATCGGGCGATAATCGGGAGTTTTGGTCGTACGACCATCGCACATACACCATTTGACGCCGAATTGACCATACAAAAATACAAAAATACTGACAAAAATTAATGTTGATCGAAAGTGGAGTTATTGCGATTTTTCGACTTTGACCTTTTACATGACCTTGACCTTAATTTTCGACCTTGAGTTAAGAAACTCCACAGATTTGTTCAATTTGATAAGGCACAACTCTTGAGTAAAAATCAATAACACATATCAGAACCTGGCCTCGCAATATGGGGTTGAAGTTGCGAGACATGAAACCATAAAATCAAGACCCTCGAATTTTTTACCCGGACCGAAAATCGGGAATTTTGGTCGTACGACCATCGGGCATGCACCACAGGACGTGGAATTGACCATAAAAAAATATAAAAATACTCACAAAAATTAACATTGAATAGAAACGGAGTTATTGCGATTTTTCGATTTTGACCTTTACTATGACTTTAACTGTAATTCTTGATCTTGAGTCCTACACCTTTACACATATGTTCAGTGTGATAAGACACACCTACTGATTAAAAATCAGCAACTTATATTGGATTTTGACTCCACAATAACGGTTTGAATATTGTACAAAATTCAAATGATCTCAAAACCCCCAAATGTTCGACCTCGGGCGATAATCGGGAGTTTTGGTCGTACAACCATCGGACATACGTCAGCTGATGTCGAATTGACCAAATAAAAATACAAAAATGTTTAGAAAAATTAATTTTGATCAGAAGCGAAGTTATTGCGAATTTTCGATTTTGACCTTTACTATGACCTTAACGCTAATTCTTGACCTTGAGTCCTATAACTTCACAATCGTGTTTTGTGTGATAAGGCACAACTTCTGAGTAAAAATCAGGAACATCTATCGGGAACTTGCTCTATTATATGGTTTTGAATATTGTGAGGCAGGAAAAACCTAAATTCGTGACCCCCAAATTTTCGACCTGGACCGGAAATCGGGAGTTTTGGTCATACGACCATCGGGCATGCATCATATGATGCGGAATTGACCATAGAAAAATATAAAAATACCTAGAAAAAATAACATCGATTAGAAACTGAGTTATTGCGATTTTTCGATTTTGACCTTTTCCTTGACCTTGACCTCAGTTTTTGACCTTGACCTCCCAAAAGTTAATCACTTGGTCGAGTATTAATTGCACATCTTCTGACAAATTTTCGGGACTTTACGATCAAAATTGTGACCTGTAGAGCGCTAACAAACAAACAAACAAACAGACAGACAGACAGAAAATCGGCCATAGGCCAACACTTGACGAAATAATTTACACATTTAAACATGTACACAAAATTTACACATTGAAATCATTTCCTGAACAACCCCTAGCATTAGAAATCGAGATATTTAAGCCATCTCCTGAACATCATCCAGCAGTATAGTCTACAATTTTAGACATTAGACGTGAGAGTTGCTTCATTTTCACCGTGACCTTGGCCTTAATTCTTGACCTTGAGGTCTGAAATTTCAAACTTTTGTTGGAATTGATGAGGCACAACTCCTGAGTACAAATCATAAAAAAAGATAGTGAAACTTGGGAAAAAAACATAGTCTAAAACGTTGGGATCCCCAAAAACGAAAATCTTGACCCCCGAATTTTCGACCTCTGTCGCAAATCGGCAGTTTTGGTCGTACGGCCATCGGACATATATCATCTGATAGGGAATGGACCAAATAAAATTACAATAATACTTAAAAAAATTAGACTTGATTAGGAGCGGAGTTATTGCAATTATTCGATTTTGACCTTTCCATTGACCTTGACCTCAATTTTCGACCTTGACCTCCCAAAAGTGAACTCATCCGTCATATGTTGACTGTGCATCTTACGACCAGTTTTCATGATTCTGGAATCAAAATTGTGACCTCTAGAGCGCTAACAAACAAACATACATTGTATATTCATCTGATCGACATGCAGTAAAATCGGCCATAGGCCAACACTTGACGAAATAATTTACACATTTGTTTACATTTAAACATGTACACAAAATTTACACATTGAAATCATTTCCTGAACAACCCCTAGCATTAGAAATCGAGATATTTAAGCCATCTCCTGAACATCATCCAGCAGTATAGTCTACAATTTTAGACATTAGACGTGAGAGTTGCTTCATTTTCACCGTGACCTTGGCCTTAATTCTTGACCTTGAGGTCTGAAATTTCAAAGTTTTGTTGGAATTGATGAGGCACAACTCCTGAGTACAAATCATAAAAAAAAAGATATTGAAACTTGGTTAAAAAACATAGTCTAAAACGTTGGGATCCCCAAAAACGAAAATCTTGACCCCCGAATTTTCGACCTCTGTCGCAAATCGGCAGTTTTGGTCGTACGGCCATCAAACATACATCATATGATAGGGAATTGACCAAATAAAATTACAATAATACTTAGAAAAATTAGACTTGATTGGGAGCGGAGTTATTGCAATTATTCGATTTTGACCTTTTCATTGACCTTGACCTCAATTTTCGACCTTGACCTCCCAAAAGTGAACTCATCCGTCATATGTTGATTGTGCATCTTACTACCAGTTTTCATGATTCTGGAATCAAAATTGTGACCTCTAGAGCGCTAACAAACAAACATACATTGTATATTCATCTGATCGACATGCAGTAAAATCGGCCATAGGCCAACACTTGACGAAATATCTACACATTTGTTTATTTACATTTAAAACATTTACTCATAATTTACACATTGAAAATATTTACTGAACAACTAGCATTAGAAATTGACACATTTAAGACACCTCCTGAGCATCACCCAGCAGTAGAATTCACAATTTTAGAAATTAGACAAGAGTTGCTTCATTTACACAGTGACCTTGGCCTTAATACTTAATACTTAATACTTGGTCCCTGAATTCTGAATTTTCAAAAATTTGTTAGAATTAATAATGCACAACTCCTGAGCAGACATACATATTGAAATTTTATGACGTCTCCTGAGCAAGACCCAGCCATTTGAGACTGACTCATTTAAAACATCCAATCGATGTGTGTATCAACATAGTATATACTACTAACAGCACAAAATTTTGATGATGTCAATATAAAAAAAATCATAAAATACAGTATTGCTATTAATGTTTGTTACTACAACTTGGTAACTTTCATATCATGATGCTGCATCTTTGGAGAACCATCTAATGAATTCAAGCAGATCGTGATGGCCGTTTTTGTATGCCATACTGGTATTATATGACAGAGGCGACGACAATTTTCGCACGACATAATGCCCATATTCCTACCAAATGATCATTCAACAGTGTATATTATTAATATATCATAACACATTGCAAAAAGTTCTTGGATAACCGCTATAATAGATTATAATGGTACTGGATATTCTAAAAAAAAACAAAGAGCAAAAAAAATATTTACCAGCAGGTAGATTCTAACCCACAGAGTCAACAGCCTACGTGTTAGAGAGCGAGCACTGTAACCACTCGGCCACCGAGCCATCATACAACTTGTTGCCGTATTCCCTTCCCCATTGTGAACAACTTTTACTGTACATGTATGACCGCATGCATGTCGGCATGACTGCACGAAGAAATCGATCCCAAAATAACTGTAACTTTATAACCCAAACTAATATTGATAACCAACTTTCACAGTCAACTCAATTGGAGAATTAGAGCAAGGAAAGTCCACATTTCATATTTGTGTATTCAAATCTGCATAAAACATTTCATATTTCCTATAAATTGGCAACTTATGTTAGGTAATTTTGCGGCCACTACTCTAGGGCTACAACTATGCAACTTGCACATGACCCCCAGATTTTCGGCATCGGGCGATAATCGGGAGTTTTGGTCGTACGACCATCGCACATACACCATTTGACGCCGAATTGACCATACAAAAATACAAAAATACTGACAAAAATTAATGTTGATCGAAAGTGGAGTTATTGCGATTTTTCGATTTTGACCTTTTACATGACCTTGACCTTAATTTTCGGCCTTGAGTTAAGAAACTCCACAGATTTGTTCAATTTTATAAGGCACAACTCTTGAGTAAAAATCAATAACACATATCAGAACCTGGCCTCGCAATATGGGGTTGAAGTTGCGAGTCATGAAACCATAAAATCAAGACCGTCGAATTTTTGACCCGGACCGAAAATCGAGAATTTTGGTCGTACGACCATCGGGCATGCACCACAGGACGTGGAATTGACCATAAAAAAATATAAAAATACTCACAAAAATTAACATTGAATAGAAACGGAGTTATTGCGATTTTTCGATTTTGACCTTTACTATGACTTTAACTGTAATTCTTGATCTTGAGTCCTACACCTTTACACATATGTTCAGTGTGATAAGACACACCTACTGATTAAAAATCAGCAACTTATATTGGATTTTGACTCCACAATAACGGTTTGAATATTGTACAAAATTCAAATGATCTCAAAACCCCCAAATGTTCGACCTTGGGCGATAATCGGGAGTTTTGGTCGTACAACCATCGGACATACGTCAGCTGATGTCGAATTGACCAAATAAAAATACAAAAATGTTTAGAAAAATTAATTTTGATCAGAAGCGAAGTTATTGCGAATTTTCGATTTTGACCTTTACTATGACCTTAACGCTAATTCTTGACCTTGAGTCCTATAACTTCACAATCGTGTTTTGTGTGATAAGGCACAACTTCTGAGTAAAAATCAGGAACATCTATCTGGAACTTGCTCTATTATATGGTTTTGAATATTGTGAGGCAGGAAAAACCTAAATTCGTGACCCCCAAATTTTCGACCTGGACCGGAAATCGGGAGTTTTGGTCATACGACCATCGGGCATGCATCATATGATGCGGAATTGACCATAGAAAAATATAAAAATACCTAGAAAAAATAACATCGATTAGAAACTGAGTTATTGCGATTTTTCGATTTTGACCTTTTCCTTGACCTTGACCTCAGTTTTTGACCTTGACCTCCCAAAAGTTAATCACTTGGTCGAGTACTAATTGCACATCTTCTGACAAATTTTCGGGACTTTACGATCAAAATTGTGACCTGTAGAGCGCTAACAAATAAACAAACAAACAAACAAACAAACAGACAGACAAACGCAACTGACCAACATACTTGACGAAATTTAATTTCGTCAAGTAACAAACGCAACTGACCAACATACTTGACGAAATTTAATTTCGTCAAGTAATGAAGCAATCGCTCAGAGAGCTAGGACTTGGCAAAATAAAGTAATGAACTTGAAAAGAGGTCTATAATAAACCAGCTAAAAAACGTTTTGAGAGAGACTTGAATAGTTCTTTTTTAAAATTATCTAGTTGCTGTTAAGTAAGTTGTACATGTGTTAAATTGTGCAGTGATGCTATAAAAGACATGATCCTGTAAGTTACAGAGAAAAAAAACATGTTTTGAGAGAGAGTTGAACCCGGGTCTGTGGATTCAAAGTCCTGCGCTCTATGCAAAGCACCAACGTGACCAACAGTGTGAAGTGGTGTATTTATTGTATGTACTGCTAAAAACCGGGAATGGGACCGGTTCCCTTGCCGGTTCGTCACCCCCAGCAGTCCTAATATAAGGGAGCCTGTCGCTTGACACAGACTGTATTTAGACTAGAGTTTTAGGCTTTATTATATCACTTGTACATCACTGAGTTAAAAAACCACTGAAATGTTGTTGAGATCTGCATCTGGATACATATATGATTTACTGTATTGCTATGCAACCGAGCGTGTGTATTTAGGACGGGACATGTCCACAGGGGGTAATCGTTTCTACAGCTTATTGGCGTGTGAACGGATTGAGAATCAGATTCACCCCACTGCTCTTTCTACTTTGATATCTCGGCGAGTTTTCAATCTATTCCAAATGTAAAAGGTGCATTATAAACTAGAAATAACACTGCAACTGACTGTATAAAAACTAAGTTAGAGATAAAAGAGATGAGAGTTTTGAGGGAGGGTTGAACACGGGTCTTTGGATTCAAAGTCTTACGCTCTATCCACTGCACCAACGTTGCCGACAGTGTGAAGAAGTGTATTCCCCGTGTAACAGTTACTTTATGGTTTTCCAGCCTCCATAGTAATAGTTATGTAACGATTTTTCAGTCGCCAAGACAACAGTTTTTAAGCTATGACCTTCAAAATCAATAGGCTTGTGCAGCAGTCTTATGCGCATCTTCTTTGAAAATTTCATGTCATTCCGACAAGGATTGCGCCCGCTATCGTGCGAACAGACGGACAGAACACATATTTGATCGCTGAGCAACATACAACTGAAGCAATCGCTCAAAGAGCTAGGACTTGGCAAAATAAAGTCAATTAACTTAAACAAGAGAGAGTTGAATAGTTCTTTTTTTTAAATTATCTAGTTGCTGTTAAGTAAGTTGTACACGTATTAAATTGTGCAGTTATGCTATAAAAGAAATGATCCTGTAAGTTAGAGAGAAAAAAAAAAGTTTTGAGAGAGAGTTGAACCCGGGTCCGTGGATTCAAAGTCCTGAACTCTACCCACTGCACCAAAGTGGCCGACAGCATCAAGTTGTGTTGTATTGTAACAGGTCCTTTACGGCAAATTACTGCTAAAAACCGGGAATGGGGCTGATCTCTACGCCGTTTCGTCACCCAGGATAGTTCTGATATAAAAGAGCCTGTCGCTTGCCACAGATTGTATTTAGACAAGAGTTTTAGGCTTCGTTATATCACTTGTACACCTCTGAGTCAGAAAACAAAAGAAATGTTGTTTGAGATCTGCATTTGGATACTTTTATGATATACTGTATTACTACGCAACCGAGATGGAACGATATAATGATGTATGTATTATTGATAGAATCTAGCTAACACGGATGCGCTATGATGCATAAAAGACACGATCATGATGGAACCAATGAGACACTGTTAAGTGATATTTATAGCGACAAATAGTTAAGTATGATGACATGAAAACTATGAAAATTACTCCTGGTGCATTTATTTGCTGGATACCTACATTATGAATGCGTTGTTTTGTTATTTGGAATTAAATACATGATCGTGTAAGCAAGCGATAAAAAAAAAAATAGTTTCAAGAGAGACTCGAACACGGGTCTGTGGATTTAAAGTCCTAAGCTCTATGCACAGCACTAGCGTCGCAGGCAATGTGAGGTGGTGTATTTCGTATAGCAATGCTATCACGGTTTTCATGTGATTTGTCAAGTAACGGTTTTTCCGTTACCATGACAACAGTTTTAGAGCTATGATGTTCCAAATCAATAGGGTTATGCAGATGTTTTGTGCACATATTATGTGAGAATTTCGTCAAAATCACACAAGAATTGACTGCACAGCAATGTGTTAAACTTTGGATCCGAAATTCCTGACCCCCATGTATTTCACCAGGAGCTTGATTCGTCAATTTTGATTCAATCGCTGTCGGACATACATCAAGATATGCAGAATTGGCCATAGTAAACGACTTGAACACTTTTGAAAGTGCAGGTGGAATAAAAGTGGAGTTATGACGATTTTTAATTTTTTTGTTTTTCAATGACCTTGGCGTTAATTCTTGACCTTTGACCTTGAAAAACAACAGGATTATGCCGACATCCTGTGTGAATAAGCGTTCAAAATCTCATGAGAATCCGGCAAGAAATGACTGCACAGCAATGCATGAAAGTTTTGATCCAGAAATTCCTGACCCCCGTCTTTTTAACCTGGAGTCAAAATCGTCAATTTTCACTCAACAGCTGTCGGCTATACATCAAAAGATGCAGAATTGGCCATAGTAATCGATGCTAGAAATCTCGAAACTCCAGATAAAATTTAACTGGAGTTATTACGATTTTTAATTTTTTGGTTTTTGAACGACCTTGACGTCAATTTTTGACCTACGACCTTCAGAAACGAAAGGCTTATGTGGAAGATGCTTGCACATGTTGTGTCAAAATTTCATGAAAATCCGACAAGAATTGCGCCCGCTATCGTGCAAACTGACGGACAGACAAACATACAAACAAACAAACAAACAAACAAACAAGATGACTGACCAACATACTTGGCAAAATTTATTTTGCCAAGTAATGAAGCAATCGCTCAAAGAGCTAGGACTTGGCAAAATAAAGTAATGAACTTGAAGAGAAGTCTATAAACCAGCTTTGGTCTATAAACCCGTGCATCATAATACTGTAATAATATTAAATTGTGCTGCTACATTCTTCAGAATTGAAAGCATGATCATGATCTTGTAAGTTACAGATGAAAAATTACAATGACAACAAGTGAACAAAACGAATAGAGACACTCGGTGAATACAAATCATGCCAGAATGGACTTAACACAGATGCATTATGATGCATGAAGGACACGATCATAATGGAACCAATGAGACACTGTTAAATGACTTTAAGGAATTCATAGTGAGAAATAATTAAGTATGATGACATAATAACGATAAAGATTACTCGTGCTACATTTATTTGCTGATTTTGTACACTACGAATGTGTTGTTTCGTTGTTTGGAATTGAATACATGATCTTTTAATGGAGAAAAAAAATAGTTTTGAGATAGTATCGAACCCGGGTCTGTGGATTCAAAGTCCTACGCTCTACGCTCAGCACTAACGTGGCTGGCGATGTGAAGCGGATTGTTTCATATAGCAATGCTATTATCGTTTTCATGTAATGCTTTTCAGTAACGATTTTCTGTTGCCGTGACAACAGTTTGAGAGCTATGATGTTCCAAATTAAAAGGGTTATGCGGACATTCCGTGCACATATTATGTGAGCATTTCGTCAAAATCAGACAAGAATCGACCGCACAGCAATGTGTTAAAGTTTGGATCCGAACTTCCTGACCCCCATGTATTTCACCTGGAGTTTAAATCGTCAATTTTGATTCAACTGCTGTCGGTCATACATGAAAAGATGCAGAATTGGCCATAATAAAAGACGTGGACACTTTTGGAAGTGCAGGTGGAATGAAAGTGGAGTTATGACCATTTTTAATTTTTTTGTTTTTCAACGATTTTGTCGTTAATTCTTGACCTTTGACCTTGGGAAACGACAGGAATATGCCGACATCTGGTGGGCATGTGCTGTGAAAATTTCATAAGAATCCGACAAGAATTGACTGCACAGCAATGCATGAAACTTTTGATCCAGAAACTCCTGACCCCCGTCTATTTAACCTGGAGTCAAAATCGTCAATTTTCACTCAACAGCTGTCGGCTATACATCAAAAGATGCAGAATTGGCCATATTAATCGATGCTAGAAATCTCGAAACTCCAAATAAAATATAACTGGAGTTACTACGATTTTTAATTTTTTGGTTTTTGAACGACCTTGACGTCAATTTTTGACCTTTGACCTTCAGAAACGAAAGGCTTATGTGGAAGATCCTTGCACATGTTTTGTCAAAATTTCATGAAAATCCGACAAGAATTGCGCCCGCTATCGTGCAAACTGACGGACAGACAAACATACAAACAAACAAAAAATCGGCCATAGGCCAAGCTTGACGAAATAATTTACACATTTGTTTACATTTAAAACATGTACACAAAATTTACACATTTATGGCATCCCCTGACAGCATTGGAAACTGTATAAAACATCTATTTCAAACATCTAGTCAGTGTATGTATCAACATAATATATACCTCTAACCATGCTAACGGCACAAAATTTCGATGATGCCAATATTAAAAAACCTAAGATATATCAAAATTATAAAAAGCCATTAATACAAACTAATATCTTTCATATCATGGTGCTACATCTTTGGAGAACTATGTGATGAGTTCAAGCAGATGGTGATGGCCGTTTTTTGCATGCCATACTGGTATTACAAGACAGTGGGGATGACCGTTTTCGCATGCCATACTCATATTAGCTAATACAATAATGCATATTCATAATACATATGTCAAACACACTACAAAAAGGTTCTCGGATAAAAAACTAATATATACTGAATGTACTAAATATTCTAAGGAAAAGAATCCATGTCTGTAAAAAAAAGATTTAGCAGCAGGTAGATTCCAACTTGCAGAATCGAAACCATGTGCATTACATAGCCAGCGCATCCACGTTCAGAACCACACGAACCATTTCACAGCTCCTATGAATTGGCAAATATTGAGCTAAATTTCAGAAAGATTCGATCCTAAACTTTCAAGATCAAAACGTATGTGTACAACGGATGACGCCGGACGTCAACGGACGCAACGCTCCGCCAATAGGTTTTCGACTAAATGTCGGTACCCTAAAAATCATCAAATGGCAAAACAACAAATATTCCCGCATTAATACGAAATTACATTGACAACAAGTAAATGAAACAAATAGAGACGCTTGGACATGTTGCGATCGCACAACCATGAAGAATTAACCCTTAAATATGACCTCATAATTGCTTGTCTGCTTGTTATCCATATCTATATATTGACAACCAATGAATTTCAATATAAAACATCGATATAAAGTGGACACGCAATTATTACAGGTCATATTTTGAGGCCATGAAAAATGGAGTTAATACAAACGCGTTATGACAAAAACATGGATCACTCGATCATAATGAAACCAATGAGACACTGTAAAATGACACGATACTGTGTTTAATCTGGGCCTTTCCCCATGCAAGTAACCAGACCCCTTGGATTTTCGACCTTATCTGGTACATATTTTTGTCATGCATTTGTTAGCAGCTATTACCACAGATCATTCACAGTTGTGGCCGTAAAGCTGAATTTGAAGCGGCTTGTAACTTTAAATACAAAGAACAAACTAGATTTTGATGATACCAATAGAAAGCCCGATGAATTATAGTTTGTCGCTATTCGTGGAACAGTGTTTTTTCCTTCAAAGGTGATCATTATAATTCAAAACAATAGAATTACATAAAGCATTGCAGGTTTGGGATGCTTACAAGACCACTCAGAAAGAGAAAAAGTCATTTGGAATTGAATTTTAGAAAAAAAAAAATCCGACAGCAATGAGAATTGAACCACTGACCCCTCGCATACAGACCTAACGCCTCTACTGACTTTGCCATTCTGTTCGTTGAAGGTCAATGCGTGTAAAGTATAGTGTGTAGGAGAGACTTCGTTCAGGATAAACACTGAATTATGCCATGGCTGTACATTGGACTGGCAGCGTGCAGAATTCGATCGGGAAAACTCGTGACCTTGAGTTGTACAACTTCACAATCTTATTCTGCGTGATCAGGCACAACTCCTGAGTAAAATCCGGCAATATATATTGGAACCTGGTTCTATAATGTGGTTTTGAATATTGTGAGACAGGAAAAACCTAAATTCATGACCCCCAAATTTTCGACCTGGACCGAAAATCCAGTCTTGGTCATACGACCATCGGACATGTATCATATGATGCGGATTTGACCATAGAAAAATACAAAAATAATCAGAAAAAATAATCTTGATTACAAGCGGAGTTATCACGATTTTTCAATTTTTACCTTTACTATGACCTTAACGGTAATTCTTGACCTTGAGCCCTACAACTTCACTGTCATGTTCTGCGTGAGAAGGTACAACTCCTGAGTAAAAATCAGAAACATATATTGGAACCTGACTCTACAATAGGGTTTTGAAAATTGAGACAAGCAAGACCTAAGTTCATGACCCCCAAATTTTCGACCTGGACCGAAAATCGAGAGTTTAGGTCATACGACCATCAGACATGCATCATTTGATGCGGATTTGACCATAGAAAAATACAAAAATAATCAGATAAAATAATCTTGATTAGAAGCGGAGTTATCACGATTTTTCAATTTTTACCTTTACTATGACCTTAACTGTAATTCTTGACCTTGAGCTCTACAACTTCACAGTCATGTTCTGCGTGAGAAGGTACAACTCCTGAGTAAAAATCAGAAACATATATTGGAACCTGACTCTACAATAGGGTTTTGAAAATTGAGACAAGCAAGACCTAAGTTCATGACCCCCAAATTTTCGACCTGGACCGAAAATCAAGAGTTTAGGTCATACGACCATCAGACATGCATCATTTGATGCGGAATTGACCATAAAAAAATATAAAAATACACAGAAAAAAAAATCTTGATTAGAAGCGGAGTTATCACGATTTTTCGATTTTGACCTTTACTATGACCTTAACTCTAATTCCCGACCCTGAGCTCTGAAACTTCAGGATCTTGTTCTGTGTGATAAGGCACAACTCCTGAGTAAAAATCAGCAACATATATTGGAACCTGCCTCTATAATATGGTTTTCGAATATTGTGAGACAGGAAAAACCTAAATTCTTGACCCCCAAATTTTCGACCTGTACCGAAAATCGGGAATTTTGGTCTTACGACCATCGGACATGCATCAGATGATGCAGAATTGACCATAGAAAAATATAAAAATACCTAGAAAAAATAATCTTAATTAGAAGCGAAGTTATCGCGATTTTTCGATTTTGACCTTTTGCTTGACCTTGACCTCAATTTTGGACCTTGACCTCCCAAAAGTTAATCACTTGGGCGAATTTATCTTACCAATCTTTTGATCAACTTTCATGACTCTGAGATCAAAATTGTAACCTGTAGAGCGCTCACAAACACACAGACAAACAGACAAACAGAAAATCGGCCATAGGCCAACACTTGACGAAATGACTAAACATTTGTTTACATTTAAAACATTTACCCATAATTTACACATTGAAAAGATTTACTGAACAACTCCTCGACATTTGAAGAAAGATACTTTTTTCATGAAATTTTTACGTTGGGCAAGCTTTTCAAGGTCAAGGTCAAAGTGCACATTCAAGGTCAGCGGACAAAGACCTTTTGATATGCTACAATATGGTCCCAGTTTGAACTTTCTATGACGAATAGTTCCGAAGTTATGGCAATTTTTGTGATTTTGACCTTTTCTTTGACCTTGACCCTTGACCTTGGGTCACGAAAATTGTGCATTGCCCGTGCATGAAAATATAAATTATACTTGAACAATTCCATCAGAATCGAACAAGAATTCCGGACACTGTGGCTTTTCGAAATTTCGAAAAATTTACGTACATGAGGTCACTGTGACGTCAATAAACGTCACATTTGAAAACTGATGGGAAACTATTCATCATGGGTTCAAGGCCTTCCATTTGATATATTACTTGATAGCTTTTAGTTAGTTTGAAAATTTGACCTTGAAGTTTTGCTCATGTGACCTCATTTTTCCGATCAAGTTCAAGGTTAATCATGGAATTGACATATAAGTCTGATTGCTATACCTCTTCTGATGATATTGTTCAAATTACAACGATTAAAAAACGATGTTATAACCGAAAAGGTGTTTTTCTGGGATTTCGATGACCTTGACCTTGACCTTTGACCTTTGTATTTCAATTCGTAAAGGTCAATGCTATTAATATGCATGTCAAGTTTCAAGGTATTCCATACAGTATTGACGCTGTTATGGCCTTTTGAAATTTCGGTAATTTGACGTTTATGACGTCATTGTGACGTCAGTGTACGTCGCAGCGCCAAAATTAGGGTATCACTGCAATCAGGGGCTCAAAACCTTTCCAACGATATACTACTCGATATGGTGCGCTGACTTTCGTACTTGACCTTGACATTCACCTCATGACGAACTTCTCAAGGTCAAGGTCAAATGCCAAGGTCAAGGACACAGAATATAGGACTCGAGTTTATCTACATTATGAACTTGGTTTGAAGTCTCTATAACAAATAGAACCGGAGTTATGGCCACTTATGCGTTTTTAACATTTTGCGTGACCTTGACCTTGATCTTTGACCTTGAGTCACGAAAATTGTGCATTGCCTGTGCATGAAGACATATATTATACCTGTATCATTTCATTAGAATCAAACAAGATTTGTGGACACTATGACCGTTTGAAATTTCGAAAAATTAACGTTTATGACGTCACTGTGACGTCAATAAACGTCACATCTCAAAATTGATGAGAAAGTATGTACCAGGGAATCAAGACCTTTCATTTGATATACTACTTGATAGGTTTCAGTTAGTTTGAAAATTTGACCTTGAAGTTTTCCTCATATGACCTTATTTTCCTGACAAAGTTCAAGGTCAATCATGAAATTGACATATACACTCGATTACTATACCCCTTCTGAAGGATATGGTTCAAAATTCATGAACCTACGACAAATCAAACGGATGTTATTACCGGAAACGTGTTTTTCTGGGATTTCGATGACCTTGACCTTGACCTTTGACCTTCGTACTTAAATTCGTAAAGGTCATTGCTGTCAATATGCATATCAAGTTTCAAGAGATTCCATACAGTATTGACGATGTTATAGCCTTTTGAAATTTCGGAAATTTGACGTTTATGACGTCATTGTGACGTCAGTTTACGTCGCAGCGCTGAAAATAAGGTATCACTGCAATCAGGGGGTCAAGACCTTTCCAACGATATACTACTCGATATGGTGCGCTGACCTTCGTATTTGACCTTGACATTCACCTTAGGCGAACTTCTCAAGGTCAAGGTCAAATACCAAGGTCAAGGTCACAGAAGATAGAACTCGAGTTTATCTACAATATGAACTTGATTTGAAGTCTCTGGGACAATTAGAACCGGAGTTATGGCCATTTATGTGTTTTTATCGTTTTGCGTGACCTTGACCTCAATATTTGACCTTGACCTTCCAAAAGTTAATCACTTGGTCGTGTACTGATTGCACATCTTTTGACAAATTTTCGGGACTTTACGATCAAAATTGTGACCTGTAGAGCGCTAACAAATAAACAAACAAACAAACAAACAAACAGACAGACAAACGCAACTGACCAACATACTTGACGAAATTTACATTTCGTCAAGTAACAAACAAGATGACTGACCAACATACTTGGCAAAATTTATTTTGCCAAGTAATGAAGCAATCGCTCAAAGAGCTAGGACTTGGCAAAATAAAGTTAAAGATCTTGAAGAGAAGTCTATAAACTAGCTTTGGTCTATAAACCCCTGCACCATAATACTGTAATATATTTTTTTCAATTATTTATTTGTCGTTAACTAAATTGTACATTTACTAAATTGTGTTGTTATGTTGTTTATAATTAAATGCAAGATCATGATTCTGTAAGTTAAAAATAAAAAAAAATAGTTTCAAGAGAGACTTGAACCCGGGTCTGTGGATTGAGAGTCATACGCTCTATGCACAGCACTAACGTCGCTTGCAGTTGGAGGAGGTGTATCCCATGTAACAATTCCTGTATGGTTTTCCAACCTCCATAGATATAAGCAATGTAACAGTTTTTTGGTCGCCAAGACAACAGTTTTTGAGCTATGATCTTCAAATTCAATAGGCTTATGATGGATTCTTATGCGCATCTTACGTGTAAATTTGATGTCATTCAGACCAGGATTGCGGCCGCTATCGTGCAAACTGACGGACAGACAAACATACAAATGAAGCAATCGCTCAAAGAGCTAGGACTTGGCAAAATAAAGTCAATTAACTTGAAGAGATGTCTATAAACCAGTTAAAAAACGTTCTGAGAGAGACTTGAATAGTTCTTTTTTTAAAATTATCTAGTTGCTGTCAAGTAAGTTGTACATGTATTAAATTGTGCAGTTATGCTATAAAAGACATGATCCTGTAAGTTAGAGAGAAAAAACAAGTTTTGAGAGAGAGTTGAACCCGGGTCTGTGGATTCAAAGTCCTGAGCTCTATGCACAGCACCAACGTGGACGGCAGCAGGAAGTGGCGTATTTATTGTATGTACTGCTAAAAACCCAGAATGGGGCCGGTTCCTTTGCCGGTCGTCACCCCCAGCAGTCCTAATATAAGGGAGCCTGTCGCTTGACACAGACTGTATTTAGACTAGAGTTTTAGGCTTTGTTATATCACTTGTACATCACTGAGTTAGAAAACCACTGAAATGTTGTTTGAGATCTGCATCTGGATACATATATGATATACTGTATTGCTATGCAACCGAGCGTGTGTATTTAGGACGGGACATGTCCACAGGGGGTAATCGTTTCTACAGCTTATTGGCGTGTGAACGGATTGAGAATCAGATTCACCCCACTGCTCTTTCTACTTTGATATCTCGGCGAGTTTTCAATCTATTCCAAATGTAAAAGGTGCATTATAAACTAGAAATAATACTGCTACTGACTCTATAAAAACTAAGTTAGAGATAAAAGAGTTTAGAGTTTTGAGGGAGGGTTGAACACAGGTCTTTGGATTCAAAGTCTTACGCTCTATCCACTGCACCAACGTTGCCGACAGTGTGAAGAAGTGTATTCCATGTAGCAGTTACTTTATGGTTTTCCAGCCTCCATAGTTATAGTTATGTAACGGTTTTTCAGTCGCCAAGACATCAGTTTTTAAGCTATGACTTTCAAAATCGATAGGCTTGTGCAGGAGTCTTATGCGCATCTTCTTGGAAAATTTCATGTCATTCCGACAAGGATTGCGCCCGCTATCGTGCGAACAGACGGACAGAACACATATTTGATCACTGAGCAACATACAACTGAAGCAATCGCTCAAAGAGCTAGGACTTGGCAAAATAAAGTCAGTGAACTGAAGAGAAGTCTATCAACAAGTTTTGGTTTATAAATGCTTCATACATACTATAATAGTTTAATCAATAAGTAAGTTGTACATGTATTAAATTGCACAGTTATGCTATAAAAGACATGATCCTGTAAGTTAGAGAGAAAAAAACAAGTCTTGAGAGAGAGTTGAACCAGGGTCTGTGGATTCAAAGTCTTACGCTCTATGCACAGCACCAACATGACCGACAGCTTGAAGTGGTGTATGTATTGTAACAGGTCCTTTATGGCAAATTACTGCTAAAAACCGGGAATGGGGCCGGTTCGTCACCCCAGCAGTCTTAATATAAGGGAGCCTGTCGCTTGACACAGACTGTATTTAGACTAGAGTTTTAGGCTTTGTTATATCACTTGTACATCACTGAGTTAGAAAACCACTGAAATGTTGTTTGAGATCTGCATCTGGATACATATATGATATACTGTATTGCTATGCAACCGAGCGTGTTTATTTAGGACGGGACATGTTCACAGGGGGTAATCGCTTCTACAGCTTATTGGCGTGTGAACGGATTGAGAATCAGATTCACCCCACTGCTCTTTCTACTTTGATATCTCGGCGAGTTTTCAATCTATTCCAAATGTAAAAGGTGCATTATAAACTAGAAATAGCACTGCAACTGACTGTATAAAAACTAAGTTAGAGATAAAAGAGATTAGAGTTTTGAGGGAGGGTTGAACACGGGCCTTTGGATTCAAAGTCTTACGCTCTATCCACTGCACCAACGTTGCCGACAGTGTGAAGAAGTGTATTCCATGTAACAGTTACTTTATGGTTTTCCAGCCTCCATAGTTATAGTTATGTAACGGTTTGCCAAGACAACAGTTTTTAAGCTATGACCTTCAAAATCAATAGGCTTGTGCAGGAGTCTTATGCGCATCTTCTTTGGAAATTTCATGTCATTCCGACAAGGATTGCGCCCGCTATCGTGCGAACAGACGGACAGAACACATATTTGATCGCTGAGCAACATACAACTGAAGCAATCGCTCAAAGAGCTAGGACTTGGCAAAATAAAGTTAATGAACTTGAAAAGAAGTCTATAAACCAGCTAAAAAACGTTTTGGGAGAGACTTGAATAGTTTTTTCTAGTTGCTGTTAAGTAAGTTGTACATGTATTAAATTGTGCAGTTATGCTATAAAAGACATGATCCTGTAAGTTAGAGAGAAAAAAAACAAGTTTTGAGAGAGAGTTGAACCCGGGTCTGTGGATTCAAAGTCCTGAGCTCTACGCACAGCACCAAAGTGGCCGACAGCGTCAAGTTGTGTTGTATTGTGACAGTTCCTCTATGGCAAATTACTGCTAAAAAACCGGGAATGGGGCTGATCTCTACGCCGTTTCGTCACCCAGGATAGTTCTGATATAAAAGAGCCTGTCGCTTGCCACAGATTGTATTTAGACAAGAGTTTTAGGCTTCGTTATATCACTTGTACACCTCTGAGTCAGAAAACAAAAGAAATGTTGTTTGAGATCTGCATTTGGATACTTTTATGATATACTGTATTACTACGCAACCGAGATGGAACGATATAATGATGTATGTATTATTGATAGAATCTAGCTAACACGGATGCGCTATGATGCATAAAAGACACGATCATGATGGAACCAATGAGACACTGTTAAGTGATATTTATAGCGACAAATAGTTAAGTATGATGACATGAAAACTATGAAAATTACTCCTGGTGCATTTATTTGCTGGATACCTACATTATGAATGCGTTGTTTTGTTATTTGGAATTAAATACATGATCGTGTAAGCAAGAGATAAAAAAAAAAATAGTTTCAAGAGAGACTCGAACACGGGTCTGTGGATTTAAAGTCCTAAGCTCTATGCACAGCACTAACGTCGCAGGCAATGTGAGGTGGTGTATTTCGTATAGCAATGCTATCACGGTTTTCATGTGATTTGTCAAGTAACGGTTTTTCCGTTACCATGACAACAGTTTTAGAGCTATGATGTTCCAAATCAATAGTGTTATGCAGATGTTTTGTGCACATATTCTGTGAGAATCTCGTCAAAATCACACAAGAATTGACTGCACAGCAATGTGTTAAACTTTGGATCCGAAATTCCTGACCCCCATGTATTTCACCAGGAGCTTGATTCGTCAATTTTGATTTAATCGCTGTCGGACATACATCAAAATATGCAGAATTGGCCATAGTAAACGACTTGAACACTTTTGAAAGTGCAGGTGGAATAAAAATGGAGTTATAACGATTTTTAATTTTTTTGTTTTTCAATGATTTTGGCGTTAATTCTTGACTTTTGACCTTGAGAAACAACAGGAATATGCCGACATCTGGTATGCATATGCTGTGAAAATTTCATAAGAATCCGACAAGAATTGACTGCACAGCAATGCATGAAACTTTTGATCCAGAAACTCCTGACCCCCGTCTTTTTAACCCGGAGTCAAAATCGTCAATTTTGATGCAACAGCTGTCGGCCATACATCAAAAGATGCAGAATTGGCCATAGTATTCGATGCTAGAAATCTCGAAACCCCAGATAAAATATAACTGGACTTATTACGATTTTAAATTTTTTGGTTTTTGAACGACCTTGACGTCAATTTTTGACCTTTGACCTTCAGAAACGAAAGGCTTATGAGGAAGATCCTTGCACATGTCGTGTCAAAATTTCATGAAAATCCGACAAGAATTGCGCCCGCTATCGTGCAAACTGACGGACAGACAAACATACAAACAAACAAACAAACAAGATGACTGACCAACATACTTGGCAAAATTTATTTTGCCAAGTAACAAGATGACTGACCAACATACTTGGCAAAATTTATTTTGCCAAGTAACGAGAAAACGCTGCAAGCAGCCTTGGCGAAATGCAGCGTCTTTTTTGCGTTTTAGATTTTAGCATTTTGACAGATTTGATGATATTTGCCATAAAACTAGATAACAGCATTACAATGAGATTACATCAGCGCTGTTCACAATTGTCTGAGCTGATGTTGCTCAAATACTTGAAAATTGAGCTGGACACACTTCAGATTTGATGACTTCTTGAGCGATACTTCACACATTAATTGCAATATACAGTGGTTGTTTTTTTATCACTGCTCCGCAGTGACACTTGGCGAAATCCAACTGTAAAAAACTAATTGAATTTTTAATTTTGAAATGTCATTGAGGAGCAGTTTGTGTTATAAACAAAAACTATATTGGTGGGACAATTGCATTTACTAAATGCGTTATTGGTGTCTGATAGATGTAGTTTAATCATGACAGTTACCATAGTATTGACACTTTGAAAAAATCTGACAAGTTAAAATTGATTGGATTTTTCGATTTTGTAGTTACTACCTGTAACGTTGGTGGCAATTGTGTAATTCAAATGTGCCAATAACTCAAAAGTATTCACAGCATGTCAACTTGTTAGCAATATATGTTTGTTTTATTTTACACTAAAACGGCCTGAGAACTGAACAATGGGCATCCTGAGCCAATTCGCTTGAAAATAATTCTACTTTCGGTTTTGTGTAATTTGACACCACAGGTGTAATCTGATACCAAACCACACCTAGTAAATAAACATTCTTCTTCCGGTTTGGTGTAATTTGACACAACAGCTGCATTCTGATACCAAACCTCACCTATTATATTGCAAATTAGCCCTCCGGGTGAGAAAATAACGTTCTTTTTGCTCTATGATCAATATTTAATGAGATGTGGAGGTTTTTATGGAAAGTGGATGATAATAAGGGAAAGTATCATTTTTAGGCCTTGAAAGACACCAAAATGGAAAAATTACTGATCCTTGGGCATCATGAGCCCATTTGCTTGAAAAATAATTCTACTTCCGGTTTGGTGTAATTTGACACCACAGGTGTAATCTGATAACAAACCACACTTAGTTTAATGCCAATTCGCCCTTTGGGTCCCAAAATAACATCCTTTTTGCTCTACGCTCAATATTTAATGACATATGGAGGTTTTTATGGGAAGTGAGTGATAATAGGGGAAAGTATCACTTTTGGGCATTGAAAGACACCAAATTGGAAAAATAACTGATCCTTGGGCATCCTGAGCCCATTTGCTTGAAAAATAATTCTACTTCCGGTTTGGTGTAATTAGACACCATAGGTGTAATCTGATAACAAACCACACTTAGCTTAATGCCAATTAGCCCTTTGGGTCCCAAAATAATGTCCTTTTTGCTCTACGATCAATATTTAATGAGATATGGAGGTTTTTATGGGAAGTGAGTGATAATAGGGGAAAGTATCACTTTTGGGCATTGAAAGACACCAAATTGGCTTAATAACTTATCCTTGGGCATCCTGAGCCCATTTGCTTGAAAAACAATTCTACTTCCGGTTTGGTGTAATTTGACACCACAGGTGTAATCTGATACCAAACCACACTTATTATATTGCCAATTAGCCCTATGGGTCCGAAAATAGCGTCCTTTTTGCTCTATGATCAATATTTATTGAGATATGGAGGTTTTTATGGAAAGTGGGTGATAATAGGGGAAAGTATCAATTTTTGGCCTTGAAACACACCAAAACGGCCTTATAACTGATCCTTGGGCATCCTGGGCCCATTTGCTTGAAAAACAATTCTACTTCCGGTTTGGTCTAATTTGACACCACAGGTGTAATCTGATACCAAACCACACCTAATAAAATGCCAATTAGCCCTACGGGTCCGAAAATAACGTCCTTTTTGCTCTACGATCAATATTCACTGAGATATGGAGGTTTTCATTGAAAAGTGGGTGATAATAGGGGAAAGTATCAATTTTTGGCCTTCAAACACACCAAAATGGCCTAAAAACTGATCCTTGGGCATCCTGAGTCCATTTGCTTAGAAAATAATTCTACTTCCGGTTTGGTGTGAGATGACGTCATCATAGTGAAATACATGCTAATTTGCATAATCTATGATTTTTATATATTATACCTATGTGACTGATCCGAAAATAATGCTATTTTTGCTCTATCTGCAATAGTTTTTGAGATATGGACCTTTTAAGTTTATCATTGGCTTAAATGGCAGGCGATTTTCAAAACGTTCCTGTGACCTTGACCTTTGACCTACGACCTTGAAAAACAATGGGGGATCTAAGAATTTGGATGTGCATGTGTGGTAAAAGTTTCACAAAAATCGGACGTAAATTGTGCCCCCTAGAGGGCGAACGTGCATACAAACAAACAAACAAACAAACAAACTAACTAACAAACAAACAAACATACATACATCCAAACCGACCAACATACTTGGCAAAATCGAAGATTTCGCCAAGTAATGAAGCAATCGCTCAGAGAGCTAGGACTTGGCAAAATAAAGTTAATGAACTTGAAGAGAAGTCTATAAACCAGCTAAAAAACGTTCTGAGAGAGAATTGAATAGTTCTTTTCTTCATAAATTATGTATTTGCTAAATTGTGCAGTTATGCTATAAAAGACATGATCCTGTAAGTTAGAGAGATAAAAACAAGTTTTGAGAGAGAGTTGAACCCGGGTCTGTGGATTCAAAGTCCTGAGCTCTATGCACAGCACCAAAGTTGCCGACAGTGTGAAGTGGTGTATTTATTGTATGTACTGCTAAAAACCGGGAATGGGGCCGGTTCCTTTGCCGGTTCGTCACCCCCAGCAGTCCTAATATAT
Organism: Terebella lapidaria; assembly: GCA_949152475.1. NCBI lineage: Eukaryota > Metazoa > Annelida > Polychaeta > Terebellida > Terebellidae > Terebella > Terebella lapidaria. Next base: position 22,633,258 of record OX424569.1, read on the forward strand.
GGGAGCCTGTCGCTTGACACAGACTGTTATTAGACTAGAGTTTTAGGCTTTGTTATATCACTTGTACATCACTGAGTTAGAAAACCACTGAAATGTTGTTTGAGATCTGCATCTGGATACATATATGATATACTGTATTGCTATGCAACCGAGCGTGTGTATTTAGGACGGGACATGTCCACAGGGGGTAATCGTTTCTACAGCTTATTGGCGTGTGAACGGATTGAGAATCAGATTCACCCCACTGCTCTTTCTACTTTGATATCTCGGCGAGTTTTCAATCTATTCCAAATGTAAAAGGTGCATTATAAACTAGAAATAACATTGCAACTGACTGTATAAAAACTAAGTTAGAGATAAAAGAGATTAGAGTTTTGAGGGAGGGTTGAACACGGGTCTTTGGATTCAAAGTCTTACGTTCCATCCACTGCACCAACGTTGCCGACAGTGTGAAGAAGTGTATTCCATCTAACAGTTACTTTATGGTTTTCCAGCCTCCATAGTTATAGTTATGTAACGGTTTTTCAGTCGCCAAGACAACAGTTTTTAAGCTATGACCTTCAAAATCAATAGGCTTGTGCAGGAGTTTTATGCGCATCTTCTTTGAAAAATTCATGTTATTCCGACAAGGATTGCGCCCGCTATCGTGCAAAAAGACGGACAGAACACATATTTGATCGCTGAGCAACATACAACTGAAGCAATCGCTCAGAGAGCTAGGACTTGGCAAAATAAAGTAATGAACTTGAAAAGAAGTCTATAATAAACCAGCTAAAAAACGTTTTGATAGAGACTTGAATAGTTCTTTTCTTTAAATTATCTATTCGCTGTGAAGTAAATTGTACATGTATTAAATTGTGCAGATATGCTATATAGAATAAAAGACATGATCTTGTAAGTTATAGAGAAAAAAAAAGTTTTGAGAGAGAGTTGAACCCGGGGTCTATGGATTCAAAGTCCTGAGCTCTACCCACTGCACCAAAGTGGCCGACAGCATCAAGTTGTGTTGTATTGTAACAGTTCCTCTATGGCAAATTACTGCTAAAAAACGGGAAGGGGGCCGGTTTCCTCCGCCGGTTGATCACCCCCAATAGTTCTGATATAAAGTAGCCTGGCGTTTGACACAGACTGTATTAAGAATGAAGTTTTAGGCTTTGTTGTATCACTAGCACATCACTGAGTTAGAAAACCACCGAAATGTTGTTTGAGATCTGCATTTGGATACATATATGATATACTGTATTGCTATGCAACCGAGTTTTGTATATTCAGGAGATAACACAGATGCGCTATGATGCATGAAACACATGATCATAATGGAACCAATGAGACACTGTAAATGACTTGGAAAATATATAGAAAGAAATAATTATGTCTGATGACATAGAATTGACGAAGATTACTGCTGCTATATATATTTGCTGATTTTGTACACTACGAATGTGTTGTTTCCTTGTTTGGAATTGAATACATGATCTCATAATGGAGAAAAAAAAATAGTTTTGAGATAGTATTGAACCCGGGTTTGTGGATTCAAAGTCCTACCCTCTACGCTCAGCACTAACGTGGCTGGCGATGTGAAGCGGAGTGTTTCATATAGCAATGCTATTATCGTTTTCATGTAATGCTTTTCAGTAACGATTTTCTGTTGCCGTGACAACAGTTTCAGAGCTATGATGTTCCAAATCAAAAGAGTTATGCGGACATTCCGTGCACATATTATGTGAGAATTTCGTCAAAATCACACAAGAATCGACTGCACAGCAATGTGTTAAACTTTGGATCTGAAATTCTTGACCCCCATGTATTTCACCTGGAGTTTAAATCGTCAATTTTGATTCAACCGCTGTCGGTCATACATCAAATGATGCAGAATTGGCCATAGTAAAAGACGTGAACACTTTTGGAAGTGCAGGTGGAATGAAAGTGGAGTTATGACGATTTTTAATTTTGTGGTTTTTCAATGACCTTGGCGTTAATTCTTGACCTTTGACCTTGAGAAACAACAGGAATGTGCCGTTATACTGTGTGCATATGCTGTCAAAATTTCATAAGAATCCGACAAAAATTGAGTGCACAGCAATGCATGAAACTTTTGATCCAGAAACTCCTGACCCCCGTCTTTTTAACCGGAGTCAAAATCGTCAATTTTGATGCAACAGCTGTCGGCCATACATCAAAAGATGCAGAATTGGCCATAGTATTCGAGGCTAGAAATCTCGAAACTCCAGATAAAATATAACTGGACTTATTACGATTTTAAACTTTTTGGTTTTTGAACGACCTTGACGTCAATTTTTGACCTTTGACCTTCAGAAACGAAAGGCTTATGAGGAAGATCCTTGCACATGTTGTGTCAAAATTTCATGAAAATCCGACAAGAATTGCGCCCGCTATCGTGCGAACGGACGGACAGACAAACATACAAATGAAATCGCTCGCTGCTGCTGACTTGACGGCTGAAAGCCTTCGCTGGTACAGCGAGTACTTGCCAGAATAGAAGAAAGAAAACTTTGACCTTGAGGGGTAATGTCAAGGTCAAATGACACGACCAAGGTCCTTCAAAAGAGGGCTTTCAATATGCTACAATATTTTTTAGTTGGAACTCTCTGGGTCGATTAGTTCCGAAATTATTGAGATTCATGTGATTTTGACTGATCACTTTTCCGTGAACTTGACCTTTGACCTACGACGACTGAAGCAAAATTTTTACCAAATATGTTTTTTCTTCTGGGATTTCGATGACCTTAACCTCTGTGGTTCTTGTCGTACAGGCCAATGCTGTCAATATGCATATCAAGTTACAGAGGATTCCCTCCAGTATTGACATTGTTATGGCCTTTTGAAATTTCGGAAATTTGACGTTGATGACGTCATTGTGACGTCAATGAACGTCATATGTCAAAATTAAGACATCACTGGACTCAGGAGATCAAGACCTTAACGGTATACTACTGGGTATGGTTCGCTGAACTGCGTACTTGACCTTGACATTCACCTCATGGCGAACTTCTCAAGGTCAATGTCAAAAATCAAGGTCAAGGTCACAGGCGATAGAACTCGAGTTCATCTAGAATATGCACCTAATTTGAAGTCTCTAGGACGATTACAGCCGGAGTTATGGCCACTTATGTGTTTTCGACGTTTTGTGTGACCTTGACCTTGACCTTCGACCTATATTCACCAAAATATGATAGAATCTACTCAATATCCTACAGAACATGTTCACCAAGTTTGAAAAAATCGAATGAGAATTGTGGATGCTAGAGTGCGAAAATACATACAAACAAACAAACAAATGAAATTTTTACCGATTTGTTGCAAAAAAAAACGTCAATTACGTCAAAACGGATATATCGATTGAGCTAAAAATTGATAGAAACCATCACAGGACGAGTCCACATCGTGTGTATATGCTAGATCTGCAGTAAATGTGATAACTTTGCACATCTGACACTCAAAAGGCCTAAATGTCAGTCTGAAATCACTTTTGACGTCATTATGACGTCAATTAACGTCCGATTCCAAAAATGACAACATATTTGGAAAGTACTCTCGAAGACCTTCCAAACGAGCTACTACTCGATATTTTTGCAAAAGGTCAAGGTCAAGGTCATTTTTGAGGTCAATTTCGACCTTAGGCGCTTGCAAAGGCTATCGGTCATACGCCTTAGGTGTAAATGCAAAAGTTGTTAGGCTAAGTGAGTGCAATACTGTGGATTTACTTTCGTATCTCTATCTTGCTTACTTCCTGAGATATAGTGTCCTACATGGTTTTCACTTGCAGGTCAATATTGACCTTGACTTTCGACATTTGACCTTGAAATTTCGTGGATCAAAAGAAGTCATCCTTGCTTATTAACAGGTTTATCATTGGATTTTTACGCACATTATTGACGCTTTTATCAGCATGGACAGCTTGAAAAATGCAATTTGGCTTATAATGGGACCAATTTCGTTGCCATAGAAACGTCAATTACGTCATAACGAATTGGCCGATTGAGCTAAAAATTGACATTGAGCATAAGGGACCGGTCCCACATCGTTTCCAAGCATCAGATCGAAAATCGGAGGAGGTGACCTCCAAGGTCAAATATTCGACCTCAGGCGAACTTCTCAAGTTCAAGGTCAAATGTCAAGGTCAAGGTCACGAAAGATAGAACTCGAGTTTATCTACAATATCAACTTAATTTGAAGTCTCTAGGACCATTAGAACCGAAGTTATAGCCATTTATGTGTTTTCGACATTTTGCTTGACCTTGACCTTGACCTTTGACCTAGAAACACCAAAATAGGACGTTTTCTGCCCAGTATCCTACAGATTGTGCACACGAATTTTGAAAGGTTTCAATCAAGAACTGTGGACGCTAGAGTGCGAACAGACACACAAACAAACAAACAAACAAACAAACAAAACCACGAACAGACCAACATACTTGCCAAAATCGAAGATTCTGGCAAGTAACAAACAAACAAAAAATCGGCCATAGGCCAACACTTGACGAAATATCTACACATTTGTTTATTTACATTTAAAACATTTACTCATAATTTACACATTGAAAATATTTACTGAACAACTAGCATTAGAAATTGACACATTTAAGACACCTCCTGAGCATCACCCAGCAGTAGAATTCACAATTTTAGAAATTAGACAAGAGTTGCTTCATTTACACAGTGACCTTGGCCTTAATACTTGTCCCTGAATTCTGAATTTTCAAAAATTTGTTAGAATTAATAATGCACAACTCCTGAGCAGACATACATATTGAAATTTTATGACGTCTCCTGAGCAAGACCCAGCCATTTGAGACTGACTCATTTAAAACATCCAATCGATGTGTGTATCAACATAGTATATACTACTAACAGCACAAAATTTTGATGATGTCAATATAAAAAAAATCATAAAATACAGTATTGCTATTAATGTTCGTTACTACAACTTGGTAACTTTCATATCATGATGCTGCATCTTTGGAGAACCATCTAATGAATTCAAGCAGATCGTGATGGCCGTTTTTGTATGCCATACTGGTATTATATGACAGAGGCGACGACAATTTTCGCATGACATAATGCCCATATTCCTACCAAATGATCATTCAACAGTGTATATTATTAATATATCATAACACATTGCAAAAAGTTCTTGGATAACCGCTATAATAGATTATAATGGTACTGGATATTCTAAAAAAAAACAAAGAGCAAAAAACATATTTACCAGCAGGTAGATTCGAACCCACAGAGTCAACAGCCTACGTGTTAGAGAGCGAGCACTGTAACCACTCGACCACCGAGCCATCGTACAACTTGTTGCCGTATTCCCTTCCCCATTGTGAACAACTTTTACTGTACATGTATGACCGCATGCATGTCGGCATGACTGCACGAAGAAATCGATCCCAAAATAACTGTAACTTTATAACCCAAACTAATATTGATAACCAACTTTCACAGTCAACTCAATTGGAGAATTAGAGCAAGAAAAGTCCACATTTCATATTTGTGTATTCAAATCTGCATAAAACATTTCATATTTCCTATAAATTGGCAACTTATGTTAGGTAATTTTGCGGCCACTACTCTAGGGCTACAACTATGCAACTTGCACATGACCCCCAGATTTTCGGCATTGGGCGATAATCGGGAGTTTTGGTCGTACGACCATCGCACATACACCATTTGACGCCGAATTGACCATACAAAAATACAAAAATACTGACAAAAATTAATGTTGATCGAAAGTGGAGTTATTGCGATTTTTCGATTTTGACCTTTTACATGACCTTGACCTTAATTTTCGACCTTGAGTTAAGAAACTCCACAGATTTGTTCAATTTTATAAGGCACAACTCTTGAGTAAAAATCAATAACACATATCAGAACCTGGCCTCGCAATATGGGGTTGAAGTTGCGAGACATGAAACCATAAAATCAAGACCCTCGAATTTTTGACCCGGACCGAAAATCGGCAATTTTGGTCGTACGACCATCGGGCATGCACCACAGGACGTGGAATTGACCATAAAAAAATATAAAAATACTCACAAAAATTAACATTGAATAGAAACGGAGTTATTGCGATTTTTCGATTTTGACCTTTACTATGACTTTAACTGTAATTCTTGATCTTGAGTCCTACACCTTTACACATATGTTCAGTGTGATAAGACACACCTACTGATTAAAAATCAGCAACTTATATTGGATTTTGACTCCACAATAACGGTTTGAATATTGTACAAAATTCAAATGATCTCAAAACCCCCAAATGTTCGACCTTGGGCGATAATCGGGAGTTTTGGTCCTACAACCCTCGGACATACTTCAGCTGATGTCGAATTGACCAAATAAAAATACAAAAATGTTTAGAAAAATTAATTTTGATCAGGAGCGAAGTTATTGCGATTTTTCGATTTTGACCTTTACTATGACCTTAACTCTAATTCTTGACCTTGAGTCCTATAACTTCACAATCGTGTTTTGTGTGATAAGGCACAACTTCTGAGTAAAAACCAGGAACATCTATCGGGAACTTGCTCTATTATATGGTTTTGAATATTGTGAGGCAGGAAAAACCTAAATTCGTGACCCCCAAATTTTCGACCTGGACCGGAAATCGGGAGTTTTGGTCGTACGACCATCTGGCATGCATCATATGATGCGGAATTGACCATAGAAAAATATAAAAATACCTAGAAAAAATAACATTGATTAGAAACTGAGTTATTGAGATTTTTCGATTTTGACCTTTTCCTTGACCTTGACCTCAGTTTTTGACCTTGACCTCCCAAAAGTTAATCACTTGGTCGAGTACTAATTGCACATCTTCTGACAAATTTTCGAGACTTTACGATCAAAATTGTGACCTGTAGAGCGCTAACAAACAAACAAACAAACCAGCGACCATAGGTCGTAAGCTTGACGAAATGTTTACTGAACCGATCCTGACCTTGTCCTATGAGATGTGACCTTCAGCTCGATAAAGAGTATGGGATCCTCCTCTGCCAGCCATGAATCTTCCCACACAATCCGTTTCTCTGTATGACGAATACTTTACAATATATAATATATCTCCATTTTGAAAATTGACGTTTTACGTCATGACGTCATTGACGTTGCACCTAGCATGTTGAAACTCGGCATATGGCTGGGTATTAATATTCCACATATGTTCTCATAATCACAGTCCAATACCTTCAAATTTGAGTGCACGGTGTAGGTTTGAATGTTTGCTGAAATGTCGAAAAATTGATATGACCGGCCTTACGTTTATGACGTCATAGCGAAAAATGTATCATGACGGAAAAGTATAGCCCTATTTAGAAAATTGACGTTTTACGTCGTGACGTCATTGACGTTCAACCGATCCAAGTAAAATTTTGCAATTTGATGGACAATATCAACATATATTAATGAACTGAATTTCAGAGGTACTGCTATAAAATTGACTGATGTGTGAATTTTTGAAAATTTGCCCCTTGTTAAAGATAGGGATTTTACGAGATTTCAAGAATTTTTAGTGACGTTATCAATGAAGTAACTTTCTTCAAAAACGTGCAGTGCGGTTACAGTGCAGATAGCTGTACATCAAAAATGTTTGGGGATGCTAGCGCAAAAATTGTGGACGCTAGAGTGTGAAAAGACAAAAGAGTGAAGCATGCAATTTTGCTTATGATGGGAGTGATTTTGTTGCCACTCATATCTGGTGCATGCACAGGATCTTTGGTCATGAAACAGATTACTGCTATAAAACCGGGAATGGGGCCGGTTGTTATGCCGGTTCGTCATGCCCAATATTTCTGATATAAAGTGGCCTGTCGCTTGACCCAGACTGTATTTAGACATGAGTTTTAGACTTTATCATACCAGTTGGACACCTCTGAGTCAAAAAACAAAAGAAATGTTGTTTGAGATGTGCACTTGGATACATATATGATATACTGTACTACTTCGCAACCGAGTGTGTATATTTAGAAGGGGACATGTCCACAGGGGGTAATCGTTTCTACAGCTTATTAGCATCTGAACGGATTGAGAATCAAATTCACCCCACTGCTCTTTCTCCTTCGATATCTCAGCGAGTTTTCAAGTTATTCCAAATGTGAAAAGTGGACCATAAACTAGAAATAACACTGCAACTGACCGCAAGGAAATGCTTCAAAATTAATGTTCAGTAAATTTGTGAAAATTAGAGCCATGAGAACATAAAAAATATCTGTAAAACCCAAAATCCTCATATGATTCTGATTAAGTTTTGTCAGATTATAGACAAAGTTCGAGGTCAATCATGGAATTGACATATTTGTCTGATTGATATACCTCTTCTGAATGATATGGTTCAAATTTCATGAGCCCACGATGATTCAAACGGATTTTATTACAGAAAACGTGTTTTTCTGGGATTTCGATGACCTTGACCTTGACCTTTGACCTTTGTACTTGAGTTCGTAGAGGTCAATGCTGTCAAAGTGCATATCAAATTTCAAGAGATTCCATACACTATTGACGATGTTATGACCCTTTGAAATTTCGAATTTTTGACGTTTATGACGTCATTGTGACGTCAGTTTACGTCGCAGCGCCAAAAATGAGATATCACTGGAATCAGGGGCTCAAGACCTTTCCAACAATATACTACTCGATATGCTGCGCCGACCTTCGTACTTGACCTTGACTTCGACCTCAGGCGAACTTCTCAAGGTCAAGGTTAAAGGTCAAGGTCAAGGTCACGGAAGATAGAACTCGAGTATATCTACAATATGCACTTGATTTGAAGTCTCTACGACGATTAGAACTGGAGTTATGAGCACTTATGTGTTTTCGTCGTTTTGCATGACCTTGACCTTGTTATTTGACCTTGAGCTTAACAAAGAGTCTGGGACCTTCCTATTTCAGCCTAGAAAATTTCTACTCAATTTCATGAATTTCCAATGAGAACTGTGGCCTGTAGAGGGCACACAAACAAACAAACAAACAAACATACAAACAAACGGAACCGATCAACATACTTGACAAAATCTTTGATTTCGTCAAGTAACAAACGGCACCGATCAACATACTTGACAAAATCTTTGATTTCGTCAAGTAACAAAAAAACAAACGGCACCGATCAACATACTTGACAAAATCTTTGATTTCGTCAAGTAATAATATCCGGTGCATATATACAAGCTATTGGGCCTTAGGCAATGCACTACATGTACTATAAACCTGTAACAGTGCTCACAATGCTCACAAACCCGGTGTTCACTAACCCCTGTTCGTCATCCCCAATAGTTCTGATATAAAGTGGCCTGTGGCTTGACCCAGACTGTATTTAGACTAGAGTTTTAGGCTTTATTATATCAGTTGGACACCTCTGAGTCTGAAAACAAAGGAATTGTTTTGTTGTTTGAGATGTGCACTTGGATACATATATGATATACTGTACTACTGCTCAACCGAGTGTGTATATTTAGAAGGGGACATGTCCACAGGGGGTAATCGTTTCTGCAGCTTATTGTTGTGTGAACGGATTGAGAATCAGATTCACCCCACTGCTCTTTCTACTTTGATATCTCGGCGAGTTTTCAATTTATTCCAAATGTGAAAAGTGCATTATAAACTAGAAATAACACTGCACCTGACTGTATGAAATGCTTCAGAATTGAATGTTCAGTAAATTTGTGAAAATTGGAGCCATGAAAACATTAAAAATATCTGTAAAATCCAGAATCCTCATAAGATTCTGATTAAGCTTTGTCAGATTATAGACAAAATTCGAGGTCAATCATGGATTTGACATATTTGTCTGATTGATATACCTCTTCTGAATGACATGGTTTAAATTTCATGAGCCCACAATGATTCAAACAGATGTTATTACCGGAAACGCGTTTTTCTGGGATTTCGATGACCTTGACCTTGACCTTTGACCTTTGCACTTAAATTCGTAGAAGTCAATGCTGTCAAAGTGCATATCAAATTTCAAAGGATTCCATTCACTATTGACGGTGTTATGGCCCTTTGAAATTTCGGATTTTTGACGTTTATGACGTCATTATGACGTCAGTTTACGTCGCAGCGCCAAAAATGAGATATCACTGGAATCAGGGGCTCGAGACCTTTCCAAAGATATACTACTCGATATGCTGCGCCGACCTTCGTACTTGACCTTGACTTCGACCTCAGGCGAACTTCTCAAGGTCAAGGTCAGAGGTCAAGGTCAAGATCAGGAAAGATAGAACTCGAGTATATCTACAATATGCACTTAATTTGAAGTCTCTACGACGATTAGAACTGGAGTTATGAGCACTTATGTGTTTTCGACGTTTTGCGTGACCTTGACCTTGTTATTTGACCTTGAGCTTAACAAAGAGTCTGGGCCCTTCCTGATTCAGCCTAAAACTTTTCTACCAAATTTCATGAAATTCCAATGAGAACTGTGACCTGTAGAGCGCTAACAAACAAACAAACAAACAAACAAACAAAAAAACAAACGGCACCGATCAACATACTTGACAAAATCTTTGATTTCGTCAAGTAAAAAACAAACGGCACCGATCAACATACTTGACAAAATCTTTGATTTCGTCAAGTAACAAAAAAACAAACGGCACCGATCAACATACTTGACAAAATCTTTGATTTCGTCAAGTAATAATATCCGGTGCATATATACAAGCTATTGGGCCTTAGGCAATGCACTACATGTACTATAAACCTGTAACAGTGCTCACAATGCTCACAAACCCGGTGTTCACTAACCCCTGTTCGTCATCCCCAATAGTTCTGATATAAAGTGGCCTGTGGCTTGACCCAGACTGTATTTAGACTAGAGTTTTAGGCTTTATTATATCAGTTGGACACCTCTGAGTCTGAAAACAAAGGAATTGTTTTGTTGTTTGAGATGTGCACTTGGATACATATATGATATACTGTACTACTGCTCAACCGAGTGTGTATATTTAGAAGGGGACATGTCCACAGGGGGTAATCGTTTCTGCAGCTTATTGTTGTGTGAACGGATTGAGAATCAGATTCACCCCACTGCTCTTTCTACTTTGATATCTCGGCGAGTTTTCAATTTATTCCAAATGTGAAAAGTGCATTATAAACTAGAAATAACACTGCACCTGACTGTATGAAATGCTTCAGAATTGAATGTTCAGTAAATTTGTGAAAATTGGAGCCATGAAAACATTAAAAATATCTGTAAAATCCAGAATCCTCATAAGATTCTGATTAAGCTTTGTCAGATTATAGACAAAATTCGAGGTCAATCATGGATTTGACATATTTGTCTGATTGATATACCTCTTCTGAATGACATGGTTTAAATTTCATGAGCCCACAATGATTCAAACAGATGTTATTACCGGAAACGCGTTTTTCTGGGATTTCGATGACCTTGACCTTGACCTTTGACCTTTGCACTTAAATTCGTAGAAGTCAATGCTGTCAAAGTGCATATCAAATTTCAAAGGATTCCATTCACTATTGACGGTGTTATGGCCCTTTGAAATTTCGGATTTTTGACGTTTATGACGTCATTATGACGTCAGTTTACGTCGCAGCGCCAAAAATGAGATATCACTGGAATCAGGGGCTCGAGACCTTTCCAAAGATATACTACTCGATATGCTGCGCCGACCTTCGTACTTGACCTTGACTTCGACCTCAGGCGAACTTCTCAAGGTCAAGGTCAGAGGTCAAGGTCAAGATCAGGAAAGATAGAACTCGAGTATATCTACAATATGCACTTAATTTGAAGTCTCTACGACGATTAGAACTGGAGTTATGAGCACTTATGTGTTTTCGACGTTTTGCGTGACCTTGACCTTGTTATTTGACCTTGAGCTTAACAAAGAGTCTGGGCCCTTCCTGATTCAGCCTAAAACTTTTCTACCAAATTTCATGAAATTCCAATGAGAACTGTGACCTGTAGAGCGCTAACAAACAAACAAACAAACAAACAAACAAAAAATCGGCCATAGGCCAACACTTGACGAAAATCTACACATTTGTTTACATTCAAAACATTTACTCATTATTTACACATTGATGGCATCCCCTGACAACATATAGCATTGGAAACTGAACCATTTGAAACATCTAGTTTGCGTATGTATCAACATAATATATTACCTCTAACCATGCTAACGGCACAAAATTTTGATGATGCCACTACTAAAAAACCTAAAATATATCAAAATTACAAAAATCCAAAAACAAATATCGATAGCCTAAAAATGAGCGAATAACAAACAGCAAATATTCCTGCACAAATATGAAATTACATTGTCAACAAGTAAACAAAACAAATAGAGATGCTTAGACATGTGGCGATTGCACAGCCCTAAAATATGACCTAATAATTGCTTGTCTTCTTTTTATCAATGTTTTTTATATTAACAAACAGTTGTAATTAGGTCATATTTTAAGGCTATGAAGAATGGAGTTAACACAAACGCGTTATGACAAAAACATGCATCGCTCGATCATAATGAAACCAATGAGACCCTGTAAAATGACACGATACAGTGTTTAATCTGGGCCATTCGCCATGCAACTTACCAGACCCCCAATCCCACATGCATCATATGAAGCAGACAAATCATCTGGTACACGCCTTTTGTCATGCATTTGTTAGCAGCTAATACCACAGATCATTCACAGTTGTGGCCGTAATGCTGAATTTAAAGCGGCTTGTAACTTTAAATATAAAGAACAAACTAGATTTTGATGATACCACTAGAAAGCCCGATAAAATAGTTTGTCGCTATTCGTGGAACAGTGTTTTTTCCTTCAAAGGTGATCATTATAATTCGAAACAATAGAATTACATAAAGCATGGCAGGTTTGGGATGCTTACAAGACCACCCAGAAACAGAAAAAGTCATTTGGAATTGAATTTTAGAAGAAAAAAAAAATCAGTCAACAGTGAGAATCGAACCACTGACCCCTCGCACACATACCTAACGCCTCTACTGCCTGCGCCATTCTGTTCATTGAAACTCAACACGTGTAAAGTATAGTGCGTAGAAGAGACTTCGCTCAGGATAAACACTGAATTGTGCCATGGCTGTACATTGGACTGGCAGCGTGCAGAATTCGATCGGGAAAACTCGTGACCTTGAGTTCTACAACTTCACAATCTTATTCTGCGTGATCAGGCACAACTCCTGAGTAAAATCCGGCAATATATATTGGAACCTGGCTCTATAATGTGGTTTTGAATATTGTGAGACAGGAAAAACCTAAATTCATGACCCCCAAATTTTCGGCCTGGACCGAAAATCCAGAGTTTTGGTCATACGACCATCGGACATGTATCATATGATGCGGATTTGACCATAGAAAAATACAAAAATAATCAGAAAAAATAATCATGATTACAAGCGGAGTTATCACAATTTTTCAATTTTGACCTTTACTATGACCTTAACTGTAATTCTTGACCTTGAGCCCTATAACTTCACAGTCATGTTCTGCGTGAGAAGGAACAACTCCTGAGTAAAAATCAGAAACATATATTGGATCCTGGCTCTACAATAGGGTTTTGAAAATTGAGACAAGCAAGACCTAAGTTCATGACCCCCAAATTTTCTACCTGGACCGAAAATCGAGATTTTAGGTCATACGACCAACAGACATGCATCATGTGATGCGGAATTGACCATAGAAAAATAGAAAAATACACAGAAAAAATAATCTTGAGTAGAAGCGGAGTTATCACGATTTTTCGATTTTGACCTTTACTATGACCTTAACTCTTATCCTTGACCCTGAGCTCTGAAACTTCAGGATCTTGTTCTGCGTGATACGGCACAACTCCTGAGTAAAAATCAGCAACATATATCGGAACCTGGCTCTATAATATGATTTTGAATATTGTGAGAGAGGAAAAACCTAAATCTTGACCCCCAAATTTTCGACCTGGACCGAAAATCGGGAATTTGGGTCGTACGACCATCGGACATGCATCAGATGATGCAGAATTGACCATAGAAAAATATAAAAATACCCAGAAAAAATAATCTCAGTTAGAAGCGAAGTTATCGCGATTTTTCGATTTTGACCTTTTCTATGACCTTGACCTCAATTTTTGACCTTGACCTCCTAAAAGTTTACCACTTGGTACGAAATTGATTGTCCACCTTCTGGTGAAGTTTCATGACGATACGACCAAAATTGTGACCTGTAGAGTGAAAACAAACAAACACACAAACAAACAAACGGATAAACTCAACTGACCAACATACTTGACGAAATTTAATTTCGTCAAGTAAAAAACGAGAGCCCATAGGGCACACACTTGCCAGAACCAAAATATATGTCATATGCCAATGACATGACATATGGATTTAACAAATTGACGAAACTTACTTCCCTACTTACTACGTTTACTTACTTACTTTACTTCATTTTACTTCACTTTACTTCACAAACTACTCATACTGTCATTGTTACCTCATTGAACGTCACAGTGCCAAAAATGAGACATCACTGGACTTAGGAGACCAAAAACTTTCTAAAGGTATACTACCCGATATGGTGAGCTGAACTTCGTACTTGCCCTCGACATTGAGCTCATCACAAAGTCTCAAGAACAAGGTCAAAGGTCAAATTCAAAGTCAAATAAGGAAGATTTTTTAATATGCTGCAATATGGTCTTAGTTTGAACTCTCTACGACGATTAGTTTCGAAGTAATGGCCATTTATGTGATTTTGACGTAATTATGACGTCATTTGTCGTCAATTCTATGCTGCAAACTTACTGTGAAATGATTTTTTTGAATATGCATGTCAAAATAATTTATATATGTATTATATTATCAGCAGACAAGTTCATAATATCTTGAAATAATAAGTTTTTTTTGAAAATTTAGCGATTTGTTGCCACAAAAACGTCAATTACGTCAAAATGGATATATGGATTGAGCTAAAACTTGACAGAGAGCATCATAGGCCGAATCCACATCGTTTGCAGCTGTTAGGTCCGCAGTGAATCTTGTAAGTTTGCACACCTGACACTCAAAAGGCCTAAATGTCAGTCTGAAATCACATTCGACGTCATTATGACGTCAATTGACGTCCGATTCCAAAAATGACAACACATTTGGACAGTACTCTTGAAGACCTTTCAAATGAGTTACTACTCGATATTTTTGCAAAAGGTCAAGGTCAAGGTCATTTTTAAGGTCAATTTCGACCTTAGGCGCTTGCAAAGGCTATCGGTCATACGCCTTAGGTGTAATGGCAAAAGTTGTTAGGCTAAGTGAGTGCATTACTGTGGATTTACTTTCGTGTCTCTATCTTGCTTACTTTCTGAGATATAGTGACCTACATGGTTTTCACTTGCAGGTCAATATTGACCTTGACTTTCGACCCTTGACCTTAAAATTTTTTGGAACATAAGAACTTATCCTTGACTATAAACGGGTTTATCATTAGATTTTTACGCACAGTATTGACGCT
Source organism: Terebella lapidaria (assembly GCA_949152475.1). NCBI lineage: Eukaryota > Metazoa > Annelida > Polychaeta > Terebellida > Terebellidae > Terebella > Terebella lapidaria. Next base: position 22,648,729 of record OX424569.1, read on the forward strand.
TTTATCAGCATGGACAGCTTGAAACATGCAATTTCGCTTATCATGGGACTGATTTTGTTGCCATAGAAACGTCAATTACGTCATAACGGATTGACCGATCGCGCTAAAAATTGACATTGACCATAAGGGACCGGTCCCACATCGTTTCCAAGCATCAGATCGAAAATCGGAGGAGGTGACCTCCAAGGTCAAATATTCGACCTCAGGCGAACTTCTCAAGTTCAAGGTCAAATGTCAAGGTCAAGGTCACGAAAGATAGAACTCGAGTTTATCTACAATATGAACTTGATTTGAAGTCTCTAGCACTATTAGAACCGAAGTTATGGCCACTTATGTGTTTTCAACGTTTTGCTTGACCTTGACCTTGACCTTTGACCTACATACACCAAAATAGGACGTTTTCCGCGCGGTATACTAGAGAATATGTACACGAAATTTGGAGGAAATCGGGTGAGAAATGTGGACGCTAGGCTGTAAACAAACAAACAAACAAACACACAAACAAACACACAAACAAACACATCCACGAACAGACCAACATACTTGCCAAAATCGAAGATTCTGGCAAGTAACAAACGGCACCGATCAACATACTTGACAAAATCTTTGATTTCGTCAAGTAACAAAAAAACAAACGGCACCGATCAACATACTTGACAAAATCTTTGATTTCGTCAAGTAATAATATCCGGTGCATATATACAAGCTATTGGGCCTTAGGCAATGCACTACATGTACTATAAACCTGTAACAGTGCTCACAATGCTCACAAACCCGGTGTTCACTAACCCCTGTTCGTCATCCCCAATAGTTCTGATATAAAGTGGCCTGTGGCTTGACCCAGACTGTATTTAGACTAGAGTTTTAGGCTTTATTATATCAGTTGGACACCTCTGAGTCTGAAAACAAAGGAATTGTTTTGTTGTTTGAGATGTGCACTTGGATACATATATGATATACTGTACTACTGCTCAACCGAGTGTGTATATTTAGAAGGGGACATGTCCACAGGGGGTAATCGTTTCTGCAGCTTATTGTTGTGTGAACGGATTGAGAATCAGATTCACCCCACTGCTCTTTCTACTTTGATATCTCGGCGAGTTTTCAATTTATTCCAAATGTGAAAAGTGCATTATAAACTAGAAATAACACTGCACCTGACTGTATGAAATGCTTCAGAATTGAATGTTCAGTAAATTTGTGAAAATTGGAGCCATGAAAACATTAAAAATATCTGTAAAATCCAGAATCCTCATAAGATTCTGATTAAGCTTTGTCAGATTATAGACAAAATTCGAGGTCAATCATGGATTTGACATATTTGTCTGATTGATATACCTCTTCTGAATGACATGGTTTAAATTTCATGAGCCCACAATGATTCAAACAGATGTTATTACCGGAAACGCGTTTTTCTGGGATTTCGATGACCTTGACCTTGACCTTTGACCTTTGCACTTAAATTCGTAGAAGTCAATGCTGTCAAAGTGCATATCAAATTTCAAAGGATTCCATTCACTATTGACGGTGTTATGGCCCTTTGAAATTTCGGATTTTTGACGTTTATGACGTCATTATGACGTCAGTTTACGTCGCAGCGCCAAAAATGAGATATCACTGGAATCAGGGGCTCGAGACCTTTCCAAAGATATACTACTCGATATGCTGCGCCGACCTTCGTACTTGACCTTGACTTCGACCTCAGGCGAACTTCTCAAGGTCAAGGTCAGAGGTCAAGGTCAAGATCAGGAAAGATAGAACTCGAGTATATCTACAATATGCACTTAATTTGAAGTCTCTACGACGATTAGAACTGGAGTTATGAGCACTTATGTGTTTTCGACGTTTTGCGTGACCTTGACCTTGTTATTTGACCTTGAGCTTAACAAAGAGTCTGGGCCCTTCCTGATTCAGCCTAAAACTTTTCTACCAAATTTCATGAAATTCCAATGAGAACTGTGACCTGTAGAGCGCTAACAAACAAACAAACAAACAAACAAACAAAAAAACAAACGGCACCGATCAACATACTTGACAAAATCTTTGATTTCGTCAAGTAACAAACAGACAGACAGACAGACAGACAAACGCAACTGACCAACATACTTGACGAAATTTAATTTCGTCAAGTAACAAGATGACTGACCAACATACTTGGCAAAATTTATTTTGCCAAGTAACAAGATGACTGACCAACATACTTGGCAAAATTTATTTTGCCAAGTAATGAAGCAATCGCTCAGAGAGCTAGGACTTGGCAAAATAAAGTAATGAACTGGAAAAGAAGTCTATACACTAGCTTTTACACTAGCTTGATACAGTTATTAAATTGTGTTGTTATGTTGTTTAAAACGAAATTCATGATCATGATTGTGTAAGTTGAAAATAAAAAAAAATAATTTCAAGAGAGATTTGAACCCGGGTCTGTGGATTCAGAGTCCTGAGCTCTACCCACTGCACCAAAGTGGCCGACAGCATCAAGTTGTGTTGTATTGTAACAGTTCCTCTATGGCAAATTACTGCTAAAAACCGGGAATGGGGCCGTTTCCTTTGCCGGTTCGTCACCCCCAGCAGTCCTAATATAAGGGAGCCTGTCGCTTGACACAGACTGTATTTAGACTAGAGTTTTAGGCTTTGTTATATCACTTGTACATCACTGAGTCAGAAAACCACCAAAATGTTGTTTGAGATCTGCATTTGGATATATATATGATATACTGTATTACTACGCAACCGAGTGAGTATATTCAGGATGGAACGATATAATGATATATGTATTAATGACAGAATGGAGCTAACACAGTTGCGCTATGATGCATAAAAAAACCGATCATAATGGAACCAATGAGACACTGTTAAATGATATTTTTAGCGAGAAATAATAAATTATGATGACATGAAAACTATGAAAATCACTCCTGCTACATGTATTTGCTGAATTGTTCATTACGAATGCGTTGTTTTGTTATTTGGACTTAAATACATGATCATGATCGTGTAAGTAAGCGATAAAAAAAAAATAGTTTCAAGAGAGACTCGAACACGGGTCTGTTGATTTAAAGTCTTAATCTCTATGCACAGCACTAACGTCGCGGGCAACATAAGGTGTTGCATTTCATATAGCAATGCTATCATGGTTTTCATGTGATGCGTTTAAGTAACGGTTTTTCTGTTACCATGACAACAGTTTTAGAACTATGATGTTCCAAATCAATAGGATTATGCGGGTGTTCTGTGTACATATTCTGTGACAGTTTCGTCAAAATCACACAAGAATCGACTGCACAGCAATGTGTCAAACTTTGGATTCGAAATTCCTGACCCCCATGTATTTCACTTGGAGTTTAAATCGTCAATTTTGATTCAATCGCTGTCGGTCATACATCAAAAGATGCGGAATTGGCCATAATAAACGAGGTGATTATTTCTGAAAGTGCAGGTAGAATGAAAGTGGAGTTATGACGATTTTAAATTTTTTGGTTTTTCAATGACCTTGGCGTTAATTCATGACCTTTGACCTTGAAAAACAACAGGATTATGCCGACACCCTGTGTGAATAAGCGTTCAAAATTTCATGAGAATCCGACAAGAATTGACTGCACAGCAATGCGTGGAACTTTTGATCCAGAAACTCCTGACCCCCGTGTTTTTAACCTGGAGTCAAAATCGTCAATTTTGATTCAACGGCTGTCGGCCATACATCAAAAGATGCAGAATTGGCCATAGTATTCGATGCTAGAAATCTCGAAACTCCAGATAAAATATAACTGGACTTATTACGATTTTAAATTTTTTGGTTTTTGAACGACCTTGACGTCAATTTTTGACCTTTGACCTTCAGAAACGAAAGGCTTATGAGGAAGATCCTTGCACACGTTGTGTCAAAATTTAATGAAAATCCGACAAGAATTGCGCCCGCTATCGTGCGAACGGACGGACAGACAAACATACAAATGAAGCAATCGCTCAAAGAGCTAGGACTTGGCAAAATAAAGTCAATTAACTTGAACAGATGTCTATAAACCAGTTAAAAAAACGTTCTGAGAGATACTTGAATAGTTCTTTTTTTTAAATTATCTTGTTGCTGTTAAGTAAGTTGTACATGTATTAAATTGTGCAGTTATGCTATAAAAGACAAGATCCTGTGAGTTAGAGAGAAAAAACGAGTTTTGAGAGAGAGTTGAACCCGGGTCTGTGGATTGAAAGTCCTGACCTCTATCCACAGCACCATCGTGGCCGACAGCGTTGGGTGGTGTATGTATTGTAACAGGTCCTTCGAGGCAAATTACTGCTAAAAACCGGGAATGGGGCCGGTTCATCACCCCCAGCAGTCCTAATATAAGGGAGCCTGTTGCTTGACACAGACTGTATTTAGACTAGAGTTTTAGGCTTTGTTATATCACTTGTACACCTCTGAGTCAGAAAACAAAAGAAAGTTGTTTGAGATCTGCATTTGGATACATATATGATATACTGTATTACTATGCAACCGAGCTTGTGTATTTAGGACGGGACATGTCCACAGGGGGTAATCGTTTCTACAGCTTATTGGCGTGTGAACGGATTGAGAATCAGATTCACCCCGCAGCTCTTTCTACTTTGATATCTCGGCGAGTTTTCAATCTATTCCAAATGTAAAAGGTGCATTATAAACTAGAAATAACACTGCAACTGACTGTATAAAAACTAAGTTAGAGATAAAAGAGATTAGAGTTTTGAGGGAGGGTTGAACACGGGTCTTTGGATTCAAAGACTTACGCTCTATCCACTGCACCAACGTTGCCGACAGTATGAAGAAGTGTATTCCATGTAACAGTTACTTTATGGTTTTCCAGCCTCCATAGTTATAGTTATGTAACGGTTTTTCAGTCGCCAAGACAACAGTTTTTGAGCTATGACCTTCAAAATCAATAGGCTTGTGCAGGAGTCTTATGCGCATCTTCTTTGAAAATTTCATGTCATTCCGACAAGGATTGCGCCCGCTGTCGTGCGAACAGACGGACAGAACACATATTTGATCGCTGAGCAACATACAACTGAAGCAATCGCTCAAAGAGCTAGGACTTGGCAAAATAAAGTAATGAACTTGAAGAGAAGTCTATAAACCAGCTTTGGTCTATAAACCCTAGCATCATAATACTGTAATAATATTAAATTGTGCTGCTACATTCTTCAGAATTGAAAGCATGATCATGATCTTGTAAGTTACAGATGAAAAATTACAATGACAACAAGTGAACAAAACGAATAGAGACACTCGGTGAATACAAATCATGCCAGAATGGACTTAACACAGATGCATTATGATGCATGAAGGACACGATCATAATGGAACCAATGAGACACTGTTAAATGACTTTAAGGAATTCATAGTGAGAAATAATTAAGTATGATGACATAATAACGATAAAGATTACTCGTGCTACATTTATTTGCTGATTTTGTACACTACGAATGTGTTGTTTCGTTGTTTGGAATTGAATACATGATCTTTTAACGGAGAAAAAAAATAGTTTTGAGATAGTATTGAACCCGGGTCTGTGGATTCAAAGTCCTACGCTCTACGCTCAGCACTAACGTGGCTGGCGATGTGAAGCGGAGTGTTTCATATAGCAATGCTATTATCGTTTTCATGTAATGCTTTTCAGTAACGATTTTCTGTTGCCGTGACAACAGTTTCAGAGCTATGATGTTCCAAATCAAAAGGGTTATGCGGACATTCCGTGCACATATTATGTGAGAATTTCGTCAAAATCACACAAGAATCGACTGCACAGCAATGTGTTAAACTTTGGATCCGAACTTCCTGACCCCCATGTATTTCACCTGGAGTTTAAATCGTCAATTTTGATTCAACCGCTGTCAGTCATACATCAAAAGATGCAGAATTGGCCATAATAAAAGACGTGAACACTTTTGGAAGTGCAGGTGGAATGAGAGTGGAGTTATGACAATTTTTAATTTTGTGGTTTTTCAATGACCTTGGCGTTAATTCTTGACCTTTGACCTTGAGAAACAACAGGAATGTGCCGTTATACTGTGTGCATATGCTGTCAAAATGTCATAAGAATCCGACAAAAATTGACTGCACAGCAATGCATGAAACTTTTGATCCAGAAACTCCTGACCCCCGTCTTTTTAACCCGGAGTCAAAATCGTCAATTTTGATGCAACAGCTGTCGGCCATACATCAAAAGATGCAGAATTGGCCATAGTATTCGAGGCTAGAAATCTCGAAACTCCAGATAAAATATAACTGGACTTATTACGATTTTAAATTTTTTGGTTTTTGAACGACCTTGACGTCAATTTTTGACCTTTGACTTTCAGAAACGAAAGGCTTATGAGGAAGATCCTTGCACATGTTGTGTCAAAATTTCATGAAAATCCGACAAGAATTGCGCCCGCTATCGTGCGAACGGACGGACAGACAAACATACAAATGAAGCAATCGCTCAAAGAGCTAGGACTTGGCAAAATAAAGTTAATGATCTTGAAGAGAAGTCTATAAACTAGCTTTGGTCTATAAACCCCTGCACCATAGTACTGTTATATATTTTTTTTCAATTATTTATTTATCGTTAACTAAATTGTACGTTTACTAAATTGTGTTGTTATTTTGTTTATGATTAAATGCATGATCATGATTCTGTAAGCTAAAAATAAAAAAAAAATTGTTTCAAGAGAGACTTGAACCCGGGTCTGTGGATTGGGAGTCGTACACTCTATGCTCAGCACTAACGTGGCTGGCAGTTGGAGGAGGTGTCATCCACGTAGCAACTCATGTATGGCTTTCCAATCTCCATAGGTTTAAGCAATGTAACCTTTTTTGGTCGCCAAGACAACAGTTTTTGAGCTATGATCTTCAAATTCAATAGGCTTATGAAGGAGTCTTATGCGCATCTTCTGTGTAAATTTGATGTCATTCAGACGAGGATTGCGGCCGCTATCGTGCAAACTGACGGACAGACAAACAAAAAATCGGCCATAGGCCAACACTTGACGAAATAATTTACACATTTGTTTACATTTAAACATGTACACAGAATTTACACACTGAAATCATTTCCTGAACAACCCCTAGCATTAGAAATCGAGATATTTAGGCCATCTCCTGAACATCATCCAGCAGTATAGTCTACAATTTTAGACATTAGACGTGAGAGTTGCTTCATTTTCACCGTGACCTTGGCCTTAATTCTTGACCTTGAGGTCTGAAATTTCAAACTTTTGTTGGAATTGATGAGGCACAACTCCTGAGTACAAATCATAAAAAAAGATATTGAAACTTGGTTAAAAAACATAGTCTAAAACGTTGGGATCCCCAAAAACGAAAATCTTGACCCCCGAATTTTCGACCTCTGTTGCAAATCGGCAGTTTTGGTCGTACGGCCATCGGACATACATCATATGATAGGGAATTGACCAAATAAAATTACAATAATACTTAGAAAAATTAGACTTGATTAGGAGCGGAGTTATTGCATTTATTCGATTTTGACCTTTTCATTGACCTTGACCTCAATTTTCGACCTTGACCTCCCAAAAGTGAACTCATCCGTCATATGTTGACTGTGCTTCTTACGACCAGTTTTCATGATTCTGGAATCAAAATTGTGACCTCTAGAGCGCTAACAAACAAACATACATTGTATATTCATCTGATCGACATGCAGTAAAATCGGCCATAGGCCAACACTTGACGAAATGACTAAACATTTGTTTACATTTAAAACATTTACCCATAATTTACACATTGAAAAGATTTACTGAACAACTCCTCGACATTTGAAGAAAGATACTTTTTTCATGAAATTTTTACGTTGGGCAAGCTTTTCAAGGTCAAGGTCAAAGTGCACATTCAAGGTCAGCGGACAAAGACCTTTTGATATGCTACAATATGGTCCCAGTTTGAACTTTCTATGACGAATAGTTCCGAAGTTATGGCAATTTTTGTGATTTTGACCTTTTCTTTGACCTTGACCCTTGACCTTGGGTCACGAAAATTGTGCATTGCCCGTGCATGAAAATATAAATTATACTTGAACAATTCCATCAGAATCGAACAAGAATTCCGGACACTGTGGCTTTTCGAAATTTCGAAAAATTTACGTACATGAGGTCACTGTGACGTCAATAAACGTCACATTTGAAAACTGATGGGAAACTATTCATCATGGGTTCAAGGCCTTCCATTTGATATATTACTTGATAGCTTTTAGTTAGTTTGAAAATTTGACCTTGAAGTTTTGCTCATGTGACCTCATTTTTCCGATCAAGTTCAAGGTTAATCATGGAATTGACATATAAGTCTGATTGCTATACCTCTTCTGATGATATTGTTCAAATTACAACGATTAAAAAACGATGTTATAACCGAAAAGGTGTTTTTCTGGGATTTCGATGACCTTGACCTTGACCTTTGACCTTTGTATTTCAATTCGTAAAGGTCAATGCTATTAATATGCATGTCAAGTTTCAAGGTATTCCATACAGTATTGACGCTGTTATGGCCTTTTGAAATTTCGGTAATTTGACGTTTATGACGTCATTGTGACGTCAGTGTACGTCGCAGCGCCAAAATTAGGGTATCACTGCAATCAGGGGCTCAAAACCTTTCCAACGATATACTACTCGATATGGTGCGCTGACTTTCGTACTTGACCTTGACATTCACCTCATGACGAACTTCTCAAGGTCAAGGTCAAATGCCAAGGTCAAGGACACAGAATATAGGACTCGAGTTTATCTACATTATGAACTTGGTTTGAAGTCTCTATAACAAATAGAACCGGAGTTATGGCCACTTATGCGTTTTTAACATTTTGCGTGACCTTGACCTTGATCTTTGACCTTGAGTCACGAAAATTGTGCATTGCCTGTGCATGAAGACATATATTATACCTGTATCATTTCATTAGAATCAAACAAGATTTGTGGACACTATGACCGTTTGAAATTTCGAAAAATTAACGTTTATGACGTCACTGTGACGTCAATAAACGTCACATCTCAAAATTGATGAGAAAGTATGTACCAGGGAATCAAGACCTTTCATTTGATATACTACTTGATAGGTTTCAGTTAGTTTGAAAATTTGACCTTGAAGTTTTCCTCATATGACCTTATTTTCCTGACAAAGTTCAAGGTCAATCATGAAATTGACATATACACTCGATTACTATACCCCTTCTGAAGGATATGGTTCAAAATTCATGAACCTACGACAAATCAAACGGATGTTATTACCGGAAACGTGTTTTTCTGGGATTTCGATGACCTTGACCTTGACCTTTGACCTTCGTACTTAAATTCGTAAAGGTCATTGCTGTCAATATGCATATCAAGTTTCAAGAGATTCCATACAGTATTGACGATGTTATAGCCTTTTGAAATTTCGGAAATTTGACGTTTATGACGTCATTGTGACGTCAGTTTACGTCGCAGCGCTGAAAATAAGGTATCACTGCAATCAGGGGGTCAAGACCTTTCCAACGATATACTACTCGATATGGTGCGCTGACCTTCGTATTTGACCTTGACATTCACCTTAGGCGAACTTCTCAAGGTCAAGGTCAAATACCAAGGTCAAGGTCACAGAAGATAGAACTCGAGTTTATCTACAATATGAACTTGATTTGAAGTCTCTGGGACAATTAGAACCGGAGTTATGGCCATTTATGTGTTTTTATCGTTTTGCGTGACCTTGACCTCAATATTTGACCTTGACCTTCCAAAAGTTAATCACTTGGTCGTGTACTGATTGCACATCTTTTGACAAATTTTCGGGACTTTACGATCAAAATTGTGACCTGTAGAGCGCTAACAAATAAACAAACAAACAAACAAACAAACAGACAGACAAACGCAACTGACCAACATACTTGACGAAATTTACATTTCGTCAAGTAACAAGCTGACTGACCAACATACTTGGCAAAAATTTATTTTGCCAAGTAACAAACAAATGAAGCAATCGCTCAAAGAGCTAGGACTTGGCAAAATAAAGTAATGAGCTTGAAAAGAAGTCTATAAAAAACCAGCTAAAAGACGTTTTGAGAGAGACTTGAATAGTTCTTTTTTTAATTATCTAGTTGCTGTTAAGTAAGTTGTACATGTATTAAATTGTGCAGTTATGCTATAAAAGACATGATCCTGTGAGTTAGAGAGAAAAAACAAGTTTTGAGAGAGATTTGAACCCGGGTCTGTGGATTCAAAGTCCTGAGCTCTATGCACATCACCAAAGTTGCCGACAGTGTGAAGTAGTGTATTTATTGTATGTACTGCTAAAAACCGGAAATGGGGCCGGTTCCTTTGCCGGTTCGTCACCCCCAGCAGTCCTAATATAAGGGAGCCTGTCGCTTGACACAGACTGTATTTAGACTAGAGTTTTAGGCTTTGTTATATCACTTGTACATCACTGAGTTAGAAAACCACTGAAATGTTGTTTGAGATCTGCATCTGGATACATATATGATATACTGTATTGCTATGCAACCGAGCGTGTGTATTTAGGACGGGACATGTCCACAGGGGGTAATCGTTTCTACAGCTTATTGGCGTGTGAACGGATTGAGAATCAGATTCACCCCACTGCTCTTTCTACTTTGATATCTCGGCGAGTTTTCAATCTAATTCCAAATGTAAAAGGTGCATTATAAACTAGAAATAACACTGCAACTGACTGTATAAAAACTAAGTTAGAGATAAAAGAGATTAGAGTTTTGAGGGAGGGTTGAACACGGGTCTTTGGATTCAAAGTCTTACGCTGTATCCACTGCACCAACGTTGCCGACAGTGTGAAGAAGTGTATTCCATGTAGCAGTTACTTTATGGTTTTCCAGCCTCCATAGTTATAGTTATGTAACGGTTTTTCAGTCGCCAAGACAACAGTTTTTAAGCTATGACCTTCAAAATCAATAGGCTTGTGCAGGAGTCTTGTGCGCATCTTCTTTGAAAATTTCATGTCATTCCGACAAGGATTGCGCCCGCTATCGTGCGAACAGACGGACAGAACACATATTTGATCGCTGAGCAACATACAACTGAAGCAATCGCTCAAAGAGCTAGGACTTGGCAAAATAAAGTTAAAGATCTTGAAGAGAAGTCTATAAACTAGCTTTGGTCTATAAACCCCTGCACCATAATACTGTAATATATTTTTTTCAATTATTTATTTGTCGTTAACTAAATTGTACATTTACTAAATTGTGTTGTTATGTTGTTTATAATTAAATGCAAGATCATGATTCTGCAAGTTAAAAATAAAAAAAAATAGTTTCAAGAGAGACTTGAACCCGGGTCTATGGATTGAGAGTCATACGCTCTATGCACAGCACTCACGTCGCTTGCAGTTGGAGGAGGTGTATCCCATGTAACAATTCCTGTATGGTTTTCCAACCTCCATAGATATAAGCAATGTAACAGTTTTTTGGTCGCCAAGACAACAGTTTTTGAGCTATGATCTTCAAATTCAATAGGCTTATGATGGAGTCTTATGCGCATCTTCTTTGTAAATTTGATGTCATTCAGACCAGGATTGCGGCCGCTATCGTGCAAACTGACGGACAGACAAACATACAAACAAGATGACTGACCAACATACTTGGCAAAATTTATTTTGCCAAGTAACAAACAAACAAGATGACTGACCAACATACTTGGCAAAATTTATTTTGCCAAGTAATGAAGCAATCGCTCAGAGAGCTAGGACTTGGCAAAATAAAGTATTGAACTGGAAAAGAAGTCTATACACTAGCTTTTACACTAGCTTGATACAGTTATTAAATTGTGTTGTTATGTTGTTTAGAATGAAATTCATGATCATGATTGTGTAAGTTGAAAATAAAAATAAAATAATTTCAAGAGAGATTTGAACCCGGGTCTGTGGATTCAAAGTCCTGAGCTCTATGCACATCACCAAAGTGGCCAACAGCGTCAAGTTGTGTTGTATTGTGACAGTTCCTCTATGGCAAATTACTGCTAAAAACCGGGAATGGGACCGGTTCCCTTGCCGGTTCGTCACCCCCAGCAGTCCTAATATAAGGGAGCCTGTGGCTTGACACAGACTGTATTTAGACTAGAGTTTTAGGCTTTGTTGTATCACTTGTACATCACTGAGTTGGAAAACCACTGAAATGTTGTTTGAGATCTGCATTTGGATACATATATGATATACTGTATTACTATGCAACCGAGCGTGTGTATTTAGGACGGGACATGTCCACAGGGGGTAATCGTTTCAACAGCTTATTGGCGTGTGAACGGATTGAGAATCAGATTCACCCCACTGCTATTTCTACTTTGATATCTCGGCGAGTTTTCAATCTATTCCAAATGTAAAAGGTGCATTATAAACTAGCAATAACACTGCAACTGACTGTATAAAAAGTAAGTTCGAGATAAAAGAGATTAGAGTTTTGAGGGAGGGTTGAACACGGGTCTTTGGATTCAAAGTCTTACGCTCTATCCACTGCACCAACGTTGCCGACAGTGTGAAGAAGTGTATTCCATGTAACAGTTACTTTATGGTTTTCCAGCCTCCATAGTTATAGTTATGTAACGGTTTTCAGTCGCCAAGACAACAGTTTTTAAGCTATGACCTTCGAAATCAATAGGCTTGTGCAGGAGTCTTATGCGCATCTTCTGTGAAAATTTCATGTCATTCCGACAAGGATTGCGCCCGCTATCGTGCAAACAGACGGACAGAACACATATTTGATCGCTGAGCAACATACAACTGAAGCAATCGCTCAAAGAGCTAGGACTTGGCAAAATAAAGTCAATTAACTTGAAGAGATGTCTATAAACCAGTTAAAAAACGTTCTGAGAGAGACTTGAATAGTTCTTTTTTTAAAATTATCTAGTTGCTGTCAAGTAAGTTGTACATGTATTAAATTGTGCAGTTATGCTTTAAAAGACATGATCCTGTAAATTGGAGAGAAAAAACAAGTTTTGAGAGAGAGTTGAACCCGGCCTGTGGATTCAGAGTCCTGAGCTCTATGCACAGCACCAAAATTGCCGACAGTGTGAAGTGGTGTATTTATTGTATGTATTGCTTAAAACCGGGAATGGGGCCGGTTCCTTTGCCGGTTCGTCACCCCCAGCAGTCCTAATATAAGGGAGCCTGTCGCTTGACACAGACTGTATTTAGACTAGAGTTTTAGGCTTTGTTATATCACTTGTACATCACTGAGTTAGAAAACCACTGAAATGTTGTTTGAGATCTGCATTTGGATACATATATGATATACTGTATTACTATGCAACCGAGCGTGTGTATTTAGGACGGGACATGTCCACAGGGGGTAATCGTCTCTACAGCTTATTGGCGTGTGAACGGATTGAGAATCAGATTCACCCCACTGCTCTTTCTACTTTGATATCTCGGCGAGTTTTCAATCTATTCCAAATGTAAAAGGTGCATTATAAACTAGAAATAACACTGCTACTGACTCTATAAAAACTAAGTTAGAGATAAAAGAGTTTAGAGTTTTGAGGGAGGGTTGAACACGGGTCTTTGGATTTAAAGTCTTACGCTCTATCCACTGCACCAACATTGCCGACAATGTGAAGAAGTGTATTCCATGTAGCAGTTACTTTATGGTTTTCCAGCCTCCATAGTTATAGTTATGTAACGGTTTTTCAGTCGCCAAGACAACAGTTTTTAAGCTATGACCTTCAAAATCAATAGGCTTGTGTACGAGTCTTATGCGCATCTTCTTTGAAAACTTCATGTCATTCCGACAATGATTGCGCCCGCTATCGTGCGAACAGACGGACAGAACACATATTTGATCGCTGAGCAACATACAACTGAAGCAATCGCTCAAAGAGCTAGGACTTGGCAAAATAAAGTTAAAGATCTTGAAGAGAAGTCTATAAACTAGCTTTGGTCTATAAACCCCTGCACCATAATACTGTAATATATTTTTTTCAATTATTTATTTGTCGTTAACTAAATTGTACATTTACTAAATTGTGTTGTTATGTTGTTTATAATTAAATGCAAGATCATGATTCTGTAAGTTAAAAAAAAAAATAGTTTCAAGAGAGACTTGAACCCAGGTCTGTGGATTGAGAGTCATACGCTCTATGCACAGCACTAACGTCGCTTGCAGTTGGAGGAGGTGTATCCCATGTAACAATTCCTGTATGGTTTTCCAACCTCCATAGATATAAGCAATGTAACAGTTTTTTGGTCGCCAAGACAACAGTTTTTGAGCTATGATCTTCAAATTCAAAAGGCTTATGATGGAGTCTTATGCGCATCTTATGTGTAAATTTGATGTCATTCAGACGAGGATTGCGGCCGCTATCGTGCAAACTGACGGACAGACAAACATACAAACAAGATGACTGACCAACATACTTGGCAAAATTTATTTTGCCAAGTAATGAAGCAATCGCTCAAAGAGCTAGGACTTGGCAAAATAAAGTAATGAACTTGAAAAGAAGTCTATAATAAACCAGCTAAAAAACGTTTTGAGAGAGATTTGAATAGTTCTTTTTTAAAATTATCTAGTTGCTGTTAAGTAAATTGTACATGTATCAAATTGTGCAGTAATGCTATAAAAGACATGATCCTGTAAGTTAGAGAGAAAAAACAAGTTTTGAGAGAGAGTTGAACCCGGGTCTGTGGATTCAAAGTCCTACACTCTATGCACAGCAACAACGTGACCGACAGTGTGAAGTGGTGTATTTATTGTATGTACTGCTAAAAACCCAGAATGGGGCCGGTTCCTTTGCCGGTCGTCACCCCCAGCAGTCCTAAAATAAGGGAGCCTGTCGCTTGACACAGACTGTATTTAGACTAGAGTTTTAGGCTTTGTTATATCACTTGTACATCACTGAGTTAGAAAACCACTGAAATGTTGTTTGAGATCTGCATCTGGATACATATATGATATACTGTATTGCTATGCAACCGAGCGTGTGTATTTAGGACGGGACATGTCCACAGGGGGTAATCGTTTCTACAGCTTATTGGCGTGTGAACGGATTGAGAATCAGATTCACCCCACTGCTCTTTCTACTTTGATATCTCGGCGAGTTTTCAATCTATTCCAAATGTAAAAGGTGCATTATAAACCAGAAATAACACTGCAACTGACTGTATAAAAGTAAGTTAGAGATAAAAGAGATTAGAGTTTTGAGGGAGGGTTGAACACGGGTCTTTGGATTCAAAGTCTTACGCTCTATCCACTGCACCAACGTTGCCGACAGTGTGAAGAAGTGTATTCCATGTAACAGTTACTTTATGGTTTTCCAGCCTCCATAGTTATAGTTATGTAACGGTTTTTCAGTCGCCAAGACAACAGTTTTTAAGCTATGACCTTCAAAATCAATAGGCTTGTGCAGGAGTCTTATGCGCATCTTCTGTGAAAATTTCATGTCATTCCGACAAGAATAGCGCCCGCTATCGTGCAAACAGACGGACAGAACACATATTTGATCGCTGAGCAACATACAACGAAGCAATCGCTCAAAGAGCTAGGACTTGGCAAAATAAAGTAATGAACTTGAAGAGAAGTCTATAAACCAGCTTTGGTCTATAAACCCTTGCATCATAATACTGTAATAATATTAAATTGTGCTGCTACATTAATCAGAATTGAAGTTACAGATGAAAAATTACAATGACAACAAGTGAACAAAACGAATAGAGACACTCGGTGAATACAAATCATGCCAGAATGGACTTAACACAGATGCATTATGATGCATGAAGGACACGATCATAATGGAACCAATGAGACACTGTTAAATGACTTTAAGGAATTCATAGTGAGAAATAATTAAGTATGATGACATAATAACGATAAAGATTACTCGTGCTACATTTATTTGCTGATTTTGTACACTACGAATGTGTTGTTTCGTTGTTTGGAATTGAATACATGATCTTTTAACGGAGAAAAAAAATAGTTTTGAGATAGTATTGAACCCGGGTCTGTGGATTCAAAGTCCTACGCTCTAAGCTCAGCACTAACGTGGCTGGCGATGTGAAGCGGAGTGTTTCATATAGCAATGCTATTATCGTTTTCATGTAATGCTTTTCAGTAACGATTTTTTGTTGCCGTGACAACAGTTTCAGAGCTATGATGTTCCAAATCAAAAGGGTTATGCGGACATTCCGTGCACATATTATGTGAGAATTTCGTCAAAATCACACAAGAATCGACTGCACAGCAATGTGTTAAACTTTGGATCCGAACTTCCTGACACCCATGTATTTCACCTGGAGTTTAAATCGTCAATTTTGATTCAACCGCTGTCGGTCATACATCAAAAGATGCAGAATTGGCCATAATAAAAGACGTGGACACTTTTGGAAGTGCAGGTGGAATGAAAGTGGAGTTATGACCATTTTTAATTTTTTGGTTTTTCAACGATTTTGTCGTTAATTCTTGACCTTTGACCTTGAGAAACGACAGGAATATGCCGACATCTGGTGTGCATGTGCTGTGAAAATTTCATAAGAATCCGACAAGAACTGACTGCACAGCAATGCATGAAACTTTTGATCCAGAAACTCCTGACCCCCGTCTATTTAACCTGGAGTCAAAATCGTCAATTTTCACTCAACAGCTGTCGGCCATACATCAAAAGATGCAGAATTGGCCATACTAATCGATGCTAGAAATCTCGAAACTCCAGATAAAATATAACTGGAGTTACTACGATTTTTAATTTTTTGGTTTTTGAACGACCTTGACGTCAATTTTTGACCTTTGACCTTCAGAAACGAAAGGCTTATGTGGAAGATCCCTGCACATGTTTTGTCAAAATTTCATGAAAATCCGACAAGAATTGCGCCCGCTATCGTGCAAACTGACGGACAGACAAACATACAAACAAACAAACAAACAAATGAAGCAATCGCTCAAAGAGCTAGGACTTGGCAAAATAAAGTCAATTAACTTGAAGAGATGTCTATAAACCAGTTAAAAAACGTTCTGAGAGAGACTTGAATAGTTCTTTTTTTAAAATTATCTAGTTGCTGTCAAGTAAGTTGTACATGTATTAAATTGTGCAGTTATGCTATAAAAGACATGATCCTGTAAGTTAGAGAGAAAAAACAAGTTTTGAGAGAGAGTTGAACTTGGGTCTGTGGATTCAAAGTCCTGAGCTCTATGCACTGCACCAAAGTTGCCGACAGTGTGAATTGGTGTATTTATTGTATGTACTGCTAAAAACCGGGAATGGGGCCGGTTCCTTTGCCGGTTCGTGACCCCCAGCAGTCCTAATATAAGGGAGCCTGTCGCTTGACACAGACTGTATTTAGACTAGAGTTTTAGGCTTTGTTATATCACTTGTACATCACTGAGTTAGAAAACCACTGAAATGTTGTTTGAGATCTGCATCTGGATACATATATGATATACTGTATTGCTATGCAACCGAGCGTGTGTATTTAGGACGGGACATGTCCACAGGGGGTAATCGTTTCTACAGCTTATTGGCGTGTGAACGGATTGAGAATCAGATTCACCCCACTGCTCTTTCTACTTTGATATCTCGGCGAGTTTTCAATCTATTCCAAATGTAAAAGGTGCATTATAAACTAGAAATAACACTGCAACTGACTGTATAAAAACTAAGTTAGAGATAAAAGAGATTAGAGTTTTGAGGGAGGGTTGAACACGGGTCTTTGGATTCAAAGTCTTACGCTCTATCCACTGCACCAACGTTGCCGACAGTGTGAAGAAGTGTATTCCATGTAACAGTTACTTTATGGTTTTCCAGCCTCCATAGTTATAGTTATGTAACGGTTTTTCAGTCGCCAAGACAACAGTTTTTAAGCTATGACCTTCAAAATCAATAGGCTTGTGCAGGAGTCTTATGCGCATCTTCTTTGAAAATTTCATGTCATTCCGACAAGGATTGCGCCCGCTATCGTGCGAACAGACGGACAGAACACATATTTGATCGCTGAGCAACATACAACTGAAGCAATCGCTCAGAGAGCTAGGACTTGGCAAAATAAAGTTAATGATCTTGAAGAGAGGTCTTTAAGCTAGCTAAAAAAACGTTCTGAGAGAGACTTGAATAGTTCTTTTTTTTAAATTATCTAGTTGTTTTTAAGTAAGTTGTAATTGTGCAGTTATGCTATAAAAGACATGATCCTGTAAGTTAGAGAGAAAAAAACAAGTTTTGAGAGAGAGTTGAACCCGGGTCTGTGGATTCAAAGCCCTGAGCTCTATGCACAGCACCACTGGGGCCGACAGTGTGAGGGGGTGTATTTATTGTATGTACTGCTAAAAACCGGGAATGGGGCCGGTTTCCTCCGCCAGTTGATCACCCCCAATAGTTCTGATATAAAGTGGCCTGTCGTTTGACACAGACTGTATTAGGAGTAAAGTTTTAGGCTTTGTTGTATCACTAGTACATCACTGAGCTAGAAAACCACCGAAATGATGTTTTAGAGCTGCATTTGGATACATATATGATATACTGTATTACTACGCAACCGAGTTTTGTATATTCAGGAGATAACACAGATGCGCTATGATGCATGAAACACATGATCATAATGGAACCAATGAGACACTGTAAATGACTTGGAAAAGTATATACCAAGAAATAATTGAGTGTGATGACATAGAAATGACGAAGATTACTGCTGCCATATATATTTGCTGAATTTGTACAATACGAGTGTGTTGTTTCCTTGTTTGGAATTGAATACATGATCTCATAATGGAGAAAAAAAATAGTTTTGAGAGAGTGTTGAACCCGGGTTTGTGGATTCAATGTCCTACACTCTACGCTCAGCACTAACGTGGCTGGTAATGTGAAGCGGAGTGTTTCATATAGCAATGCTATTATCGTTTTCATGTAATGCTTTTCAGTAACGATTTTCTGTTGCCGTGACAACAGTTTCAGAGCTATGATGTTCCAAATCAAAAGGGTTATGCGGACATTCCGTGCACATATTATGTGAGAATTTCGTCAAAATCACACAAGAATCGACTGCACAGCAATGTGTTAAACTTTGGATCTGAAATTCCTGACCCCCATGTATTTCACCTGGAGTTTAAATCGTCAATTTTGATTCAACCGCCGTAGGTCATACATCAAATGATGCAGAATTGGCCATAATAAAAGACGTGAACACTTTTGGAAGTGCAGGTGGAATGAAAGTGGAGTTATGACCATTTTTAATTTTTTTGGTTTTTCAACGACCTTGGCGTTAATTCTTGACATTTGACCTTGAGAAACGACAGGAATATGCCAACATCTGGTGTCCATATGCTGTGAAAATTTCATAAGAATACGACAAGAATTGACTGCACAGCAATGCATGAAACTTTTGATCCAGAAACTCCTGACCCCCGTCTTTTTAACCTGGAGTCAAAATCGTCAATTTTCACCGAACAGCTGTCGGCCATACATCAAAAGATGCCGAATTGGCCATAGTAATCGATGCTAGAAATCTCGAAACTCCAGATAAAATATAACTCGAGTTATTACGATTTTCAATTTTTTGGTTTTTGAACGACCTTGGCGTCAATTTTTGACCTTTGACCTTCAGAAACGAAAGGCTTATGGGGATGCCCCTTGCGCATATTGCGTGAAAATTTCATGAAAATCCGACAAGAATTGCGCCCGCTATCGTGCAAACTGACGGACAGACAAACATACAAACAAACAAACAAGATGACTGACCAACATACTTGGCAAAATTTATTTTGCCAAGTAATGAAGCAATCGCTCAAAGAGCTAGGACTTGGCAAAATAAAGTAATGAACTTGAAAAGAAGTCTATCAACTAGTTTTGGTTTATAAATGCTTCATACATACTATAATAGTTTAATCAATAAGTAAGTTGTGCGTGTATTAAATTGTGCAGTTATGCTATAAAAGACATGATCCTGTAAGTTAGAGATAAAAAACAAGTTTTGAGAGAGAGTTGAACCCGAGTCTGTGGATTCAAAGTCCTACACTCTATGCACAGCACCAACGTGGCTGACAGCATGAAGTGGTGTATGTATGGTAACAGGTCCTTCAAGGCAAATTACTGCTAAAAACCGGGAATGGGGCCGGTTCCTTTGCCGGTTCGTCACCCCCAGCAGTCCTAATATAAGGGAGCCTGTCGCTTGACACAGACTGTATTTAGACAAGAGTTTTAGCCTTTGTTATATCACTTGTACATCACTGAGTTAGAAAACCACTGAGATGTTGTTTGAGATCTGCATCTGGATACATATATGATATACTGTATTGCTATGCAACCGAGCGTGTGTATTTAGGACGGGACATGTCCACAGGGGGTAATCGTTTCTACAGCTTATTGGCGTGTGAACGGATTGAGAATCAGATTCACCCCACTGCTCTTTCTACTTTGATATCTCGGCGAGTTTTCAATCTATTCCAAATGTAAAAGGTGCATTATGAACTAGAAATAACACTGCAACTGACTGTATAAAAACTAAGTTAGAGATAAAAGAGATTAAAGTTTTGAGGGAGGGTTGAACACAGGTCTTTGGATTCAAAGTCTTACGCTCTATCCACTCCACCAACGTTGCTGACAGTGTGGAGAAGTGTATTCCATGTAACAGTTACTTTATGGTTTTCCAGCCTCCATAGTTATAGTTATGTAACGGTTTTTCAGTCGCCAAGACAACAGTTTTTAAGCTATGACCTTCAAAATCAATAGGCTTGTGCAGGAGTTTTACGCGCATCTTCTTTGAAAATTTCATGTCATTCTGACAAGGATTGCGCCCGCTATCGTGCGAACAGACGGACAGAACACATATTTGATCGCTGAGCAACATACAACTGAAGCAATCGCTCAAAGAGCTAGGACTTGGCAAAATAAAGTCAATGAACTTAAAGAGATGTCTATAAACCAGCTAAATAACGTTCTGAGAGAGATTTGAATAGTTCTTTTCTTCATAAATTATCTATTTGCTAAATTGTGCAGTTATGCTATGAAAGACATGATCATGTAAGTTAGAGAGAAAAAACAAGTTTTGAGAGAGAGTTGTCCCCGGGTCTGTGGATTCAAAGTCCTGAGCTCTATGCACAGCATCACCGTGGCCGACAGTGTGAGGTAACTGTATTTAGACTAGAGTTTTAGACTTTGTTATATCACTTGTACATCACTGAGTTAGAGAACCACTGAAATGATGTTTGAGATCCGCATTTGGATACATATATGATGTACTGTATTACTATGCAACCGAGCGTGTGTATTTAGGACGGGACATGTCCACAGGGGGTAATCGTTTCTACAGCTTATTGGCGTGTGAACGGATTGAGAATCAGATTCACCCCACTGCTCTTTCTACTTTGATATCTCGGCGAGTTTTCAATTTATTCCAAATGTAAAAGGTGGATTATAAACCAGAAATAACACTGCAACTGACTGTATAAAAACTAAGTTAGAGATAAAAGAGATTTGAGGGAGGGTTGAACACGGGCCTTTGGATTCAAAGTCTTACGCTCTATCCACTGCACCAACATTGCCGACAGTGTGAAGAAGTGTATTCCATGTAACAGTTACTTTATGGTTTTCCAGCCTCCATAGTTGTAGTTATGTAACGTTTTTTCAGTCGCCAAGACAACAGTTTTTAGGCTATGACCTTCAAAATCAATAGGCTTGTGCAGATGTCTTATGCGCATCTTTTGTGAAAATTTGATGTCATTCCGACAAGGATTGTGCCCGCTATCGTGCGAACAGACGGACAGAACACATATTTGATCGCTGAGCAACATACAACTGAAGCAATCGCTCAGAGAGCTAGGACTTGGCAAAATAAAGTAATGAACTTGAAAAGAAGTCTATAATAAACCAGCTAAAAAACGTTTTGAGAGAGACTTGAATAGTTCTAGTTGCTGTTAAGTAAGTTGTACATGTATTAAATTGTGCAGTTATGCTATAAAAGACATGATCCTGTAAGTTAGAGAGAAAAAAAAACAAGTTTTGAGAGAGAGTTGAACCCGGGTCCGTGGATTCAAAGTCCTGAGCTCTATGCACAGCACCAACCTGGCCCACAGCGTGAAGTGGTGTATGTATTGCAAAAGGTCTTTTACGGCAAATTACTGCTAAAAACCGGGAATGGGGCCGGTTCCTTTGCCGGTTCGTGACCCCCAGCAGTCCTAATATAAGGGAGCCTGTCGCTTGACACAGACTGTATTTAGACTAGAGTTTTAGGCTTTGTTATATCACTTGTACATCACTGAGTTAGAAAACCACTGAAATGTTGTTTGAGATCTGCATCTGGATACATATATGATATACTGTATTGCTATGCAACCGAGCGTGTGTATTTAGGACGGGACATGTCCACAGGGGCTAATCGTTTCTACAGCTTATTGGCGTGTGAACGGATTGAGAATCAGATTCACCCCACTGCTCTTTCTACTTTGATATCTCGGCGAGTTTTCAATCTATTCCAAATGTAAAAGGTGCATTATAAACTAGAAATAACACTGCAACTGACTGTATAAAAACTAAGAGATAAAAGAGATTAGAGTTTTGAGGGAGGATTGAACACGGGTCTTTGGATTCAAAGTCTTACGCTCTATCCACAGCACCAAAGTCGCCGACAGTGTGAAGAAGTGTATTCCATGTAACAGTTACTTTATGGTTTTCCAGCCTCCATAGTTATAGTTATGTAACGGTTTTTCAGTCGCCAAGACATCAGTTTTTAAGCTATGACTTTCAAAATCAATAGGCTTCTGCAGGAGTCTTATGCGCATCTTCTGTGAAAATTTCATGTCATTCCGACAAGGATTGCGCCCGCTGTCGTGCGAACAGACGGACAGAACACATATTTGATTGCTGAGCAACATACAACTGAAGCAATCGCTCAAAGAGCTAGGACTTGGCAAAATAAAGTAATGAACTTGAAAAGAAGTCTATAATAAACCAGCTAAAAAACGTTTTGAGAGAGACTTGAATAGTTTTTTCTAGTTGCTGTTAAGTAAGTTGTACATGTATTAAATTGTGCAGTTATGCTATAAAAGACATGATCCTGTAAGTTAGAGAGAAAAAAAAAGTTTTGAGAGAGAGTTGAACCCGGGTCCGTGGATTGAAAGTCCTGAGCTCTATGCACAGCACCAACCTGGCCCACAGCGTCAAGTGGTGTATGTATTGTAACAGGTCCTCTATGGCAAGTTACTGCTAAAAACCGGGAATGGGGCCCGTTTGCTCCGCCGGTTGATCACCCCCAATAGTTCTGATATAAAGTAGCCTGTCGCTTGACACAGACTGTATTAAGAATGAAGTTTTAGGCTTTGTTGTATCACTAGCACATCACTGAGTTAGAAAACCACCGAAATGTTGTTTGAGATCTGCATTTGGATATATATATGATATACTGTATTAATACGCAACCGAGTGTGTATATTCAGGAATTAACACAGATGCGCTATGATGCATGAAACACATGATCATAATGGAACCAATTAGACACTGTTAAATGATATTTTTAGCGAGAAATAATAAATTATGATGACATGAAAACTATGAAAATCACTCCTGCTACATTTATTTGCTGAATTGTTCATTACGAATGCATTGTTTTGTTATTTGGACTTAAATACATGATCATGATCGTGTAAGTGATGAAAAAAAATAGTTTCAAGAGAGACTAGAACACGGGTCTGTTGATTTAAAGTCTTAAGCTCTATGCACAGCACTAACGTCGCGGGCAACATAAGGTGTCGCATTTCATATAGCAATGCTATCATGGTTTTCATGTGATGCGTTTAAGTAACGGTTTTTCTGTTACCATGACAACAGTTTTAGAACTATGATGTTCCAAATCAACAGGATTATGCGGGTGTTCTGTGTACATATTCTGTGGCAGTTTCATCAAAATCACACAAGAATCGACTGCACAGCAATGTATCAAACTTTGGATTCGAAATTCCTGACCCCCATGTATTTCACTTGGAGTTTGAATCGTCAATTTTGATTCAATCGCTGTCGGTCATACATCAAAAGATGCGGAATTGGCCATAATAAACGAGGTGATTATTTCTGAAAGTGCAGGTGGAATGAAAGTGGAGTTATAACGATTTTAAAATTTTGGGTTTTTCAATGACCTTGGCGTTAATTCATGACCTTTGACCTTGAAAAACAATAGGATTATGCCTACACCCTGTGTGAATAAGCGTTCAAAATTTCACGAGAATCTGACAAGAATTGACTGCACAGCAATGCGTGGAACTTTTGATCCAGAAACTCCTGACCCCCGTCTTTTTAACCTGGAGTCAAAATCGTCAATTTTGATTCAACGGCTGTCGGCCATACATCAAAAGATGCAGAATTGGCCATAGTATTGGATGCTAGAAAGCTCGAAACTCCAGATAAAATATAACTGGACTTATTACGATTTTAAATTTTTTGGTTTTTGAACGACCTTGACGTCAATTTTTGACCCTTGACCTTCAGAAACGAAAGGCTTATGAGGACGATCCTTGCACATGTTGTGTCAAAATTTCATGAAAATCTGACAAGAATTGCACCCGCTATCGTGCGAACGGACGGACAGACAAACATACAAACAAACAAACAAACAAACAAGATGACTGACCAACATACTTGGCAAAATTTATTTTGCCAAGTAACAAATGAAGCAATCGCTCAAAGAGCTAGGACTTGGCAAAATAAAGTTATGAACTTGAAGAGAAGTCTATAAACCAGCTTTGGTCTATAAACCCTTGCATCATAATACTGTAATAATATTAAATTGTGCTGCTACATTCTTCAGAATTGAAAGCATGGTCATGATCTTGTAAGTTACAGATGAAAAATTACAATGACAACAAGTGAACAAAACGAATAGAGACACTCGGTGAATACAAATCATGCCAGAATGGACTTAACACAGATGCATTATGATGCATGAAGGACACGATCATAATGGAACCAATGAGACACTGTTAAATGACTTTAAGGAATTCATAGTGAGAAATAATTAAGTATGATGACATAATAACGATAAAGATTACTCGTGCTACATTTATTTGCTGATTTTGTACACTACGAAGGTGTTGTTTCGTTGTTTGGAATTGAATACATGATCTTTTAATGGAGAAAAAAAAATAGTTTTGAGATAGTATCGAACCCGGGTCTGTGGATTCAAAGTCCTACGCTCTACGCTCAGCACTAACGTGGCTGGCGATGTGAAGCGGAGTGTTTCATATAGCAATGCTATTATCGTTTTCATGTAATGCTTTTCAGTAACGATTTTCTGTTGCCGTGACAACAGTTTTAGAGCTATGATGTTCCAAATTAAAAGGGTTATGCGGACATTCCGTGCACATATTATGTGAGCATTTCGTCAAAATCAGACAAGAATCGACCGCACAGCAATGTGTTAAACTTTGGATCCGAAATTCCTGACCCCCATTTATTTCACCTGGAGTTTAAATCGTCAATTTCGACTCAACCGCTGTCGGTCATACATCAAATGATGCAGAATTGGCCATAGTAAAAGACGTAAACACTTTTGGAAGTGCAGGTGGAATGAAAGTGGAGTTATGACGATTTTTAATTTTTTGGTTTTTCAATGAGCTTGGCGTTAATTCTTGACCTTTGACCTTGAGAAACAACAGGAATATGCCGTTATACTGTGTGCATATGCTGTCAAAATTTCATAAGAATCCGACAAAAATTGACTGCACAGCAATGCATGAAACTTTTGATCCAGAAACTCCTGACCCCCGTCTTTTTAACCTGGAGTCAAAATCGTCAATTTTGATGCAACAGCTGTCGGCCATACATCAAAAGATGCAGAATTGGCCATAGTAATCGATACAAGAAATCTCGAAAGTCCAGATAAAATATAACTGGAGTTATTACGATTTTTAATTTTTTGGTTTTTCAATGACCTTGACGTCAATTTTTGACCTTTGACCTTCAGAAACGAAAGGCTTATGTGGAAGATCCTTGCACATGTTTTGTCAAAATTTCATGAAAATCCGACAAGAATTGCGCCCGCTATCGTGCAAACTGACGGACAGACAAACATACAAACAAACAAACAAACAAACAAGATGACTGACCAACATACTTGGCAAAATTTATTTTGCCAAGTAATGAAGCAATCGCTCAGAGAGCTAGGACTTGGCAAAATAAAGTAATGAACTTGAAAAGAAGTCTATAATAAACCAGCTAAAAAACGTTTTGAGAGAGACTTGAATAGTTTTTTCTAGTTGCTGTTAAGTAAGTTGTACATGTATTAAATTGTGTAGTTATGCTATAAAAGACATGATCCTGTAAGATAGAGAGAAAAAAAACAAGTTTTGAGAGAGAGTTGAACCCGGGTCCGTGGATTCAAAGTCCTGAGCTCTATGCACAGCACCAACCTGGCCCACAGCGTCAAGTGGTGTATTTATTGTAACAGGTCCTCTATGGCAAGTTACTGCTAAAAACCGGGAATGGGGCCCGTTTGCTCCGCCGGTTGATCACCCCCAATAGTTCTGATATAAAGTGGCCTGTCGTTTGACACAGACTGTATTAAGAGTAGAGTTTTAGGCTTTGTTATATCACTAGTACATCACTGAGTCAGAAAACCACCAAAATGTTGTTTTAGATCTGCATTTGGATACATATATGATATACAGTATTATTACGCAACCGAGTTTTGTATATTCAGGAGATAACACAGATACGCTATGATGCATGAAACACATGATCATAATGGAACCAATGAGACACTGTAAATGACTTGGAAAAATATATACCAAGAAATAATTGAGTGTGATGACATAGAATTGACGAAGATTACTGCTGCTATATATATTTGCTGAATTTGTACACTACGAATGTGTTGTTTCCTTGTTTGGAATTGAATACATGATCTCATAATGGAGAAAAAAAATAGTTTTGAGATAGTATTGAACCCGGGTTTGTGGATTCAAAGTCCTACACTCTACGCTCAGCACTAACGTGGCTGGCGATGTGAAGTGGAGTGTTTCATATAGCAATGCTATTATCGTTTTCATGTAATGCTTTTCAGTAACGATTTTCTGTTGCCGTGACAACAGTTTCAGAGCTATGATGTTCCAAATCAAAAGAGTTATGCGGACATTCCGTGCACATATTATGTGAGAATTTCGTCAAAATCACACAAGAATCGACTGCACAGCAATGTGTTAAACTTTGGATCTGAAATTCCTGACCCCCATGTATTTCACCTGGAGTTTAAATCGTCAATTTTGATTCAACCGCTGTCGGTCATACATCAAATGATGCAGAATTGGCCATAGTAAAAGACGTGAACACTTTTGGAAGTGCAGGTGGAATGAAAGTGGAGTTATGACGATTTTTAATTTTGTGGTTTTTCAATGACCTTGGCGTTAATTCTTGACCTTTGACCTCGAGAAACAACAGGAATGTGCCGTTATACTGTGTGCATATGCTGTCAAAACTTCATAAGAATCCGACAAAAATTGACTGCACAGCAATGCATGAAACTTTTGATCCAGAAACTCTTGACCCCCGTCTTTTTAACCCGGAGTCAAAATCGTCAATTTTGATGCAACAGCTGTCGGCTATACATCAAAAGATGCAGAATTGGCCATAGTATTCGAGGCTAGAAATCTCGAAACTCCAGATAAAATATAACTGGACTTATTACGATTTTAAATTTTTTGGTTTTTGAACGACCTTGACGTCAATTTTTGACCTTTGACCTTCAGAAACGAAAGGCTTATGAGGAAGATCCTTGCACATGTTGTGTCAAAATTTCATGAAAATCCGACAAGAATTGCGCCCGCTATCGTGCGAACGGACGGACAGACAAACATACAAACGAGAGCCCATAGGGCACACACTTGCCGGAACCAAAATATATGTCATATGCCAATGACATGACATATGGATTTGAACAAATTGCCTAAAATTTCTTCCCTACTTACTACGTTTACTTACTTACTTTACTTCATTTTACTTTAGTTTACTTCACAAACTACTCTTACTATCAATGTTACCTCATTGAACGTCACAGCACCAAAAATAAGACATCAATGGACTCAGGAGACCAAGAACTTTCTAACGGTATACTACTCGATATGATGAGCTGAACTTCGTACTTGACCTCGATATTGAGCTCATCACAAAGTCTCAAAAACAATGTCAAATGTCATATTCAAAGTCAAATAAGAAAGGCTTCTCAATATGCTGCAATATGGTCATAGTTTGAACTCTCTATGGCGATTAGTTTCGAAGTTACTGTCATTTATGTGATTTTCACGTGATTATGACGTCATTTGTGATCATTTCTATGCTGCAAACTTACTGTGAATGGATTTTTTTTTAATATGCATGTTAAAATCGTGTTTATATATGTTATATTATCACCAGACAAGATTATAATATCTTCAGATAATAAGTTTCCTTTGAAATTTTATCGATTTGTTGCCACAAAAACGTCAATTACGTCAAAATAGATATATCAATTGAGCTAAAAATTGACAGAGCATCACAGGCCGAATCCACATCGTCTGCAGGTGTTAGATCTGCAGTAAATGTTATAAGTTTACACACCTGACACTTAAAAGACCTGAATGTCAGTCTGGAATCACGTTTGACGTCATTATGACGTCTATAGACGTCCGATTCCAAAAATGACAACAAATTTGAAAAGTACTTTCGAAGACCTTTCAAATGAGCTACTACTCGATATATTCACAAAAGGTCAAGGTCAAGGTCATTTTTGAGGTCAACTTTGACCTCAGGCGTCATAGTCAATGGTCACATTGAAGGTCACCTAAGAAAGGCCTTTTGATATGCTACAATATGATCCTAGTCTGAACTCTCTACGACGATTAGTTCCGAAGTTATGGTCAATTATGTGATTTTGACCTTTTCTTTGACCTTGACCTTTACCTTTGACCTTGGGTCATGAAGATTGTGCATTGCCTGAGCATGGAAATATAAATTATACTTGGATATTTTAGTCACAATCGAACAAGAATTGTGGACACTATGGCCTTTTGAAATTTCAAAAAATTGACGTTGATGACGTCATTGTGACGTCAATAAACGTCAAATCTGAATATTAATGAGATAGTGTGTGTCAGGGTATAAAGACCTTCCATTTGATATACTAATTGATAGGTTTCAGTTAGTTTGGAAATTTGACCTTGAGGTTTTCCTCATGTGACCTCATTTTCCCGACCAGGTTCACGGTCAATCATGAAATTGACATATACGTCTGATTGCCATACCTCTTCTGAATGATATGGTTCAAATTTCATGAACCTACGACGATTCCAACAGATGTTATTACCGGAAACGCGTTTTTCTGGGATTTCGATGACCTTGACCTTGACCTTTGACCTTTGTACTTCAAGTCGTAGAGGTCAATGATGTCAATATGCATATCAAGTTTCAAGGGATTCCATACACTATTAACGATATTATGGCCTTTTGAAATTTCGGAAATTTGACGTTTATGACGTCATTGTGACGTCAGTTTACGTCGCAGCGCCAAAAATAAGATATCACTGGAATCAGGGGCCCAAGACCTTTCCAACGATATACTACTCGATATGGTGCGCTGAACTTCGTACTTGACCTTGACTTCGACCTCAGGCGAACTTCTCAAGGTCAAGGTTAAAGTTCAAGGTCAAGGTCACGGAAGATAGAACTCGAGTATATCTACAATATGCACTTAATTTGAAGTCTCTACGACGATTAGAACCGGAGTTATGGCCAATTATGTGTTTTCAACGTTTTGCGTGACCTTGACCTTGACCTTTGACCTAGAATCACCAAAATCGAACTCGTCCTGCCCATTATCCTACAGAATATGCACACCAACTTTGGAAGGACTCCAGTGAGAACTGTGGACGCTAGAGTGCGAACATACAAACAAACAAACTTCTCCACAAACAGACCAACATACTTGCCGAAATCGTAGATTCCGGCAAGTAACAAACAAACAAGATGACTGACCAACATACTTGGCAAAATTTATTTTGCCAAGTAATGAAGCAATCGCTCAGAGAGCTAGGACTTGGCAAAATAAAGTAATGAACTGGAAAAGAAGTCTATACACTAGCTTTTACACTAGCTTGATACAGTTATTAAACTGTGTTGTTATGTTGTTTAGAACGAAATTCATGATCATGATTGTGTAAGTTGAAAATAAAAATAAAATAAGTTCAAGAGAGATTTGAACCCGGGTCTGTGGATTGAAAGTCCTGAGCTCTATGCACAGCACCAACCTGGCCCACAGCGTCAAGTGGTGTATGTATTGTAACAGGTCCTTTACGGCAAATTACTGCTAAAAACCGGGAATGGGGCTGATCTCTACGCCGTTTCGTCACCCAGGATAGTTCTGATATAAAAGAGCCTGTCGCTTGCCACAGATTGTATTTAGACAAGAGTTTTAGGCTTCGTTATATCACTTGTACACCTCTGAGTCAGAAAACAAAAGAAATGTTGTTTGAGATCTGCGTTTGGATACTTTTATGATATACTGTATTACTACGCAACCGAGATGGAACGATATAATGATGTATGTATTATTGATAGAATGGAGCTAACACGGATGCGCTATGACGCATAAAAGACACGATCATAATGGAACCAATGAGACACTGTTAAGTGATATTTATAGCGACAAATAGTTAAGTATGACATGAAAACTATGAAAATAACTCCTGGTGCATAAAAAAATAACACTGCTCTTTCCACTTTGATATCTCGGCGAGTTTTCAATCTATTCCAAATGTAAAAGGTGCATTATAAACTAGAAATAACACTGCAACTGACTGTATAAAAACTAAGTTAGAGATAAAAGAGATTAGAGTTTTGAGGGAGGGTTGAACACGGGTCTTTGGATTCAAAGTCTTACGCTCTATCCACTGCACCAACGTTGCCGACAGTGTGAAGAAGTGTATTCCATGTAACAGTTACTTTATGGTTTTCCAGCCTCCATAGTTATAGTTATGTAACGGTTTTTCAGTCGCCAAGACAACAGTTTTTAAGCTATGACCTTCAAAATCAATAGGCTTGTGCAGGAGTCTTATGCGCATCTTCTTTGAAAATTTCATGTCATTCCGACAAGGATTGCGCCCGCTATCGTGCGAACAGACGGACAGAACACATATTTGATCGCTGAGCAACATACAACTGAAGCAATCGCTCAGAGAGCTAGGACTTGGCAAAATAAAGTAATGAACTGGAAAAGAAGTATATACACTAGCTTTTACACTAGCTTGATACAGTTATTAAATTGTGTTGTTATGTTGTTTAGAACGAAATTCATGATCATGATTGTGTAAGTTAAAAATACAAATAAAATAATTTCAAGAGAGATTTGAACCCGGGTCTGTGGATTCAAAGTCCTGAGCTCTACGCACAGCACCAACGTGGCTGACAGCATGATGTGGTGTATGTATGGTAACAGGTCCTTCTAGGCAAATTACTGCTAAACACCGGGAAGGGGGCCGGTTTCCTCCGCCGGTTCATCACCCCCAATAGTTCTAATATAAAGTGGCCTGTCGTTTGGCACAGACTGTATTTAGACTAGAGTTTTAGGCTTTGTTATATCACTTGTACATCACTGAGTTAGAAAACCACTGAAATGTTGTTTGAGATCTGCATCTGGATACATATATGATATACTGTATTGCTATGCAACCGAGCGTGTGTATTTAGGACGGGACATGTCCACAGGGGGTAATCGTTTCTACAGCTTATTGGCGTGTGAACGGATTGAGAATCAGATTCACCCCACTGCTATTTCTACTTTGATATCTCGGCGAGTTTTCAATCTATTCCAAATGTAAAAGGTGCATTATAAACTAGCAATAACACTGCAACTGACTGTATAAAAAGTAAGTTCGAGATCAAAGAGATTAGAGTTTTGAGGGAGGGTTGAACACGGGTCTTTGGATTCAAAGTCTTACGCTCTATCCACTGCACCAACGTTGCCGACAGTGTGAAGAAGTGTATTCCATGTAACAGTTACTTTATGGTTTTCCAGCCTCCATAGTTATAGTTATGTAACGTTTTTTCAGTCGCCAAGACAACAGTTTTTAAGCTATGACCTTTAAAATCAATAGGCTTGTGCAGGAGTCTTATGCGCATCTTCTTTGAAAATTTCATGTCATTCCGACAAGGATTGCGCCCGCTATCGTGCAAACAGACGGACAGAACACATATTTGATCGCTGAGCAACATACAACTGAAGCAATCGCTCAAAGAGCTAGGACTTGGCAAAATAAAGTAATGAACTTGAAGAGAAGTCTATAAACCAGCTTTGGTCTATAAACCCTTGCATCATAATACTGTAATAATATTAAATTGTGCTGCTACATTCTTCAGAATTGAAAGCATGATCATGATCTTGTAAGTTACAGATGACAAATTACAATGACAACAAGTGAACAAAACGAATAGAGACACTCGGTGAATACAAATCATGCCAGAATGGACTTGACACAGATGCATTATGATGCATGAAGGACACGATCATAATGGAACCAATGAGACACTGTTAAATGACTTTAAGGAATTCATAGTGAGAAATAATTAAGTATGATGACATAATAACGATAAAGATTACTCGTGCTACATTTATTTGCTGATTTTGTACACTACGAATGTGTTGTTTCGTTGTTTGGAATTGAATACATGATCTTTTAATGGAGAAAAAAAATAGTTTTGAGATAGTATTGAACCCGGGTCTGTGGATTCAAAGTCCTGAGCTCTACGCACAGCACGAAAGTGGCCGACAGCGTCAAGTTGTGTTGTATTGTGACAGTTCCTCTATGGCAAATTACTGCTAAAAACCGGGAATGGGGCTGATCTCTACGCCGTTTCGTCACCCAGGATAGTTCTGATATAAAAGAGCCTGTCGCTTGCCACAGATTGTATTTAGACAAGAGTTTTAGGCTTCGTTATATCACTTGTACACCTCTGAGTCAGAAAACAAAAGAAATGTTGTTTGAGATCTGCGTTTGGATACTTTTATGATATACTGTATTACTACGCAACCGAGATGGAACGATATAATGATGTATGTATTATTGATAGAATGGAGCTAACACGGATGCGCTATGACGCATAAAAGACACGATCATAATGGAACCAATGAGACACTGTTAAGTGATATTTATAGCGACAAATAGTTAAGTATGACATGAAAACTATGAAAATAACTCCTGGTGCATAAAAAAATAACACTGCTCTTTCCACTTTGATATCTCGGCGAGTTTTCAATCTATTCCAAATGTAAAAGGTGCATTATAAACTAGAAATAACACTGCAACTGACTGTATAAAAACTAAGTTAGAGATAAAAGAGATTAGAGTTTTGAGGGAGGGTTGAACACGGGTCTTTGGATTCAAAGTCTTACACTCTATCCACTGCACCAACGTTGCCGACAGTGTGAAGAAGTGTATTCCATGTAACAGTTACTTTATGGTTTTCCAGCCTCCATAGTTATAGTTATGTAACGGTTTTTCAGTCGCCAAGACAACAGTTTTTAAGCTATGACCTTCAAAATCAATAGGCTTGTGCAGGAGTCTTATGCGCATCTTCTTTGAAAATTTCATGTCATTCCGACAAGGATTGCGCCCGCTATCGTGCGAACAGACGGACAGAACACATATTTGATCGCTGAGCAACATACAACTGAAGCAATCGCTCAGAGAGCTAGGACTTGGCAAAATAAAGTAATGAACTGGAAAAGAAGTATATACACTAGCTTTTACACTAGCTTGATACAGTTATTAAATTGTGTTGTTATGTTGTTTAGAACGAAATTCATGATCATGATTGTGTAAGTTAAAAATACAAATAAAATAATTTCAAGAGAGATTTGAACCCGGGTCTGTGGATTCAAAGTCCTGAGCTCTACGCACAGCACCAACGTGGCTGACAGCATGATGTGGTGTATGTATGGTAACAGGTCCTTCTAGGCAAATTACTGCTAAACACCGGGAAGGGGGCCGGTTTCCTCCGCCGGTTCATCACCCCCAATAGTTCTAATATAAAGTGGCCTGTCGTTTGGCACAGACTGTATTTAGACTAGAGTTTTAGGCTTTGTTATATCACTTGTACATCACTGAGTTAGAAAACCACTGAAATGTTGTTTGAGATCTGCATCTGGATACATATATGATATACTGTATTGCTATGCAACCGAGCGTGTGTATTTAGGACGGGACATGTCCACAGGGGGTAATCGTTTCTACAGCTTATTGGCGTGTGAACGGATTGAGAATCAGATTCACCCCACTGCTATTTCTACTTTGATATCTCGGCGAGTTTTCAATCTATTCCAAATGTAAAAGGTGCATTATAAACTAGCAATAACACTGCAACTGACTGTATAAAAAGTAAGTTCGAGATCAAAGAGATTAGAGTTTTGAGGGAGGGTTGAACACGGGTCTTTGGATTCAAAGTCTTACGCTCTATCCACTGCACCAACGTTGCCGACAGTGTGAAGAAGTGTATTCCATGTAACAGTTACTTTATGGTTTTCCAGCCTCCATAGTTATAGTTATGTAACGTTTTTTCAGTCGCCAAGACAACAGTTTTTAAGCTATGACCTTTAAAATCAATAGGCTTGTGCAGGAGTCTTATGCGCATCTTCTTTGAAAATTTCATGTCATTCCGACAAGGATTGCGCCCGCTATCGTGCAAACAGACGGACAGAACACATATTTGATCGCTGAGCAACATACAACTGAAGCAATCGCTCAAAGAGCTAGGACTTGGCAAAATAAAGTAATGAACTTGAAGAGAAGTCTATAAACCAGCTTTGGTCTATAAACCCTTGCATCATAATACTGTAATAATATTAAATTGTGCTGCTACATTCTTCAGAATTGAAAGCATGATCATGATCTTGTAAGTTACAGATGACAAATTACAATGACAACAAGTGAACAAAACGAATAGAGACACTCGGTGAATACAAATCATGCCAGAATGGACTTGACACAGATGCATTATGATGCATGAAGGACACGATCATAATGGAACCAATGAGACACTGTTAAATGACTTTAAGGAATTCATAGTGAGAAATAATTAAGTATGATGACATAATAACGATAAAGATTACTCGTGCTACATTTATTTGCTGATTTTGTACACTACGAATGTGTTGTTTCGTTGTTTGGAATTGAATACATGATCTTTTAATGGAGAAAAAAAATAGTTTTGAGATAGTATTGAACCCGGGTCTGTGGATTCAAAGTCCTGAGCTCTACGCACAGCACGAAAGTGGCCGACAGCGTCAAGTTGTGTTGTATTGTGACAGTTCCTCTATGGCAAATTACTGCTAAAAACCGGGAATGGGGCTGATCTCTACGCCGTTTCGTCACCCAGGATAGTTCTGATATAAAAGAGCCTGTCGCTTGCCACAGATTGTATTTAGACAAGAGTTTTAGGCTTCGTTATATCACTTGTACACCTCTGAGTCAGAAAACAAAAGAAATGTTGTTTGAGATCTGCGTTTGGATACTTTTATGATATACTGTATTACTACGCAACCGAGATGGAACGATATAATGATGTATGTATTATTGATAGAATGGAGCTAACACGGATGCGCTATGACGCATAAAAGACACGATCATAATGGAACCAATGAGACACTGTTAAGTGATATTTATAGCGACAAATAGTTAAGTATGACATGAAAACTATGAAAATAACTCCTGGTGCATAAAAAAATAACACTGCTCTTTCCACTTTGATATCTCGGCGAGTTTTCAATCTATTCCAAATGTAAAAGGTGCATTATAAACTAGAAATAACACTGCAACTGACTGTATAAAAACTAAGTTAGAGATAAAAGAGATTAGAGTTTTGAGGGAGGGTTGAACACGGGTCTTTGGATTCAAAGTCTTACACTCTATCCACTGCACCAACGTTGCCGACAGTGTGAAGAAGTGTATTCCATGTAACAGTTACTTTATGGTTTTCCAGCCTCCATAGTTATAGTTATGTAACGGTTTTTCAGTCGCCAAGACAACAGTTTTTAAGCTATGACCTTCAAAATCAATAGGCTTGTGCAGGAGTCTTATGCGCATCTTCTTTGAAAATTTCATGTCATTCCGACAAGGATTGCGCCCGCTATCGTGCGAACAGACGGACAGAACACATATTTGATCGCTGAGCAACATACAACTGAAGCAATCGCTCAAAGAGCTAGGACTTGGCAAAATGAAGTTAATGATTTTGAAGAGAGGTCTATAAACCAGCTAAAAAACATTCTGAGAGAGAATTGAATAGTTCTTTTCTTCATAAATTATCTATTTGCTAAATTGTGCAGTTATGCTATAAAAGACATGATCCTGTAAGTTAGAGAGAAAAAAACAAGTTTTGAGAGGGAGCTGAACCCGGGGTCTGTGGATTCAGAGTCCTGAGCTCTACCCACTGCACCAAAGTGGCCGACAGCAACAAGTTGTGTTGTATTGTAACAGTTCCTCTATGGCAAGTTACTGCTAGAAACCGGGAATGGGGCCGGTTTCCTCCGCCGGTTCATGACCCCCAATAGTTCTGATATAAAGTGGCCTGTCGTTTGACACAGACTGTATTAAGAGTGAAGTTTTAGGCTTTGTTGTATCACTAGCACATCACTGAGTTAGAAAACCACCGAAACGTTGTTTGAGATCTGCATTTGGATACATATATGGTATACTGTATTACTACGCAACCGAGTTTTGTATATTCAGGAGATAACACAGATGCGCTATGCTGCATGAAACACATGATCATAATGGAACCAATGAGTCACTGTAAATGACTTGGAAAAATATATACCAAGAAATAATTGAGTGTGATGACATAGAAATGACGAAGATTACTGCTGCCATATATATTTGCTGAATTTGTACACTACGAATGTGTTGTTTCCTTGTTTGGAATTGAATACATGATCTCATAATGGAGAAAAAAAAATAGTTTTGAGATAGTATTGAACCCGGGTTTGTGGATTCAAAGTCCTACACTCTACACTCAGCACTAACGTGGCTGGCAATGTGAAATGTAGTGTTTCATATAGCAATGCTATTATCGTTTTCATGTAATGCTTTTCAGTAACGATTTTCTGTTGCCGTGACAACAGTTTCAGAGCTATGATGTTCCAAATCAAAAGGGTTATGCGGACATTCCGTGCACATATTATGTGAGAATTTCGTCAAAATCACACAAGCATCGACTGCACAGCAATGTGTTAAACTTTGGATCCGAAATTCCTGACCCCCATGTATTTCACCTGGAGTTTAAATCGTCAATTTTGATTCAACCGCTGTCGGTCATACATCAAAAGATGCAGAATTGGCCATAATAAAAGACGTGGACACTTTTGGAAGTGCAGGTGGAATGAAAGTGGAGTTATGACGATTTTAAATTTTTTGGTTTTTCAACGACCTTGTCGTTAATTCTTGACCTTTGACCTTGAGAAACGACAGGAATATGCCGACATCTGGTGTGCATGTGCTGTGAAAATTTCATAAGAATCCGACAAGAATTGACTGCACAGCAATGCATGAAACTTTTGATCCAGAAACTCCTGACCCCCGTCTATTTAACCTGGAGTCAAAATCGTCAATTTTCACTCAACAGCTGTCGGCCATACATCAAAAGATGCAGAATTGGCCATAGTAATCGATGCTAGAAATCTCGAAACTCCAGATAAAATATAACTGGAGTTACTACGATTTTTAATTTTTTGGTTTTTGAACGACCTTGACGTCAATTTTTGACCTTTAGCTTTCAGAAACGAAAGGCTTATGTGGAAGATCCTTGCACATGTCGTTTAAAAACTTCATGAAAATCCGACAAGAATTGCGCCCGCTATCGTGCGAACGGACGGACAGACAAACATACAAATGAAGCAATCGCTCAAAGAGCTAGGACTTGGCAAAATAAAGTTAATGATCTTGAAGAGAAGTCTATAAACTAGCTTTGGTCTATAAACCGCTGCACCATAGTACTGTTATATATTTTTTTCAATTATTTATTTATCGTTAACTAAATTGTACGTTTACTAAATTGTGTTGTTATTTTGTTTATGATTAAATGTATGATCATGATTCTGTAAGCTAAAAATAAAAAAAAAATAGTTTCAAGAGAGACTTGAACCCGGGTCTGTGGATTGAGAGTCGTACGCTCTATGCTCAGCACTAACGTGGCTGGCAGTTGCAGGAGGTGTCATCCACGTAACAACTCATGTATGGCTTTCCAATCTCCATAGGTTTAAGCAATGTAACCGTTTTTTGGTCGCCAAGACAACAGTTTTTGAGCTATGATCTTCAAATTCAATAGGCTTATAAAGGAGTCTTATGCGCATCTTCTGTGTAAATTTGATGTCATTCAGACGAGGATTGCGGCCGCTATCGTGCAAACTGACGGACAGACAAACAAACAAGCTGACTGACCAACATACTTGGCAAAAATGTATTTTGCCAAGTAATGACTGACCAACATACTTGGCAAAATAATTTTGCCAAGTAATGAAGCAATCGCTCAGAGAGCTAGGACTTGGCAAAATAAAGTAATGAACTGGAAAAGAAGTCTATACACTAGCTTTTACACTAGCTTGATACAGTTATTAAATTGTGTTGTTATGTTGATTAGAACGAAATTCATGATCATGATTGTGTAAGTTGAAAATAAAAATAAAATAATTTCAAGAGAGATTTGAACCCGGGTCTGTGGATTCAAAGTCCTGAGCTCTACGCACAGCACCAAAGAGGCCGACAGCGTCAAGTTGTGTTGTATTGTGACAGTTCCTCTATGGCAAATTACTGCTAAAAACCGGGAATGGGACCGGTTCCTTTGCCGGTTTGTCACCCCCAGCAGTCTTAATATAAGGGAGCCTGTCGCTTGACACAGACTGTATTTAGACTAGAGTTTTAGGCTTTGTTATATCACTTGTACATCACTGAGTTCGAAAACCACTGAAATGTTGTTTGAGATCTGCATTTGAATACATATATGACATACTGTATTACTATGCAACCGAGTGTGTGTGTATTTAGGACGGGACATGTCCACAGGGGGTAATCGTTTCAACAGCTTATTGGCGTGTGAACGGATTGAGAATCAGATTCACCCCACTGCTCTTTCTACTTTGATATCTCGGCGAGTTTTCAATTTATTCCAAATGTAAAAGGTGCATTATAAACTAGAAATAACACTGCAACTGACTGTATAAAAAGTAAGTTAGAGGTAAAAGAGATTAGAGTTTTGAGGGAGGGTTGAACACGGGTCTTTGGATTCAAAGTCTTACGCTCTATCCACTGCACCAACGTTGCCGACAGTGTGAAGTAGTGTATTTCATGTAACAGTTAATTTATGGTTTTCCAGCCACCATAGTTATAGTTATGTAACGGTTTTTCAGTCGCCAAGACAACAGTTTTTAAGCCATGACCTTCAAAATCAATAGGCTTGTGCAGGAGTCTTATGCGCATCTTCTTTGAAAATTTCATGTCATTCCGACAAGGATTGCGCCCGCTGTCGTGCGAACAGACGGACATAACACATATTTGATCGCTGAGCAACATACAACTGAAGCAATCGCTCAAAGAGCTAGGACTTGGCAAAATAAAGTTATGAACTTGAAGAGAAGTCTATAAACCAGCTTTGGTCTATAAACCCTTGCATCATAATACTGTAATAATATTAAATTGTGCTGCTACATTCTTCAGAATTGAAAGCATGATCATGATCTTGTAAGTTACAGATGAAAAATTACAATGACAACAAGTGAACAAAACGAATAGAGACACTCGGTGAATACAAATCATGCCAGAATGGACTTAACACAGATGCATTATGATGCATGAGGGACACGATCATAATGGAACCAATGAGACACTGTTAAATGACTTTAAGGAATTCATAGTGAGAAATAATTAAGTATGATGACATAATAACGATAAAGATTACTCGTGCTACATTTATTTGCTGATTTTGTACACTACGAATGTGTTGTTTCGTTGTTTGGGATTGAATACATGATCTTTTAATGGAGAAAAAAAAATAGTTTTGAGATAGTATCGAACCCAGGTTTGTGGATTCAAAGTCCTACGCTCTACGCTCAGCACTAACGTGGCTGGCGATGTGAAGTGGAGTGTTTCATATAGCAATGCTATTATCGTTTTCATGTAATGCTTTTCAGTAACGATTTTCTGTTGCCGTGACAACAGTTTGAGAGCTATGATGTTCCAAATTAAAAGGGTTATGCGGACATTCCGTGCACATATTATGTGAGCATTTCGTCAAAATCAGACAAGAATCGACTGCACAGCAATGTGTTAAACTTTGGATCCGAACTTCCTGACCCCCATGTATTTCACCTGGAGTTTAAATCGTCAATTTTGATTCAACCGCTGTCGGTCATACATCAAAAGATGCAGAATTGGCCATAATAAAAGACGTGGACACTTTTGGAAGTGCAGGTGGAATGAAAGTGGAGTTATGACCATTTTTAATTTTTTTGTTTTTCAACGATTTTGTCGTTAATTCGTGACCTTTGACCTTGAGAAAAGACAGGAATATGCTGACATCTGGTGTGCATGTGCTGTGAAAATTTCATAAGAATACGACAAGAATTGACTGCACAGCAATGCATGAAACTTTTGATCCAGAAACTCCTGACCCCCGTCTATTTAACCTGGAGTCAAAATCGTCAATTTTCACTCAACAGCTGTCGGCCATACATCAAAAGATGCAGAATTGGCCATAGTAATCGATGCTAGAAATCTCGAAACTCCAGATAAAATATAACTGGAGTTACTACGATTTTTAATTTTTTGGTTTTTGAACGACCTTGACGTCAATTTTTGACCTTTGACCTTCAGAAACGAAAGGCTTATGTGGAAGATCCTTGCACACGTTTTGTCAAAATTTCATGAAAATCCGACAAGAATTGCGCCTGCTATCGTGCAAACTGACGGACAGACAAACATACAAACAAACAAATGAAGCAATCGCTCAAAGAGCTAGGACTTGGCAAAATAAAGTCAGTTAACTTGAAGAGATGTCTATAAACCAGTTAAAAAAACGTTCTGAGAGAGACTTGAATAGTTCTTTTTTTAAAATTATCTAGTTGCTTTCAAGTAAGTTGTACATGTATTAAATTGCGCAGTTATGCTATAAAAGACTTGATCCTGTAAGTTAGAGAGAAAAAAACAAGTCCTGAGCTCTATGCACAGCACCAACGTGGACGACAGCAGGAAGTGGCGTATTTATTGTATGTACTGCTAAAAACCGGGAATGGGGCCGGTTCCTTTGCCGGTCGTCACCCCCAGCAGTCCTAATATAAGGGAGCCTGTCGCTTGACACAGACTGTATTTAGACTAGAGTTTTAGGCTTTGTTATATCACTTGTACATCACTGAGTTAGAAAACCACTGAAATGTTGTTTGAGATCTGCATCTGGATACATATATGATATACTGTATTGCTATGCAACCGAGCGTGTGTATTTAGGACGGGACATGTCTACAGGGGGTAATCGTTTCTACAGCTTATTGGCGTGTGAACGGATTGAGAATCAGATTCATCCCACTACTCTTTCTACTTTGATATCTCGGCGAGTTTGCAATCTATTCCAAATGTAACAGGTGCATTATAAACTAGAAATAACACTGCTACTGACTGTATAAAAACTAAGTTAGAGATAAAAGAGTTTAGAGTTTTGAGGGAGGGTTGAACACGGGTCTTTGGATTTAAAGTCTTACGCTCTATCCACTGCACCAACGTTGCCGACAGTGTGAAGAAGTGTATTCCATGTAGCAGTTACTTTATGGTTTTCCAGCCTCCATAGTTATAGTTATGTAACGGTTTTTCAGTCGCCAAGACAACAGTTTTTAAGCTATGACCTTCAAAATCAATAGGCTTGTGCAGCAGTCTTATGCGCATCTTCTTTGAAAATTTCATGTCATTCCGACAAGGATTGCGCCCGCTATCGTGCGAACAGACGGACAGAACACATATTTGATCGCTGAGCAACATACAACTGAAGCAATCGCTCAAAGAGCTAGGACTTGGCAAAATAAAGTAATGAACTTGAAGAGAAGTCTATAATCCAGCTTTGGTCTATAAACCCTTGCATCATAATACTGTAATAATATTAAATTGTGCTGCTACATTCTTCAGAATTGAAAGCATGATCATGATCTTGTAAGTTACAGATGAAAAATTACAATGACAACAAGTGAACAAAACGAATAGAGACACTCGGTGAATACAAATCATGCCAGAATGGACTTAACACAGATGCATTATGATGCATGAAGGACACGATCATAATGGAACCAATGAGACACTGTTAAATGACTTTAAGGAATTCATAGTGAGAAATGATTAAGTATGATGACATAATAACGATAAAGATTACTCGTGCTACATTTATTTGCTGATTTTGTACACTACGAATGTGTTGTTTCGTTGTTTGAAATTGAATACATGATCTTTTGATGGAGAAAAAAAAATAGTTTTGAGATAGTATTGAACCCGGGTCTGTGGATTCAAAGTCCTACGCTCTACGCTCAGCACTAACGTGGCTGGCGATGTGAAGCGGAGTGTTTCATATAGCAATGCTATTATCGTTTTCATGTAATGCTTTTCAGTAACGATTTTCTGTTGCCGTGACAACAGTTTCAGAGCTATGATGTTCCAAATCGAAAGGGTTATGCAGACATTCCGTGCACATATTATGTGAGAATTTCGTCAAAATCATACAAGAATCGACTGCACAGCAATGTGTTAAACTTTGGATCCAAACTTCCTGACCCCCATGTATTTCACCTGGAGTTTAAATCGTCAATTTTGATTCAACTGCTGTCGGTCATACACCAAATGATGCAGAATTGACCATAATAAAAGACGTGAACACTTTTGGAAGTGCAGGTGGAATGAAAGTGGAGGTATGGCCATTTTTATTTTTTTTGTTTTTCAATGACCTTGGCGTTAATTCTTGACTTTTGACCTTGAGAAACAACAGGAATATGCCGACATCTGGTGTGCATATGCTGTGAAAATTTCATAAGAATCCGACAAGAATTGACTGCACAGCAATGCATGAAACTTTTGATCCAGAAACTCCTGACCCCCGTCTTTTTAACCTGGAGTCAAAATCGTCAATTTTCACTCAACAGCTGTCGGCCATACATCAAAAGATGCCGAAATGGCCATAGTAATCGATGCTAGAAATCTCGAAACTCCAGATAAAATATAACTGGAGTTATTACGATTTTTAATTTTTTGGTTTTTGAACGACCTTGACGT
Organism: Terebella lapidaria; assembly: GCA_949152475.1. Lineage (NCBI taxonomy): Eukaryota > Metazoa > Annelida > Polychaeta > Terebellida > Terebellidae > Terebella > Terebella lapidaria. The sequence continues at coordinate 22,691,961 of OX424569.1, forward strand.
CAATTTTTGACCTTTGACCTTCAGAAACGAAAGGCTTATGTGGAAGATCCTTGCACATGTTGTGTCAAAATTTCATGAAAATCCGACAAGAATTGCGCCCGTTATCGTGCAAACTGACGGACAGACAAACATACAAACAAACAAACAAACAAACAAACAAACAAGATGACTGACCAACATACTTGGCAAAATTTATTTTGCCAAGTAACAAACAAACAAACAAACAAGATGACTGACCAACATACTTGGCAAAATTTATTTTGCCAAGTAACAAACAAACAAGATGACTGACCAACATACTTGGCAAAATTTATTTTGCCAAGTAAAAATGGAAGTCCATCACGTGCTGATCTGCCGTCGAACGGGGGGCTGCACCTGTCGCTTCCTAGTGGACGGGAAAGGTGTTAGTGCACCATTCTCCAAGCACTGCAGGAGGTGTTGTCTAAGGTCTTTCTGTCGGAAGCGGCAGTGTTCAGGCTGGACACCGTTGCAAATGCTCGTTGCGAACGCGATGGAAAAGAGACCGCAATCCTTTACTCCTATCTGGTAGGAAAGTACAGATATACTTGTGAAAAAAAAAACGGTGATTATATCGACATGTACATGTTATCATAATGTAGTGCAGGCAAGTAGTGGGCCTACATGTATTTACCTGTTTACTTGGTTCACAAACTCTGTCCCTTGGTCATGGATAAAGATGGACGCGCTGCCCTTCTGACATTGGAGTTTGTAGAGCTCGGATGCTACCGTCTCCGCCGTCTTGTCGGCGATTGGGATGGCCTCGGTCCACTTCGTGAAATAGCTACCGGTATTTATATACTTACCGTGCACGATGGTTCATTAAACACGCAGTGTATATTTAGTGGGGGTAGGTGATCAACAGGTATCTATTATAGAGGGATAAACAAACTTGCATGGACTTCCTATTGTTAGTGTGACTGAGGAATGGTTCTACTAATCAGCTTGGGGGCAACAAGTACATGTCAAGTGAATTTTCTGTATCAGCAAATGTTTTTAGGGTGAGTTTGATTGCATATCTGTTTGATTGCAATTAGCCGATTATACAGTGGACACACTTTTTGATGGCCATCAGATACTGTGTGAGGTCACACTATTTGATGGCTCGGCAGAAGAAGGTGTCTCGAGTTCCCTAAGTCATCAACGGAACCCTGCTGTTTAATGTTGAATGCTACAGGGCAAGAAACAGCAGAAAAGGTTCATCTGAAGTTTCGGGTACAACAAAAGCCACCGAAAAAATTTCTGCTGCACCAGAAATTTTCGGGTGAGCCGAAGAAAGTTCGGGTAAAGTTTCCTTTTCGGCTTTCCATTGAAGATTTGAAGACCTGTGGCGTCACTCCACGACCACGACCAATCAGAAGCCAGCTTAGACCAGTTAGAGTATGAAAGGGCCAAAATCAGCACCGACTCCGCAGTCTCCGCAGTCTGACAGCAGCCCTTGCAGAGGACAGATCAACACCGAAATTCGTCGGCAGAAAAGCTGTTTGAGAAGAAAAAGAGAAGAAAAGAAAAATTGAAGTCTGAGTTCGGCTAAAGAAAGTCAAATGACCGTGAGCGGAGTAAGCAAAGAGAAGAATTTGGTGTAACCGAAGAGCGGAGTCGGGGAGCCGTCCCTAGCAGCCAAGTATGGAAGAGCCCCCAAAGTGAGATTAGTGCGACTACCAGGCCTACTGCAAGTGGTGCGACTGGCAGCTCGGGACACGAGAAGCGAAGCAGCAACATAGAAGTAGCCAGAGAGATTGGAGGTGCTGTTTTGTCAATTCGGTAGTACCCGGGCCTGTGACCTGAGATGACACCTCAAAGAAGCTCATGGGTGGTGCTACCCGCACAACTTTCCGGTCCGGAGAACCGAAGTCAGCTAGAGCAGATCAACTGGTATGATTCGGCTGAAAAAAAGATTCAAAACTCCCTACAAAAATCTCGTTAGGCAACAGGTGTTGCGAGAGTCGAAGCTACACCTGGCCCCAGTCATCCGGAGCATAAAGGCCCTTCCTTTCCCGACAATCGAAGATGACTGCCGCCGAAGCCCCTGGGAGTCTGTCAGAATAATTGACCCTTGGGAAAAGATCTGACTGAGTCAGCGGCCGCCGATACAGGGATGCCGAAGAGTCCGGGCTGAACTAAAGATTGAGTCGGGAGTTTCCTCTCAGAAATCCTAAAGCGGCTCCCAGCCAAACACCTTGGACTACCCCCTACAGCAGCCCTCGAGAGCAGTCATCATGGGTACGGCCATCGAGTTTCAAGACCTATCCCAAATGCCCCCAAAAGTTGTCTGAGTTTCACAAATTACGTCGGAAAGCATATCTTTGGCCAATAGTAACGTTTTGCAGATTATGTTGAAAATTTCGTAAAAAGATTCGGATAAACAGGATTTGGGATAGATTAATACCAGCCGCCTACGCCACCGATAGAAAATAGTCAAATCGTTATGATCGGGAGCGAGGACGTGTTGCCCGAGCCATCATGGGCCGAAATGATTGATCTCCAAGAAGAGGACAGCCGAAGGGTGTTAGAGGATGCTGACAGCCAATACGACACTGCTGGAGAAAAAAGGAGTAGCAGTAGCACCTATTATCCAAGACATGTAACCAAGAGGTTCGGGGATCATCACCTCCACAACTCACTACAAGGGGGAGCCATCATCACCAGAAATCGGCACCAGGGGGAACCACTTCAACACAATTGACCGTCTTGTCCACCAGACGGCACTCCGAAGCACCCGTCTTTGGTCCCCTGAATCAGGGGACAGTGTCAATGCGCGGCAAGAAATAATCCGTATTAATGCGCGTTTTGTAAACACGAGCACGTGCTTTCTTGTTATGCACGGATCGACCAGGCAGTCATGCCTCAGCCATGGATTTTTCAGAGGCACTAAAGATTGCCACGGACACCGCTACTGGAGTTATTCTATCACAATCTCTTAAAAAATTGTAGTTTTCTACAATATGTGCTGTCTGTAACAAAATATCACAAACATTCAAACTTACTTCGATTCATAGAGGCATCCATAATGGAACTATTTTCGGTATCCGAGAATGCAAAGGACGAATTGTGTGAAAGACGGGTGCTGGAGCGCCGCCTTTCGTGAAAATGCACAATTCACTGCAAAAATATCAGGATACCAACTTGAAGCTAACTCTGCCTCATGCAATATGATACGATTTTGTAAAATGCAAAGCAGTTGTCAAGAAAAACAACAACAACCATGTCTGAGCTGATAAAAGAAGAACAACATGATATGATGGGAATCACAGACACCTGGCTGACGGATATTGACTCGGATAGGGTACCTGTTGGATCCCTCATACCATCTCTGAAAGATACAGGTTCCTATCATGGGCCAGTGAGTCTCGTCATGGTGAAGAGTGGGTGTGATCATTCGAGGTACATATCACATGAATATCAACAAAGGTCAGACTGTTATCTCGTTTGCCCAGACGTTTGCATGACGTATTTTCAATATTTTGAAATGACTCAATATAGTCTACCAGCCTCCGCCATCCAGAACTAACAACAGCTTCGGCCACTTTGCCACCGTTCTCGATATCCACCATCTCTCAGCCAGTTATTTAATGGTTGCAGATGAATGTCGTGATGCCACAAACTTTCTTGAGCTGGTAAATCATGAAGAACTTGCACGTGCACGCCTAAAAGCGCGAATATGCGGTACATGGAATGCCAAAAGTGTTCATACTTATTAAAGATTCAATGCAGCACATGAAATTCTGTACCAGTTGTTAAATTATTTATCATAACAGTAAAAAAATTTTTGCAAGCATTCTGCGAACATTAGTTCTACATTGGCGCCACCATTTTACCGACGATTTGAGCATTGTTCATAATTTTCTCAAATCTAACACCGATGTATGCATTTATATTTGTGACATCTTTGGATTGTGCCAGTGGTCTGGGCGATTACCTCAAATCACCATGGATGAATGGACGTGGATTCGTTAGCACGAAACCACCGTGAAAAAGCCAATACATAGACATCAGTCAGGAACACTAGGTTTTACAGTAAACCGAAGTTGACTGCTACGAGTAAAAAAAAAATCAAGTAAAAAAAATTATTTACCTACCAGCGTTGACAAAAGTTGCAGTAAATTTTTATTTACTTCTAGGAGTAAAAAATGTTGGAAATTGGTCAACTTTGGTGATCGTTTTCATGATGAAGGAACATCTTGAGACACTAAATATTTCGCACAGATGTACCCAAGAACATAATAAATCCATAAGCAAAGGGGTACTATGGGGTATCGTGGGGTATCCAGTGTGACGCCGCTTTAAAACAGTGTTTTTTTGCCGGTCTGTGCAGGGACATTTTGTTTTGCTTTCCGACATTGCCGACAGGTGGCAGGTGCATCGGTGTGGTTAGTTTACTCTGACAAGTCAATTTATTTTTACCGAGTGTCGTGGATTTTGGGAGACGGCTGTGCGTAAAAACTTTGTTACTCGTGACCGTTCACCGAAATCTGGACAGGAGCTTGTTATTTATACGCATCGATATTTCAAAGCGATATTTCAAAGCATCGATACGCTTGTTTGTCTTTGCACTGCATTACCTGTCAAATTCCAACGTCTCTACCTCTGATTCATGGCGTTTGTGCAGCCCTGTATACAATTATGTGCGTATCTGTGGCTTTGAGCATGGCAAGACGGTAACTGTATTTTGGAAATGAATGTAACTATCATACCAATGAGGGTATGTTATGTTTTTGAATTAGCCAAATGCTGTCGAGATAAATATATACACCAGTGTTGTCTTTTGTTTCTCTATTTCAGATTGATATCAATCCATCCTAGATTGCTTTGGGAAGATTGAAGATGCATGTGCTGCCGTTGCTGCGAGCGCTTACCCACGTGGGTCATGGACTGGTCGAAAAAGCAAAGATCATATTATTGCTCTCCACCATGTTCACACGCGCCATGCATGTGATAACTATTATTAAGTGATAAAAGTATACATGATATATTATAATCACAGACTTGAAAGCACCATGAATACATCAGGGTTACCGGGTTAGCTAAAAAGTGCACATATACATCGGGCAGTGGTGGTTTACCGTCCCTGCCTAATGTATTTGTGCACCTTTTTTTTTCAAATCATTGACGTGTGCAAGTAAACTATGTTTGACTCATCGCAGTAACTAATTTTAGTTGACGTGCAGACGTAAAAAAAGTTTTGCTCTGAAAAGTGTCTATTGCCATACAAGGGGGTAAAATTAAAAAACGATCAGGTTTTAGATATACATACAATGTATAGGCCTACATCATCATGATAATGTACATTTATATATTTATCTAGCTGATACAACATGTACAATGAATACCGATATGCTGTGGGTCATGGACTGGTGGGAAAAGCAATGTTCATGTTGCTCTTTAATCTTGTTAATTAACACGCCAGGGATAACTTAGCCACATAAAGTATATTATAATAATATACTTAAAAGCACGATAAACGTATCAAGGTTACCATGGTTAATTGAAAAGCGCATATATACATCGGGCAGTGGTGGCTTACCGGCCCTGCCTGATGTATTTGTGCACCTTTTTTTCAAACCGTTGACGTGTGTAAGTAAACTATGTTTGACTCCTCACAGTAACTAATTTTAGTTGATGTGCACACGTAAAAAAAGTTTTGCTCTGATAGGTGTATATTGCCATACACGGGGTGTAATGAGAAAAAGGTCAGGTTTTAGTAAAAAGAAGATCAGGTTTTAGACACATACATGTAGGCCTACATGATCATCATCATCATCATCATCCCCCTCATCATGTACATGCATATATTTATGGACCTAATATCGATAGATATGATTATAATGAGGAAAATATAAAACACCCAATATGAATAACTGTTGGAATAGAAATAAAGCCCTTTTCAAACAGTTGTAGCACAATCCACACTGGTGTCAGTGACAGACACTGAAATACTATATCGTAGTTGTTTGTACTTCATACATACTGTAAAACCAGAAATGTTTGCGAGGTATTTATTTCGCGAATAAAGAAAAAAATCGCCAAATGTAAGCCTCGCCAAATATTTCTATGTCATCCACATCGGTGATATCAAGAAAAGACTCAGAATCAAGTAGCATCAGCAGCGTGTGAAATGGACATCAGCCCGAGGCGGGTAAAAATGTCATCTGGCCAGTAACTCACGAAATTTGCACGCCCGACAGGCGGGTATCGAATTTCAACGAAATAACTGGAATTTGAATGACGAGATAGTTAACATTTAATGAACCTTTAGATTACACAGCGAATATTCTCTGTGTTGGATTGTTGTTCTGTAGTTAGTGATTCAACCAAATTTAGTAGATTTTAAATAGTACTAGCATTCGACATAACCCTTGCTTGGGAATCAAAGCAAACATAACCCTATTGTTCGTGGTAATTCTTTGCCTGGCTATTGGTCTGCAACTCAAATGTAGGCCTACCATTCCTAGCACTCCCTGCCCCGACAATGCGCGGCCCTGTGCATGACTTGAATGCACATTACTATAATTGCACATAAATGTAACAAACTTACTTACACACGGACCGTTGCATTATATTCTGCATCAGCCTCCCCATTCCACTTGACCCCCCCCCCCCCCACAGCATGTTTACAAACCACCCTCCCATTCACTCGATCTACTCCACCCCTTCTGTCTATCCTGAATCACTCAGCCATGTGTAGAGATAGCTATATATAGACCGGTTCAGGAGAATTCAGGTGATGTCACTGGTTGGGAGGGGCGGGGGGGGGGGGGGTGGGGGTGCGTGGTGGGAGATGTGCGGTGGAGATGGTTTGTGGGTATTTCGTATGCTCATATATGTGAAATTTCAAAAGCAATACTAGCACTAATATGCAATAACAATTATGATGGACGTTAAGTATTAGTATTGTATGTCTGCGTTATAGGGGTGGGGGATGGGGGTCAGTGTGGAAGGGATGAGGAGATTACTCTCCAGCAAAAATGTGCATCAAATACATGTACTAGTACCTTGTTTTTGACAATACAATTTAGTGTTTAGTATGTCATGTCTTGTGTTTTTAATCTGACATGATCTGAGAAGCACACATCCTGTATCATTATGATTTGTGGATTCAGAATAAAAGATGACATGGGTTACCAAGATAGCATCCGGGCTAGTAGCTGTCAAAAGCCATCAGATCAGTACATTGTAAAGCTCACTGTACTACATATACTTGTTGGTTTTAATTATTATTCATATTATTGTTTTGAAGACAAATACTATAGTGTGGTCAATAAACTTTTCAATTTGTTTGGTTGATTGAAAAACGAAAATAAGTCCCCGCCAAATTGGATTGTCTGAGAAAACGGCAAAATTTAGACATTTGTTATTTTACACGTATTGCTCTATATACATGTACCCAATGTACATGTATATCAGTTGAGGGAAGGTCAATGAACTCCAAGTACAAGACCATTTTGCATTTTAGGGCATATTTTGACGTCTGATATTTCCTGATGACTACAACGTGTATAATAGAATGTGTATATATCAATATACTGGCGTTAATAATCGATAAACAGCCAGGATATACCCATGTATATGGCACTTTTGAATAACAAATTGCCTGATGTCAGCGTTAGCCAAACGAACCACAAGTGATCCACAAACATTATAACCAAAAGTGCATGAAAAGTGCATGATGCATCATGTGATATTGACATGAATGATGGCTGACACCCATGTCTGGTGTGCGTGTGGATTTTTTTTATTTTTTGACAAAGTTCACGTGTTCAAGTAAACATTATTTTACTCTGATTGTAATTGACGCACATGCGTAAAGAAATTTTTACTCAATAATTACTGTTGTACTACACGACCGGTGAAATTGTGCACACGCACTGTGGTGATACTGGATGCACTAACGATCGTTAGTGCATCCCGCAATGGCGGACAGTAAACACGGTCAGTTTGGTTTTTAAGCGTATTTTATCAAATGATAGGTCCATTTGTGATAAATGGATACTCTGAAGGTAGCTTAGTGTTTTGGTCAAAGACATGCGTAGTTATTTCAAGCAGATCACGCTTTATTGTTTAGATATGTTGAGGAAAAGAATTAGCGATAAGATTCACCAACGACAAAAGTGAGATTCCGTAACGATATAGGCCTAATACGTGTATATTGTACTAGGTCCATATCATACACCATTGTGAATTCGTTGATTTATGCGACATAAATTAGCTAATGTCACATTAAAAATAGGAAATCTGTACTAGAAGATCGTCTGTACACATCAATACATGTCAATTGGTACCTTATTTCACGTTCAACATTTAAATAACGTAGATTTGAATTAATAAAGAAAAGATCGTTAGGGAAACTTCACATGTTCGTTAGTGAATCTTCGATTTTACAAAAACAATCGTTAGGGAATCTTTCGGCTTTTTTTCAGACGAGTTGTTCATGCTCAAACCAACATAAATCACCATGTATTTGCAACGAACGGTTGTTTCGTGCACATAAGAATCAGCAGATGTATGTGTGTATCGATCACAATCGTAATTATCGGGAAAATGAAGAAAATTCAAACGAACCGCGAGTGGGTTCGCCATTGCGGGATGCACTAACGATCGTTAGTGCATCCAGTCTCACCACAGTGACACGTAAGCAATGAGGTTGCGTGTTTACTTTGTGTGTATCGTGGGTATGTTGCTGGAAGATATGGACGGGATTTAAACTGTTGAAGTACCATACCATCTTGGATTTATTCACAGTGATTAAGGTACCCCCCCCCCCCTCGGCAATTACGGATAACTATCATAGAGAGTATAAAGAACGGTTTATAACATGTAGGCCTATTCTATGTCGTTCCAAACGTCTGCAGATACACTATCACAAACCACTGCTAAATAAAGCAGCAAAATTATATGGGATTTCAGATAAATCGTGTATTCACACACGAAACATAATAAGTATACATGCTTCATCTTGTTTATTGATTGTGCTAGTGAGCAAGCACTACTACGTGGTAGCCCATGCAGAAGATCAAATGTGTAATGTTTGAGCAATCCATGCCCTTCATGTTACCCACATATATATTATTTCAACAAATACATACTAGTAGTCAAGTTTACGTGAAAAGTACACACATTATTACACAGGGATGGCTTACTCCCTGCTGTTTGGTGTTTGTGTGTAGTTTATTATTTTTTAAAACAAAATTTACGTGTTCAAGTAAACAATGTTTGACTTGTCACAGTAACCAATTACTCCAATTTTTGTTTTCATACATCTGACAGAATTGTGCACAAGCAACATGAGCTTCATTATGAGGCTGTATGCATCCATGGTATCATTGGCATGTTGCTGGAAGATCGATGATGACGACCACAGAAAGTATAATGACACCTAAGTATATGATACAAGTAATCATGGTAATAAGCAAGCACTATCCCGTGATAACCAATGGTAAACAACGCAACATTTGCCGAGGACTCCATGCCCCTCACGTGAGACCCACAAATAGGATCCCAACGGTTAACATGGTTACACGTAGTACCCGGATATATCTACATGGAAGGAACAAACAGTGCATTTCTTGGAATGGAAAAGGCGTTCAATTTAGTGGGCAATTATGTTTCTCGTGATAATCAATTTTAGGCCAAATGATGAGTTTATCAGTCGTACAAAATGATATATAAAAAGAACAAATAGTGTGTGATATAAAATACATTTTCCTATCATAACCAGTTGTCATTCCGGATCTTAACTATAGAAATCAGGTCGGAATGAAATTACCCACCAAATTGAACATGTAATCCCTTAGGATCTCTAGATTGTATGAAAGCGGCACATGTAGCGGCACACGTCTATGTACATGTACACATCGGTTGATGCTTGTTTTACTCGTACTTTTGGGCAAAACTGACTCGTGCCAGTAAGAACGATTTAACTTTAACAGTACACTTCATCCGACAGATTATTCTTCAGTTTTTCACGTGCCACTGTAAAATCAATTACTGGCAACCTGTATCCAGCATCATGTGTGTACATGTATATATTGCTGAGAAATGCTTACAATTCAAGTCATGCTGTTCAACAGACACGAACTGGTGCATAAAAATTAGTATGCCCAGCTTGTGTTGTGACTAGGTGCAGAATCCGACAGCTGAGAATACAATCAATATATAACATGAATAGCATGTATAGAGCCGCGATGAATACAAATCATAACAATGGTAACAGGACATTGATTAGCATGAAAATAGAACACAAAAGTTGAATTACTACCATCAGAATGAGATTCACATTTGATGTAAGTGTACACCATTTCCCATGGTTTGATGAATATGTACAGGAATCGTTCATCGTAATTGGTTATCATGGTAGTTATAGCCAGTATAATCTTTCCTTGAGATAACTTGTTGACGTGTGTAAGTAAAGAATATTTGACTCTCATAGTAACAATGTTGTATCGACGTATAGACGAAGAAAATTCTTCACAAAAAGAGGTACGACTCATGGATCATGTACACACGATATGACACTATATGTACATGTACAGACGACATTATTGGACATATGGAAACAGAAATAAGGGGCATGAAAATGATAGGCATGCATGTTGATTTTTGAGTTTGATACACGCACATGTAAATTCTCCAAGTAAAGAATTAAATATTTTTTATTGTTCAAGTGCCAATACAGTATTATCATGATAAGTGGAAAGATGGAAAAAAACTATGAGGTACCTTGCATCATATGTATCATGAGATCATGCACATCGGGATAGGTGGGACCGGTATACACAAGGTTTATTTACTTTCAGCAGTAAATTAAATTACACTGCCACTAGTCAATAAATTGTGCCATACATATACATGTAACAAGTAACTATGGTAAGAGGACTCATGGATATACGAACTCATTTTTGTATCATCACACCCACACATACACACATTTTAGATTATATCGTTGAGAGCAATCCGTGGAATATTCATACCTTACAGGCATCAATGGTTTTCAAAAATGATTTAAAGCTCGGTCTTCGAACCTTTTCAAAGTAGACATATGTCAATAAGATGTTCAGTACGTATAGTTCCAATATGTCAAGCACATCATAAATATAATAATAATAATAATAATAATAATAATAATATTATTATTATTATTATTATTATTATATGTCACAAAGCAATTTTGTTTTGTACGGCACACTTGATTGACAATCAATAGCCCAAAATCTATCTATACCAGGAAATAACATCTTTGATTGATAATTCACACCTTTTTGAATAGGTCACAGACAGCAATTAGTTCCACGTGCCAATCACCCCTGACATTGACAAATATAAAAGATTTAAAAACAATAGTTGAACATTGCCTATGTATTTCTTATTAGCATAACATCTATCATGCAAGTATACCTCGAACTTTACATTCAGACTCCGTCAACTGAGAATACAATGGATATATAGCATCATTAGCATGTGTAGAGCCAAGACGAATACAAATCATGACAATGGTAACAGGTCATTGAATAGCAATATCATGAAGATAGAACACAAAAGTTTAATTACTACCTTCAGAATAGGATTCACATTTGCTGTAAGTGTACACCATATCCCATGGTTTGATGAATATATACAGGAATCATTCATCGCAATCATGGTAGTTATAGCCAGGATAATCTTTCCCTAAGATAACTTGTTGACGTGTGTAAGTAAACAATGTTTGACTTCTCACAGTAACAATGTTGTATCTACGTATAGACGAAGATATTTCTTCACAAAAAGAGGTACGACTCATGGATCATGTACACACGATATGACACTATATGTACACGTACAAACGACATTATTGGACATATAGAAACAGAAACAAGGGGCATGAAAATGATAGGCATGCATGTTGATTGTTGAGTTTGATACACGTACATGTAAATTCTCCAAGTAAAGAAGGATTTTTTTTTTATTGCTCAGGTGGCAAGAGTACAGTGGCTGATATATGCAATAGTTTTATTCTTTAGTTTTCATTTATGTACGATATTTTCCAGACGGTTATAAAACACATACTTAATATTAAATACGCGTAATTAATGTTTAAATATGCGTTCTTATTATTAAATACGCGTATTTGATATTAAATATGCGTACTTAATATTAAATACACGTACATAATATTAAATACGCGTATATAATATTAAATACGTGTACTTAATATTAAATACGTGTACTTAATAATAAATATGCGTACTTAATATTAAATATGCGTACTTAATATTAACTATGCGTACATAATATTAAGTATGTGTATTTAATGTTAAATACACATACTTAATATTGAATATCAGACAGTTAGATTTTTTTTTTTTGCAGCGCCATGTTTCACAAGACATACACAGCAACATAACCACATCCATTTTTTTGCTAATTTAACATTAAGTATGCGTATTTAACATTAAGTACGCATATTTAACATTAGGTACGCGTATTTAATATTAAATACACGTATTTAATATTATATACGCATATTTAATATTATATACGTGTATTTAATATTAAGTATGTGTATTTAATATTAAGTACGCATATTTAACATTAAGTACGTGCATTTTATTATTTTATTTTATTTAGAATGTCCTTCTGGAAAAAAAAATGAATTCTGAAAAATAAAAATATGGCATATATCAGCCACCGTACAAGACAGTATTAGCATGATTTGTGGAAAGATGAAAACAGTATGAGGTACCTTGCATCATATGTATCATGAGATCATGCACATCGGCATAGGTGGTACCAGTATACACAAGGTTTATTTACTTACAGCAGTAAATTAAATTACGCTGCCACTAGTCAATAAATTGTGCCATACATATACATGTAACAAGTAACTATGGTAAGAGGACTCATGGATATACGAACTCAGTTTTGTATCATCACACCCACACATACACACATTTTATATTATATCGTTGAGAGCAATCCGTGGAATATTCATACCTTACAGGCATCATTAGTTTTCAAAAATGATTTAAAGCTCGGTCTTCGAACCTTTGCAAAGTAGACTATGTCAATAAGATGTTCAGTACGTATCGTTCCAATATGTCAAGCCCATCATATATGTCACAAAGCAATTTTGTTTTGTACGACACACTTGATTGACAATCAATAGCCCAAAATCTGATTATACCAGGAAATAACATCTTTCATTGATAATTCACACCTTTTCGAATAGGTCACAGACAGCAATTAGTTCCACGTGCCAATCACCCCTGACATTGACAAATATAAAAGATTTAAAGATAGGTTACCGGACAATGTTTAATATTTTAGATGTTAGCCAGGTCACTGGTTGAATTCAAGGTCAAGAGAATATTCAGCATATATAGCATATATCATGTCCACAATTGATTCCCAAGCCATACAGTCAATTAGAGGAGCAAGATATGAGCCAGTTTGTCCTTGGACCTTGAAAATGAGGTCAGAGGTCAAATTCAAGAATATTCATCATATATCATTTCCTATATGTCCACAATTGATTCCTAAGCTGTAAAATCGATAACAAGTGAGATATTAGCCTGTTTGTCCTGTGACCTTGAAAATGAGGTCAAAGGTCAAATTCAAGGTCATGACAATAATCTGCATATATCATTTCATATATGTCCACCATTGATTCCTAAGCTGTAGAGTCGATAATAAGCGAGCCATTCTGTGCTCTGACCTTGAAACTGAGGTCAGAGGTCAAATTCAAGGTCACGAGAATATTCAGCATATATTATTTCCTATACGTCCACAATTGATTCCTAAGCTGTAGAGTCGATAATAAGCCAGATATAAGCCATTTTGTGCTCTGACCTTGAAACTGAGGTCAGAGGTCAAATTCAAGGTCACGGGAATATTCATCATATATCATTTCCTATATGTCCACAATTGATTCCTAGTCTCTAATCTCAATATCAAGTGAGATATTAGGCATAATGTGTCCCATTATAAAGCATAGGAGAATTTAACATGGGAAAGTCCCATTTGGGCCAAAATGGCCCACTTCGAGCGATTCAAGCGCAACAAAATTTATAGACATCATAGGAATACATATCAGGAGTCTTATGTATCAAAAAGAAAAAAAGTTACTGAACAGATTTTGAGAAAATGGCCGCCAAAGTCCAAAATCAGGCATTTTTCGTCAAAAACGGCCGCCATTTTGAAAAAAATGCGAAAATCGAAAAACTAAAAAATACCTCCTTGTTGAATTATTTTTAAGTATTTTTGTGCAGAATTTCAGAAAAATTCGCCCGTAAACAGAAAAGATAAAAATATGGACGACGACGACGGACGACGGACGCAACGCCATGCCAATAGGTTATCGGACCATAGGTCCGGTAACCTAAAAACAATAATTGAACATTGCCTATGTATTTTATATTAGCATAACATCTATCATGCAAGTATACCTCAAAATTTACGTTCAGACTCCATCAGCTGAGAATACAATGAATATATAGCATCATTAGCATGTGTAGAGCCAAGACGAATACAAATCATGACAATGGTAACAGGACATTGATTAGCAATATCATGAAGATAGAACACAAAAGTTTAATTACTACCTTCAGAATAAGATTCACAATTGCTGTAAGTGTACACCATATCCCATGGTTTGATGAATATGTACAGGAATCATTCATCGCAATCATGGTAGTTATAGCCAGTAAAATTTTTCCCTAAGATAACTTGTTGACGTGTGTAAGTAAACAATGTTTGACTTCTCACAGTAACAATGTTGTATCGACGTATAGATGAAGATATTTCTTCACAAAAAGAGGTACGACTCATGGATCATGTACACACGATATGACACTATATGTACACGTACAAACGACATTATTGGACATATAGAAACAGAAACAAGGGGCATGAAAATGATAGGCATGCATGTTGATTGTTGAGTTTGATTTTTTACATTAAAATTTATACATACATGTAAATTCTCCAAGTAAAGAATGATTTTTTTTTATTGCTCATGTGCCAAGACAGTATTAGCATGATTAGTGGAAAGATAAAAAAAGTAGGAGATACCTTGCATCATATGTATCATGAGATCATGCACATCGCAAAGGTGGTACCGGTGTACACAAGGTTTATTTACTTTTAGCAGTAAATTAAATTACACTGCCACTAGTCAATAAATTGTGCCATACATATACATGTAACTAGTAACCATGGTAAGAGGACTCATATATATACAAACTCAGTTTTGTATCATCACACCCACACATATACACACACACACCAACACACGTTGTAACTTGGAACAATCAGAGATTTTAAATTTTTATTCTGTTAACTACCAGTTGAGACCAATATGAAAAAAAACATAATTTGACATGAAATAAAGATGGCAATATATCATGTACACGGGGTACATGTCAATTTGTATACAACAAGCAGTCAACTGTTCAACACAGTTCAAATTTCAGTGATATTATATCGTTGAGAGCGAGCCGTGGAATATTCATACCTTACAGGCATCATTAGTTTTCAAAAATGATTTAAAGCTCGGTCTTCGAACCTTCAAAGTAGACATATGTCAATATGATGCTAAGTACGTATAGTTCCAATATGTCAAGCACATCATATATTTCACAAAGCAAATAATTGAATATTGCCTATGTATTTTATATTAGCATAACATCTATCATGCAAGCATACCTCATAATTTACATTCAAACTGATGTGCTTGACTTTTATTTACTTTCAGCAGTAAATTGAATTACACTACCAACACAAATTTAACATTACCAACAGTAATGTGCGTTTATGGTGCATGGCATGGCATGGCATGAACTCTCATGTTAATATTTTTTGGCTTTGAATCACACTGTGCTCAAGTTATATTCACCTACAGCAGTGAATTAAATTACACTGTCAACAGTCAATAATTTGTAATGTGTGTCTTCTAGTCTTTTTCACTGGAGGCTGTAATATACTATTATTGTATCCCCCAGAACAAAGTTCGGCGGATACTATGGATTTGTCTCCGCCGCGTCGCCGTGTCTGTGTCAACCGTAGGTAATTTCTTGTGAACTCTCTACAGGTTGCGAATCTTAACTGATTCTAATAATTTTTTATACAGACACATGTTGTGGTAATATCCCGACACCAATCGATCTTGGTTGATTGACTGGCAACACATTTCATCCTAAAATTAGCCTGTTTAACACACATGGCTTGTGAATGCTGTACGGGTGGGAGTTTTTGACGCATGATGACGAAATCGCAGAGGCACGATAAGAAAAACTGTCCCACGTAGAATGTTGTTTTTCAGAATGATCAAATAAACATTAATTAGTTAACAGGCTAACTTATTACGTCCATTAAAATACCCACTTGGACACCTGTGTTCACTCCAATACCCTGTACTATGAAAGCAAATGCCACTGGTTTCTTACTCAGAATTTAGAACTGAAGTTTTTTGGTGAAAACAAAACAATATTACCGAATAAGTTAACATTATTTTACTAGTTAAGTCTATTATTGACCACAATAAAAATGGTTAAGACAAGAAATATTTATTATTGAGCTCAACAAAGTAAAGGTTTTGTCCAGTAGAGATTTCACGGGTGTAACCGAATAAGTTTAGATTATTTTTACTTGTTAAGTCTATTATTAACCACAATAAAACTGGTTAAGACGAGAAATATTTATTATTGAGCTCAACAAAGTAAAGGTTTTGTCCAGTAGAGATTTCACGGGTGTAACCGAATAAATTAACATTAATTTTACTAGTTAAGTCTATTATTGACCACAGTAAGAATGGTTAAGACCAGAAATATTTATTATTGAGCTCTTCAAAGTAAAGTTTTTGTCCAGTAGAGATTTCACGGGTGTTACTGAATAATTTAACATTGTTTTTACTAGTTAAGTCTATTATTGACCACAATAAACAATAGTTGAGACGAGAAATATTTATTATTGGGCTCAACAAAATAAAGGCTCTGGCCAGTAGAAATTCTATGACTGTAACCAAAATGTAGTTAACATTATTTTTGCTAGTTAAGTATATTAATGCCCACAATAAAAAAACAATGTAGTTAAGACAAGAAACATTTATTATTGAGCTCAAGAAAGTAAAGGTTTCGTGGAATTTTTTTTAGAACATTTGGACTAACAAATTGGACTGACTGTATATCATAAGCAAATACGAGCTGTCTCTATCAAATTATGATGTTAACAATGATTTTATTGGCTCCCTCATTTAAACAAGATGCATTTTCTGTCATTTTCCAGCAAACACAATGTTATGACAACAAAATGAATTGAATTTGTTAAACCTAAAAAGTACTCCGTACTTTTTTGTGATTCATAGTCATGTACACAAGTAATGACTTCACAGCAGGCAAAACACAAATATCCCCACAACTATATGTTCATCTTGTTAAGCAAATATTTGTTTCATTATTACTACGATATATACATTCCAAAATTTCTATGGGTCAAACATGTAGTTTCGATCCCTTGCATGTTAATGAAACACTTATCAACTTGTCAAGGATTAGTGTGAAGCAAGCCTGTTGACCCGGGATCCCCCATCTTCTCAATGGGGATGCATACGCATTCATCAGGTGGGGTAATCAACAAAATGGCTAACATCTTAAGTATGTGTTAGTATTACAGTAAAACGTGTGGTATAGCACACCTCAATCTCCATGTCATCTCATCTCACAAGCATAGATGAGTTCTTTTTTATATCTGGTACTTCAGAAAAAGATACTCCCTCGAGGTTAACCGGAAAGTCAAATTGAGGTTTCATTGTGTGCCCTACACCATATGTACATGTGTAACTAGTAGAGTAACCAGCCTAATTTTGCACCCCACCAGAATTCGTATATTTCAGCATATTTCAATGAATGTTCATGCAATGTGCCTGTCACTCATATACTGGCATCACTCGATGTAGTGAAAATGTGTTCAGAATACTGCTTTTCATTGCTCACATGCACACCATTGTTTTTTTGTCTTGATTATTCTTGAAGAACAAAGTTTATTGTACATAATCAGGCATCCCAATTGAAAATGCTGGCTCCCCATGTGGCTGAATACTGTGAAGCCTGGTCAGTCAGCACCAGATGTCAAGATTTTTGGGTGTCTTTTTTGGGAATCAAGAATTTTTCCCTCACCTTCATCCATGCAGATGATGACTCCACATGCAGCTGAATACTGTGAGACCTGGTGATCCTGCACCAGAAAGTACTGATGCTGGGGCCTACTGCTATAAAGCAAGGTTACTGTATTCACTGACTGACTGTGCTTGTGCCTGAAAACCCTGTCAGCCAGCCTAATAGCAGTGACTTGTATAACACTGGGGAGTCATTTGTATTATATGATCAGAATAATGTTTTTCATTGTCAGTTTGTACATTTTTAATGTTCATCGCGACATGCTCATGATAATGTCTTTTCATGCACTGTATCTGTCACTGTATCATGGATAATTCATGAGCTTCATTCATATGCATGTACTGCATTATATTTTTAATGTGTAAATATTTCCAAATTAGTTATCAACATGTTGAAAAAATAAACACCATTGTCACTGACATTTTCAAGTGTTTCTATGCATGTTGTATTCACTCTTTTGCTGTGAAGTGAACACCTCCAGCTAGGGAAACTCTCAGTTACTGAACATATTTTCTCAAGCCCAACCCATCTTTTAACATTGTGATGCCCCACTGATTAGTGAACACTTTTGACATTCTTTGCTTGGGTCAAAAAGGCATTCATTCACGAGAGGTTTGACTGCAGCATAGTTATACACATTGTAATCCAACTCTATCACCGTGACAAGCTCAATTTTTTTTTTACCAGTCGAAATTTCCAGAAAAAAATTTGTTTGCAGATTAATTATTGTCATTTTACCAAATATGGCAAACAAACCATTTTTGATTGTTATTGCTGTTAGATATGCAGATGCTGTTGGTCGTCTTTCTTTACTCATTGTTACTAGTTGCAGTGAAAATTTCGGACAACAGCAACAAATGATAATCTGGTCATAGCATGTCAATTACCGGTATGACTAATGGCTTGCCAGCTCCACCACTGTTTCAAGCAAACATTTATTTACTCGTAGCAGTGAACTTTTATATAAAAAACATACTGGCCATAGTAGAAATAACATGACCAGTATGGTTATTTTTATTATTAGTATTATTGTTGGCTAGCAACTAACATATACATGTACGTGTAGTGGTTACTAGTATGTGATACTGTTAACTTCTTTGAGCACGAAGTGGGCTTGCCAGCTCTGCCACTGTTTCAAGCTAAAATTTATTTACTCATAGCAGTCAACTTTTATAAAAAAAATTACCATACTGGCCATAGTAGAAATATTTATTAGGGCATTTCGGCACGAAACATTCTATTTTTTTTTTCTTTTACTTTTGCCATTTTTGTTTCCGACCCATATCTTATGAGTTCCTGAACGGATCTTGTCCAAATTTTCATCAGTGTTCAGAAATATTACGTGGAAGACCCCTATTGTTTTGGAGTAGGTGTAAAAGAAATTTACGGCCTACATGAAATAGGTCCCACACACAAGTATTACTACGAAATGTTGTCCAGTGGGACAATATTCTCAGTAATATATATCAGACGGATCTAATTCCCCAGGAAAACATGTCCAGGGACATATTTATATCACTGGACATATGTCCCTGGACATGTTTACCTTGACACTCCTTGTTTGGCCGTATCTCAAAAACGGTACTTCGTAAAGCGAAATGGAGCTAAATTTCTGCCTCCTGGCATCTGGCAAACTAGTCTAGGGGTATCTTTGATCGAGACGACCCCTGGTGTCGATTTTTTTTTCGCCGACTCAGCACTTCTTGATTGCCTGTTTCTCGGAAACGGTGTGCCTTAGAGCAAAACGGAGCTCAATTTCAGCTCACTGGCACTAGTCAAACTAGACTAGGGTATCTTGGGTCGAGACGACTCCTGGTGTTGATTTTTTTTCTACGACTCGGCCCTTTTTGTTTGGCCATATCTCGGAAACGGTGCATCGTAGAGCAAAACTTTTTTTGGCCTCCTGGCACTATACAAACACCCTGGTGTCGAATTTCTTTCCCGACTAGGCACCTACTGTTTGGCCGTATCTCGGAAATGGTGCGTCACAGAGCGAAACAGAGATTAATTTCGGCCTTATGGCAAAACAGTATGGTTGTTTTGATTATTATTATCATTGTTGGCTCACAACAAATATATACCTGTAGTAGGGTACTAGTATGTGAATACTGTTAACTTCATTCAGCATAAACTGGGCTTGTCAGCTCTACCACTGTTTCAAGCAAAAATTTATTCACTTGTAGCAGTCAACTTATGTGAATACCATTAACTTCATTCAGCATCAAGTAGGCTTGCCAGCTCCACACTGTTTCAAGCAAAATTATTTTTACTTCTAGCAGCCAACTGTTATAAAAAAAAAATACCATACTGGCCATAGTAGAAATACTATGACCAGTATGGTTATTTTGATTATTATTATTATTGTTGGCTAACAACAAACATATACCTGTAGTAGAGTACTAGTATGTGAATACTGTTAACTTCATTCAGCATAAAATAGCAAAGTCAGCCCTACCACTGTTTGGAGGCAAAAATTTTTTTACTCGTAGCAGTCAACTTTTATAAAACAAATTACCATACTGGCCATAGTAGAAATACCATGGCCAGTATGGTTATTTTGATTATTATTATTATTATTGGCTAACAACAAACATATACCTGTAGTAGAGTACTAGAATGTGAATACTGTTAACTTCATTCAGCGTAAAATAGAAAAGTCAGCCCTACCACTGTTTCAGGCAAAAATTTATTTACTCGTAGCAGTCAACTTTTATAAAACAAATTACCATACTGGCCATAGTAGAAATACCATGGCCAGTATGGTTATTTTGATTATTATTATTATTATTGGCTAACAACAAACATATACCTGTAGTAGAGTACTAGTATGTGAATACTGTTAACTTCATTCAGCATAAAATGTGAAAGTCAGCCCTACCACTGTTTCAGGCAAAAATTTATTTACTCGTAGCAGTCAACTTTTATAACACAAATTACCATACTGGGCATAGTAGACATACTATGGCCAGTATGGTTATTTTGATTATTATTATTATTATTGTTGTTGGCTAACAACGAACATATACCTGTAGTAGGGTACTAGTATGTGAATACTGTTAACTTCATTCAGCACAAAATGGGAAAGTCAGCCCTACCACTATTTCAGGCAAAAATTTATTTACTCGTACCAGTCAACTTTTATAAAAAAAAAAATACCATACTGGCCATAGTAGAAATACTATGGCCAGTATGGTTATTTTGATTAGTATTATTATTGTTGGCTAACAACAAACATATACCTGTAGCGGGGTACTAGTATGTGAATACTGTTAACTTCATTCAGCACAAAATGGGAAAGTCAGCCCTACCACTGTTTCATGCAAAAATGTATTTACTCGTAGCAGTCAACTTTTGAAGAAAAAAAATACCATACTGGCCATAGTAGAAATATTATGACCAGTATGGTTATTTTGATTATTATTATTATTGTTGGCTAACAACGAACATATACCTGTATTATATGTGAATACTGTTATCTTCATTCAGCACAAAGTGGGCTTACCAGCTCTATCACTGTTTCAAGCAAAAATTTATTTACTCGTAGCAGTCAACTTTTATAAAAAAATTTACCATACTGGCCATAGTAGAAATACTATGGCCAGTATGGTTATTTATATTATTATTATTGTTGTTGGCTGACAACAAACATATATGTGTAGTGGGGTACTAGTGTGAATACTGTTAACTTCATTCAGCATAAAATGTCAGCCCTACCACTGTTTCAAGCAACAATTTATTTACTTGCAGCAGTCAACTTTTTGAAAAAAAAAACTAACCGCACTGGCCACAGTAGGAATACTACGGCCAGACTAGAGTGTGGCTTTCTTGATCATAATTATATTGTTACTGGTGAACTATAAGAAATAATATACAACAGTTGACTTAAATTGACTTATAGCAGTCAATTTATTTTTACTCATGTATAGTGCATTCCATTGTGCACTACACTGCCCCTGGTGGCAGTGGCCAACACCATGACTAATTTCAGTTTATGGTGTCACAATCTCAAGTGCTGCCGCCTAGTGGCAGATCACCTGCTGCAGTAAAAAAAATTGTTGACTTGACAGAGTAAAAAAAAGTTGATGTATTGAGGTAAATGCTGGTTTACTGTAAAACCTAGTGTTCCTGACTGGACATGTAGAGGGTTAGGCGCTTCACGCCCAACACAGTGAGCGTTTGGAGTACAGCGTTGGCGAGCGTTGGTGAACGTTTGGTAACGTTAGCGAGCGCATGGCAGCGTAGCATGAACTATACAGGGCTTTGGTTCTATTGCAAAATAGAAATCGGGCTTTGGTTCTATTGCAAAATGTTGTATTTTACGTTTGTTATTGGCATCATCAAAATCTGACTGTATTGGTGGTAACAGATTGATACTTACATTCATACCACTGAGTCGGTGTCACTGCTGGCGGACGTTAAATCTGTCCCCGAGGATACCATCAACTCAGTAGCCTACGGGCTTGTGATTAGGTACTTATGTACCGGGGATCCCCGTAATTAAGCCCTGGGCTCATAATTGGGGAAAAGGGGTTGTGTCGAATGAAATTTAACTCCATATATAGGCCCATGGGCTTATATTTGGGGAATGGTTATTTTACGATTTTATATTTTGAACGCTTGAATTTACAATGGATCAGACAGGAAAGCACTTCTTATATGCGTAATAACTATATTTATACAAACATTTTATTCTATAGTTCCATAAAGATAGAATATTACAGATATTCACTGTCATATTAAACGCGCGCATGACGAATATGCATGCATGTACCGGATAAAATCCAGCTGGTCACGTGTATACTATAGTATCCCTAGGCAAGGCATATATACGTACGTCTTTTATCAATTTCATTTCAGTGGCTTATTCTAGGTACCAACACTTACCAACGTCTCCTACGAAAAACAAAACGTCAACTACGTTTTCCCCAAATATAGGCCCAGTCCTGATGCGAGACAAAATTTTATTCCGTTTATAAGCCCATGGGCTTATACAAGAGTAGTAATCCCCTTGTATTAGCCCATGGGCTTATCCAAGGAAGGGCTTAAATACAGGGATCCCCGGTACTTGTCATATATCTGTTTCATGAGGTTTGTTTTGGATTTCTAAATTATTTTCATAGGTTGTTGGGCAGTTGTATACTAATTCCATCAGGTGTACAGTAGAAACAACTACATTTAACACACTGTCTGCCCCTGATGACGCCAGTGTGTCTTTGGATAGACTATTTGGTCGGGCTTTGGTTCTATTGCAAAATGTTGTATTTTACGTTTGTTATTGGCATCATCAAAATCTGACTGTATTGGTGGTAACAGATTGATACTTACATTCATACCACTGAGTCGGTGTCACTGCTGGCGGACGTTAAATCTGTCCCCGAGGATACCATCAACTCAGTAGCCTACGGGCTTGTGATTAGGTACTTATGTACTTGTCATATATCTGTTTCATGAGGTTTGTTTTGGATTTCTAAATTATTTTCATAGGTTGTTGGGCAGTTGTATACTAATTCCATCAGGTGTACAGTAGAAACAACTACATTTAACACACTGTCTGCCCCTGATGACGCCAGTGTGTCTTTGGATAGACTATTTGGTCGGGCTTTGGTTCTATTGCAAAATGTTGTATTTTACGTTTGTTATTGGCATCATCAAAATCTGACTGTATTGGTGGTAACAGATTGATACTTACATTCATACCACTGAGTCGGTGTCACTGCTGGCGGACGTTAAATCTGTCCCCGAGGATACCATCAACTCAGTAGCCTACGGGCTTGTGATTAGGTACTTATGTACTTGTCATATATCTGTTTCATGAGGTTTGTTTTGGATTTCTAAATTATTTTCATAGGTTGTTGGGCAGTTGTATACTAATTCCATCAGGTGTACAGTAGAAACAACTACATTTAACACACTGTCTGCCCCTGATGACGCCAGTGTGTCTTTGGATAGACTATTTGGTCGGGCTTTGGTTCTATTGCAAAATGTTGTATTTTACGTTTGTTATTGGCATCATCAAAATCTGACTGTATTGGTGGTAACAGATTGATACTTACATTCATACCACTGAGTCGGTGTCACTGCTGGCGGACGTTAAATCTGTCCCCGAGGATACCATCAACTCAGTAGCCTACGGGCTTGTGATTAGGTACTTATGTACTTGTCATATATCTGTTTCATGAGGTTTGTTTTGGATTTCTAAATTATTTTCATAGGTTGTTGGGCAGTTGTATACTAATTCCATCAGGTGTACAGTAGAAACAACTACATTTAACACACTGTCTGCCCCTGATGACGCCAGTGTGTCTTTGGATAGACTATTTGGTCGGGCTTTGGTTCTATTGCAAAATGTTGTATTTTACGTTTGTTATTGGCATCATCAAAATCTGACTGTATTGGTGGTAACAGATTGATACTTACATACTTACATACATGAACAAATACGAACTTTTTGCTAACTTAGGCGGCCCAAGTATCATTATCCTGCGCCTTCCTCTATATTCAATAAGGATTAAAAAGGTGCGAGACGCATTAAATGGTATGTTTTCAGTGAACGAGTAGTATTAAGGAGCAGTGTACGGTACTTGGGCCACTTAGGCTAACGTTGGTGGAGCGTTGTCCAGCGTAGTCCAACTGAGCAGAACTTAGCTCAACACATGCTGAGCGCATATCAACGGAGCTCAACGTTATACAACGATCATAGGCCCAAGTACCATACACTGCTCCTTAATACTACTCGTCCACTGAAAACATACCATTTAATCCGTCTCGCACCTTTTTAATCCTTATTGAATATAGAGGAAGGCGCAGGATATGATACTTGGGCCCGATCATACAAAATGAGAGCCGTTTCGGGCGGATAGCCATCAATCGAGCAGCTTTTCCAAGTGCAAAATAGTGATGCTCTGATTCAGAACTCTACGACATGCCCGCAAAAGGTCGAAAATGTAAGATTGTTGAAAACAAGAAAATGCAGCTAACTGCGGGAGATGAAATTAGAGCTCGAGCACATCATCAGCACCACGACAGCTGAATGTATCTTACACAACGTTACCCTCCCCCCCCACCTGCAAAAAAATGAAAACTGAACCATATCATGCCCCCACATGATTCCAATTCATTCCCTATATTATGATGAAACACACAATCGTACTTCAATCATATTCCTAATAAGTAGACATTTATTTTGAACTCAATGAAACAGATACGCCTGATTAAATGATATTGAAGGTCAATAAAATATCCTCAATAAAATATTGGGAACTATGAGGAATATCTGCATCTGATATCATGATATAGATAACACATGCATACTGAGCAAATTGAAAGACCAGTTTAAAATAAAAAGGTTTCGCAAACCAGCAAGGAACACCTTCTCGAGTGATAAAATATGTCAAATTACGGTAAATGTAGTCGTGGTAGCGCAGACGAATCGTTGTGTTTATTTCATAACGCCAAAAAAAGGCCACAGGCATAGAACTACATGTACATGCATGCACAAAATGCTGCACAGAAAATTGTGCGTTCCAAAGTACGAGTCATTGCGGTAAAATTTGCTTTGCATTCTGGGAACGTGAATTTCCATCGGCTCCGCCATTTTGACGTTTTTCAGACGAGCTAACGTTTTTCAGACGAGCACGCCTAAAAGCGCGAATATGCGGTACATGGAATGCCAAAAGTGTTCATACTTATTAAAGATTCAATGCAGCACATGAAATTCTGTACCAGTTGTTAAATTATTTATCATAACAGTAAAAAAATTTTTGCAAGCATTCTGCGAACATTAGTTCTACATTGGCGCCACCATTTTACCGACGATTTGAGCATTGTTTATAATTTTCTCAAATCTAACACCGATGTATGCATTTATATTTGTGACATCTTTGGATTGTGCCAGTGGTCTGGGCGATTACCTCAAATCACCATGGATGAATGGACGTGGATTCGTTAGCACGAAACCACCGTGAAAAAGCCAATACATAGACATGTAGAGGGTTAGGCGCTTCACGCCCAACACAGTGAGCGTTTGGAGTACAGCGTTGGCGAGCGTTGGTGAACGTTTGGTAACGTTAGCGAGCGCATGGCAGCGTAGCATGAACTATACAGGGCTTTGGTTCTATTGCAAAATAGAAATCGGGCTTTGGTTCTATTGCAAAATGTTGTATTTTACGTTTGTTATTGGCATCATCAAAATCTGACTGTATTGGTGGTAACAGATTGATACTTACATTCATACCACTGAGTCGGTGTCACTGCTGGCGGACGTTAAATCTGTCCCCGAGGATACCATCAACTCAGTAGCCTACGGGCTTGTGATTAGGTACTTATGTACCGGGGATCCCCGTAATTAAGCCCTGGGCTCATAATTGGGGAAAAGGGGTTGTGTCGAATGAAATTTAACTCTATCTTTATTATCCCCGAGGATACCATCAACTCAGTAGCCTACGGGCTTGTGATTAGGTACTTATGTACTTGTCATATATCTGTTTCATGAGGTTTGTTTTGGATTTCTAAATTATTTTCATAGGTTGTTGGGCAGTTGTATACTAATTCCATCAGGTGTACAGTAGAAACAACTACATTTAACACACTGTCTGCCCCTGATGACGCCAGTGTGTCTTTGGATAGACTATTTGGTCGGGCTTTGGTTCTATTGCAAAATGTTGTATTTTACGTTTGTTATTGGCAGCATCAAAATCTGAGTGTATTGGTGGTAACAGATTGATACTTACATTCATACCACTGAGTCGGTGTCACTGCTGGCGGACGTTAAATCTGTCCCCGAGGATACCATCAACTCAGTAGCCTACGGGCTTGTGATTAGGTACTTATGTAGGCCTACTTGTCATATATCTGTTTCATGAGGTTTGTTTTGGATTTCTAAATTATTTTCATAGGTTGTTGGGCAGTTGTATATACTAATTCCATCAGGTGTACAGTAGAAACAACTACATTTAACACACTGTCTGCCCCTGATGACGCCAGTGTGTCTTTGGATAGACTATTTGGTCGGGCTTTGGTTCTATTGCAAAATGTTGTATTTTACGTTTGTTATTGGCATCATCAAAATCTGACTGTATTGGTGGTAACAGATTGATACTTACATACTTACATACATGAACAAATACGAACTTTTTGCTAACTTAGGCGGCCCAAGTATCATTATCCTGCGCCTTCCTCTATATTCAATAAGGATTAAAAAGGTGCGAGACGCATTAAATGGTATGTTTTCAGTGAACGAGTAGTATTAAGGAGCAGTGTACGGTACTTGGGCCACTTAGGCTAACGTTGGTGGAGCGTTGTCCAGCGTAGTCCAACTGAGCAGAACTTAGCTCAACACATGCTGAGCGCATATCAACGGAGCTCAACGTTATACAACGATCATAGGCCCAAGTACCATACACTGCTCCTTAATACTACTCGTCCACTGAAAACATACCATTTAATCCGTCTCGCACCTTTTTACGAACTTAGTGTAACTTAGCAAAACTTACGTGAGCGTTTCATAGCGTTGCATAACGCAGCCTAACTTTCAATTACGTACTTTTCCAAACGTCGAGATTTCCGACGAACTTTAATTTCCCAAGCGTTCACCAGCGTACACCGACTTTCACCAACTTTCAACAACTTTCACCAACGTTTACAACGTTTGCCAATATGTCGGTAAACGTCGGCCCAAACGCTATAGTGTGAATCCACCTTTAGTTCAACAAATTTTCCTCGCAATCGGCCTTGACCTTCGTGACTTGATCGTTGATTTCTCGAAATCTCTTATCGACGGAGATTTTAACGTCTTCTACAGATTGTTTCACTGCATTAACCTGTGAGTCGATATGCTTCACAATATTCTGTTGGCCGAGTAATAATCTTTTCAAAAGTACCTTTAAAATATATATGTGAATAAACCAACACATGAAATAAAGAGACACGTAATCCGATCTATATTTACTACGATATTGACATGACATAATACGATACAATACATACATGTATAAAATGTAAAATTGACAAGTGAATACTCCAAGCATATGTTACACCAGCAATGAGAAATATTGACACGGAGTAATGCGTGGAGCACAACATTTTAAACTCATTTAAACAAGATTAAATACACATTAAAATATATATATGTGAATAAACCAACACATGAAATAAAGAGACACGTAATGGGCTGATCTATATTTACTACGATATTGACATGACATAATACGATACAATACATACATGTATAAAATGTAAAATTGACAAGTGAATACTCCAAGCCAATTGTAGAAAGTAGTTACAAAGAAAGGGTAAAAACACGAGACAATTTTTTACGTAGGGCTTGCGTAAGTGCGTTCCTATGCCAAAGATTTCCAACACCCTGACGTTTAGTACTGGAAACATACCATTCACGCCAGGCTGAACACAAATTTATAGCTAGCTAAGGACATGTGATTTAACATGTTATAACGGTTATGATAAATATGAACACCCTGTTTTTAAAGACAACTAATGGCCTGTGCCAGAAAGTAACCGTCATGCATTCTGGAAATAGCATCGGCAATGATATTATCGTGAGTATTAATATAGGAAACAACAACTCGTATGTTGAACAAAGCGGCAATCCACAATATTTCCCTTACAACTGAGTTAGCGACAAAATTGCGAGAAGTTCCTTTACGTATGGCCCATTCGGCCCCCTGATTGTCTGTCTTAATGAGAACACATTTGTCTTTCCACGCATAACACCACCGATGGAAAGCCAATAACAGTAGTAATGCCCCCCTTTAGGCAGGTTTTTCCAGGTTTCGGCTTCGGGGGTTTTCCCGTGGTTATATGACGTCACTTCCGGTTTCGGTTGTTATATGACGTCACTTCCGGTTTCGGTGGTTATATGACGTAATAGATGATGTAATAGGTGATAATATGGCGTAATAGGTGGTTATATGACGTAATAATGACGTAATAGGTGGCTATATGACGCAATAGATGACGTGATAGGTGATAATATCATGTAATAGGTGGTTATATGATGTAATAGATGACGTAATAAGTGGTTATATGATGTCACTTTCAGTTTCGGTGGTCATATGACGAAATAGGTGACGTAATAGATGATGTTTTAGGTGGTAATGGTAGTTATATGACGTCACTTTCGGTTTCGGGGTTTTTCCCGTGGTTATATGACGTCACTTCCGGTTTCGGTTTCGGTGGTTATATGACGTCACTTTCGGTTTCGGTGGTTATATGACGTAATAGGTGGTTATTTGATGTCACTTTCGGTTTCGGTGGTTATATGGTGGTTATATGACGTAATATGTGGTTATATGATGTCACTTTCGGTTTCAGTGGTTATACCTCACATGATAAAGTTGGTTAGGTTAGGTGATTATATAATAAGTGCTCAATAGGTGATGTAATAAGTGCCCTTAATAGGTAGTTATACAACATAAAAGGTGGTTATACAGTACCTATATGACATAATAGGTGGTTATATGACGTCACTTTCGGTTTCAGTGGTTATACGTCACGTGGTTTCGATGGTTATACATCACATGGTTTTGGTGGTTATGCGTCATGTGGTTTCATAATAGGTGATTAAGTAATAGGCGGTTGCAAAATAGGCTAGGTAAATTATGACGTCACCGGCGTCCCCCATTCGAAAGGACCAATCAGAGCCCCCGAATTCGTACAGATTCAGACAAGTCCCCCACGCTCGTTAAATGACGTCACCAGCGTCCGCTATTTGAACGGACCAATAGGAGCCCCGGAATTCGTAAATGTTCAGACAAGCCCCCCACGCTCGTTAAATGACGTCACGAGCGTCACCCCATTCAAACGGACCAATCAAGCTTATTGTATAGGCCATATTGTATAGGTCATACTTATGTATGTTTTAACTTTGTATCAGTTATATATGCACACTGGGAAACTCATATTCACAGGTGACTGTATATCGCAAAATAAATCTTTTACACACTATTATACACTTTATTTCAACTTTTAAAACTGAACCATCGAATCATTCAAATTATCATGCGAATATGTTCGTTACCCCTATAACATTTCAGAATAAACCAGTCACATCGAGCTTATCCTCAGCCATGTACAGTGTTCAGAGTAGATTGTTGGTGAACAATAACGTACAAGTAATATTATTGATATTGTAATCAACCTCCCCATGTATGAATTTATCTTGCTACTCTGAGAGGACGGGTAATCACGGGTAGGTGTATAATAATTGTAAATTGAAAATCCTATCTGTATAGGATATGATATGATATCCTTTTTTTCCGTGTGAAGTATCGTCGTTTTTGTACTTTTGAGCGCGCGGTTAAAGTCGGCAGTTAAATCACAGCCTAATCGGTATGCCTTGGCGACGAGGAACCTACGATCGAATGGTCCCGAACCTGAATGGCACCTTGTCCCAGTGCTCGAGAATTATCGGGGCACGGGATATATAATTCCCTTTCACCAGACACTTAGCGTGTTATCGCGGCCGTGTACCCTCACGGCTCAAACACACGTCATCGTCATCTGGTTACTGGTAACCGTTTACCATCCGCGTTTAGCCCCTTGTCTGCAGGTACCGACGGCTCAATGCAAAGTAAAAATACTCAGAACATTGAAGGATTTAACTCGCCATTACACAGCGCAATCTCTCAGACGAACCAGCGCTCATGTATATTACGGAAATTTGATTATGCTAAATCGTGTTGGAACCAGTCATATATTCTCTACGAAAAGCGGAAAAGGGGAGAAATGCATAGCTATATTCTTTTTATCAGACTTGGGTGGAACATTTTAAATAGAGTTTTCATTCCGTGCTTACCCCAGACCTACAATGTGTAATACGCTCTAGTCTGCATCCACCACGATGTAATATTTTCACTTTTTCTGTACAGGTCTTACCCCCTTGCGGGTCACCGGCTATTAATGTCGGGGAAAGTTGTAGTGTGAGCGTTATATCAGCCGCTCACGGAATAACCCGTTAATTTCACATCCTAAGTCTCCCGAAAACTATCAAATATACCTCCTTTCAAACGAATGTAATGCGTGGTTTAATCCCGTATAATTCCCGGCCCCTCAGGGCCGGGTATATGTGATTGTCGTTGACCTCACCCTATGTATCTCCTGTCTTCCGACTCTCTCGGACGACTCTCTTAGATTCAGCATACATTGGTGTTGGTTTCGCGAATTTGCAATAAAAGCCGATAAATTCCGCTAAACTGATTTAAAAACACTGCTAATATCACTGTACTAACAATAAGAATTTGAATGACAATGAGAAGTGCTGTTTCAAATTAGTTTTCGGCTGGTATTCGCAAGTGCAATTACCGATTCTCCTGCCGGTTATTTTGGAACTTCTCATATTTGAACCGCCCCAGATATAATCACTGCGTTATATAACTACGCCAACAAGTAATCACTAAGAATATGTTGTATTGCAGCGACAGACAGTGATACATTAGGTGTAAGCATTTCAGAGAATAGTTTAAAATTATCTTTTCGAATTATTACAGTTGCATTAGGCCTGTTAGGCCATTTTTCGTGGGGCGATCAAGCGTGTAGCATAACAAAACTGAAGCATGAGAAATTTTGTTGCTTCACAAGTGCGATCGCCTTTAATAGCCAAGACCGCCACAACGAAGCCGTGACGAATCCGTGCTTTCGACCACGGGTACTTAAAAACCCGGCAATAGGTATAACCTTTATTCCAGTTTTATATGAGCCCTGCTATGGAATTTTGTACATATGCCTAGGGCCTGTGCAGGAACGGTTAGACATCTATCCATTGTAATACGGCTGTACACCTACACTTTAGGCCTATATTCATCAAATCGGATCAAATCCTGCCGCCTCTATGTGAATATTTAAACCTATGGTGATGTTTTGGAACATATTGGGAATGTGAGGTTTTAAACTAGAAGATAGTTTCCAGATTCTTGGGCGACTTATGGAGCAGGAATTTAGTAGGATGTTTTTAACAGAGCTGCCGACGGCTAGGTCCAAAGACTGGCACTGGCGATCTGGCAAGGATACCGTACATCTAAGTGGACTTGGGGGAGATAAGTTGGCTGAGGGTGTACACGATTTCCTGTTTCATTTACTTTGATGTGACTGATTGTGTGACTTTTTATATGGACTGTACAACTATTGTTGTGAGTTATTCATATAAATGTGTTGATTGTGTATTGAATTCAGTTTTGTGAGTCCATGGGAAACACGTACACATAAAAGGGCCGGGTTTTTTTCTGCCATGTTTTCTAAAACATGGCGTTATACTTGTGTTCTACTATTGGTCATTCGATGCGAGTGTATTCTGAGTATTTAGCGTTGGCCGGCCCTGTGAACTGCCCAGCGCGGTACTGTTGTGTACACGCGTACCAGCCCTGTACTGAAGTGCGTGTGGGGTAACCTCGAGACAGGCGTGGGCCGGATCCTCTGGCTGGCTAGTAGAACGTGTGCGCTGTGAATATCGATTTTTCTTTGTTAGGGTTGGAAACTCTCGAGGCCTCCAGGTAGATCCGTATGCGTTATAAATATGTATCCCCGTGTTCTGCGTATTCTCGGCGAGACCGAGTCAAACTCTCTCTGCACATCATCTGTCCAAACGGTACATTATATTTTGAAATATATATCCTCATTTTGTCGCGTTCTCGTAGACTTTGGAATGAATTTATCCAGCTTCTCACTACTCTATATACCCACGCTCAAAGCCGTGACGTAGAGTATCGCGTGGCGTGGGGTGGGGGAGAATGATATCCTGGCGTAAAATATCGCGTCACGTGGGGTGGGGGACGCGGGTACCAGTTGCATACACTCCCGGGGTTCATAGACTATAGCACGCAAAAGCGTCGGGTGGGGGAGTTAAACGGAAGTAACGTGGACAAATACGGTAGGCGTACTTCCGACCAATAGTAACTGGATCCAGCATGCTCTAAAAATAGAAATCCTTCCATATTGCTTATTCATATAACTCGACCCGAATTCGAATGAAGTCCCCCCCCCCCCCCCGCTACCGGACTGTATATAGTTGCACCCAGCCGGGGTAAAATAGTAATTCTACAATAAATATATGTATCGTATCAACCCCGGAATGTCCACAGAGTTACACCATTTCAATTTGGGACAACGCTGTTAATGGCTTGTTCTCCTTCTGTGCTATCTCGTTATTAATAATTGGTAATACATACCTAGAGAGAGTGTGCTATATGAAAAATCCCACGAGGCGATATTGCGCCTTCATGCGTGGAACCAGCCAACAACAACTACAAGTGTACAAACTGTGTATGCCAAAACAACAACAACACGTGTTTGTTTGCTTGAGTCATTGACATCATTGCCGAAAGTTAATTCGGTTGACGGCACACACTGTGGGTCGAGGCAGAATTATATAGATACCATGTTGCAATATGTTTGTGGTGTTCATACTGAACCCAAATCCATTTGACGATAGGAGTCAAAGCAGCGACCAATCAGGAGGGTTGGTAATATAAGTATAATTTTCAATGATACGGATGTATGACTAGAATGACCAAATCAATGATCAGTCAAAATGTATTCAATCTATCATTTGCACGTAGAAGGCGCACGACAAATTTAACGTTTATAGCCTTGTATGACATTACTAGGAGTTGTGTCAACAAACGAAATTCATTCCGTTATCATAGCCAGGATATAGAACATAAAAATGTTGTCGATACCAGGTAACACTGGCGCCACCTAGTTTAGGTTATGTATTGCTCTTACGTGTGGAGCAGACGTATGTCTCATATGTACAGGTATTGCTGAAGTGAAGCGCGACGGACGAGTCCATTGTTCATATCCCGCTCTAGGGGCGATATGAGGACCATTCCACTTTATTTGGGGAGGTTCTGGTCGTTTTTGGCAATAAAAACAATCGGTTTTACTCGGTATGTATGACAAATAATACTGTAGCTTCCGCCAAAGTGTCAACGACAATCTGAAGCTTGTGGCACGTCTTTTATTCGTTTCAATACAGTAGCGATGATAATGCTCCGTAAAACTGAAATTACACAACAGTACAAAAATATACTCGATGAAGATAGTATCGTAATACACTAGTACACCTATTATCGCTCACGAAATGTGATGAAAATCAACCTTCTATAAAAACAGATACCTTATAGATATCTACATCACAGAAAGAAAACGAATCTAACGAAATACAATGTTTACCTATTTTTCCCCTATCGGGACAATGGAGACTACTGAATATACGGTTCTTTTCGTCCATGTGCTGACACAAAAGGTACAAAAGTATCGATTTTTTCGTATACCCTAGAAACATTGAAGCAAACCTCTGTTATAGGGAAATCTGTAAGAACATTCGATAGAGGGCGACACCAAACGGTCCAGAAAACAATATTCCCGCCAAATGACATCAATGACATTTACATGGCTCCCTTAAAATTGCTAATTTTACCAACAATGTTACATCTATCAACAACACACTATCTTTAGATCACAAGTCACAAGATGCAAGAAAAAACTTCACAAATCATAATGCAAACTGTAGGTTTTAAAAGTAGTCTTCACAAATTGTATATGTATCCCACTGGTAGTCACATGAATAACACAATACCAAATGCTCTCAGAATAACCCGTATCATCGCTGGGCTCCTCGACGGGGTCTACCCTGCTACACGTTTTCTCCGGATCCTTCCGCTTCTGCCAACAGCACCAATTTTTGAATCGGCCTTTCTAGATAAGATGGGTTTCCGACTCGCACTCCTTTGGCGTTACGTGATTTCTCAGCTATGAGGAGTTTCACTTTTCTCACATGATCGTCTTGGTCTCTGTAAACTTCCACGATCCTGCCCAGCTGCCAGTCACCACGAGGCAAACTCTCATCTTTAACTATAACAACATCTCCAACCTGACTGTCTCGTTTTGGACGAATCCACTTCCGACGAGACTGAAGATTCTGCAGGAATTCTTTTCGCCATCTGACCCAAAACTGGTCAGCCAGAAACTGGACTCGTCGCCACTGCTTTCTTAGGTAAAGATCTTCACGTTGGAACTCTCCTGGAGGTGGACGTATTACTTTCGGCTTCATGGTGAGGATGTGATTTGGAGTCAGTGGTTCTAGAGATGTGACATCATTGAGAGTGTCCACTGTCAACGGCCTGCTGTTCAGTATCGCCATGACCTCTGACATCAAGGTTCTGAATGACTCGTCATTCAACTGTGAGGATGCTGGAGTAATGAGCCCATTCAATACTGAACGGACACTCTTGATCATCCGTTCCCATGCGCCACCCATGTGACTCGCTGATGGGACATTCATCTTGAACTGCAGGAAATCACAGCGATGGTCTTCAAGGAAACGTTTCAGCTTGTCAGTATCCATCTCAGAGATGCACTTCTCAAACTCGTGCTTCGCCCCCACGAAATTCGTGCCCTGATCAGATCGAAGCTGCCTGACAGGTCCACGAACTGCTAAGAAACGTCTGAGGGCGCAGATGAAAGAATCTGTTGTCAAACTGTTGGCTACTTCAATGTGTACAGCCCTTGAACACATACAAGTGAATAACGCCCCATATCTCTTGACTTCTTTTCTGCCATCTTTGATCAGAAAGGGACCAAAGAAGTCAACTGCACTAAATGCAAAGGGGGGAGCAGGATCCACTCGGTCATCTGGTAGTGGTGCCATCTTTTGTTGTTGGAGGGTGCCTCTCAACTTCCGACAAGTCACACATCAAGCTATGTACTGTGATACAGCTGAGGGACAGCCAATGATCCAGATTCCATGTGATCTTATCTCATTGACGGTCAATCCTCGGCCTTGATGCTTCACTTGTGCATGGTAGTGATCTATGATCAGTCTTGTCACATGGTGGTTCCTAGGCAGTACCACAGGGTGTCTGAAACCAACAGTGTAATCTGCCCTTTGGAGGCGACCTCCAACACGGATTACTCCTTTTTCATCAACAAATGGGTCCAGCTTGTAGAGTGCACTGTGTTTCTGCAGATACCGACGCCTCTGGCCCACTGTTCGTCGATCAGCCTCTGATTTTTGACATGAAGTCAGTATCT
Organism: Terebella lapidaria; assembly: GCA_949152475.1. Lineage (NCBI taxonomy): Eukaryota > Metazoa > Annelida > Polychaeta > Terebellida > Terebellidae > Terebella > Terebella lapidaria. The sequence goes on from OX424569.1 coordinate 22,728,164, forward strand.
TATACTCTTCACTGAAGACACATATCTGCACTAGACGGATGATGCATAACTCTGCTTTATCCAGGACATCTACTGACAGATTCTTAGTCATCGTCTTCGATGTCTGTGCGTAGTGTCGTAGTCTGTCCATGTAGTACAGGCACCAAGCAACTGATCTGAGTAATGCATTCCATGTTGAGAATCGATAAAATCTAGCAAGATCAAACTTCGGTTCATCTAACTCCAGACAGTCTATTGCCAGTGCCCTCACTTCTGGGTCATCCTCAAGCACGTATGCCATCTCTTCTTTGGATTCAAATGGCAGATCAGGTTCCATCAGGAATTCTGGGCCAAACAGCCACCTCGACTGTGACAGAAGATGGCGTACTGTGATTCCCCTCGAGGCCTCGTCGGCCGGATTCACATCTGTGTTGACGTAGTGCCATTGGTGTGGTTCCGAACCATCATGTATTCTCTGAATGCGATTGGCCACAAAGATGTGAAATCGTCTCGTTTCATTTCCAATATAGCCAAGAACTACTTTGCTATCAGTCCAGAAATGTTCAGAGATGTTTCTGTAGTCCAGCTCTTGTCTTAGTGAGCGACTTGCTGAAACAGACAGAGTGGCTGCAGTTAGTTCCAGACGTGGAACTGTAATTATTTTCAGTGGTGTTACTCTGGCCTTGCCATACACCAACGAGCACTGGATCTCTTTCTTCTTGTTCACCACCCGCAGGTAGGTACACTGTCCATAGCCAGTTGTGCTGGCATCTGAGAAATGATGCAGTTCGACTTGTTCAATATCTCCCACAATCTTCTTGAAACATCTGTCTATCTGGAGGTGTTCCAACAACAACAGGTCAGTTCGCCATTGCTCCCATCGCATTTTCTGATCTTCTGGAATTGGAGAATCCCAGTCATTCTTCAGGGCACATAGTTCTTGTAGTATCTGGCGACCAACTAGTACGACTGGCGCGATGAAACCCATTGGGTCAAAGACTGAGCAAATTGTCGAGAGGATGCCACGACGTGTCAAAGGACGGTCCTTCAGGACTATCCTGTACTGGAACGTGTCTGACTCCAGACACCAAATCACTCCCAACGTCTTCTCCAGCGGTAGATGATCTTTGGAAAGATCCAGATCCTTGATGGACTTTGCTCTATCTTCTACTTCAACAGATTCTATGACTTTCTTCGAGTTAGATATGATCTTGTGCAAGCGCAATCCTCCGCTGGCACACAGCTGCTGCGTCCTTTGTAACAGGTCTATGGCATAATCTTCAGTGGGGACTGAAATTAGCCCATCATCCACATAGAAATGACTTCTCACAAAATTGGCAGCATCTTCCCCGAATGTTGACTCATTATCGTCTGCAATTTGCTTGAGTGCAAAGTTTGCACATCCAGGGGAGGACTTCGCACCAAAGAGGTGCACCGTCATACGATATGTAGTCAAAGGAGCATCCAAGTTGCCATGCTTCCACCAGAGGAAACGCAAAAAGTCTCTGTGTTCACGTATGACCCGAAACTGATGAAACATTTGTTCCACATCACAAGCCAGGACCACGGGTTCCTTCCTGAACCGGGCGAGAAGACCAACTAGATTGCTTGTCAGGTCTGGTCCTTGCAGTAGCTTGCCATTCAGACTTGTTCCTCTGTGTGACGCACTGCAATCATAGACAACTCGAATCTTCCCAGGTTTCGTCTTGTATACTCCATGATGGGGTAGATACCATACTTTCCCATCTTCTGGTTCTGGACCATCTGGAACCTCTTCACAGTAACCCTTGAGAATCATTTCTTCCACACAGTTGACATAATCTGTTCGATACTGCTCATCCCTCAGCATTCTGGAACGGAGGGGGATTGTTCTGTTCAAACACATCTGTAAATTGTTTGGCAGTTTTGGTTCTGATTCTCTGAAGGGCAGAGGCATCTCGTACTTCCCATCAGACATGTGTACTCCACTCTTCATGATGTTGAGAAACTTGGCATCTTCCACTGACAGAGATTGGCCACTCTTTCCAGAGTCAGAGAAGTCAGATTCCAATGCCCGACTGACATCTTCGAGCACGAGTTCCTTCACCTTTGTCCTGAATGCGTACACTACTTCTGTAGATGTGTGCAACAGTGGCACCTGCACTGACTTCGTAACAGTGTTGTGGCTGACACCAACGCCATCATCCATGCTCGCACTCTCAGAATGTGGCATTCCCACTATGGTCCAGCCCAAGTCTGTCTTCTGACCAAAAGGAGCATTTGGATTGTCACGAGGTGCCGGTATCACATCTCGAGGTGTCAGGACAAGAGGACAATTGCAGCCAATAAGCAATCCAATGTCCCATGCTTTCAGTGGTGACAGTTTATTGGCGAGGTGTGATAAATGATGCCATGACTTGGCCATTGACGGTGTCGGAATATGTTCTCTGTTAGCTGGGATTGCTTCCCTGGAAAAGGTAGGCGGCAGGGGAATCTTCACGTCACTGTCAAAAGCCCGCACCATCAAGTTGGTATGTCTGGAACTTTCAACAATCTGTTCCCTAGAGGTCATCGTCGTTATGCTCAAACGTGTCTTCACCCCTCTGAGCTTCAGCTCCTTCACGGAATTGTCCGAGATGAAGGTTGTATCCGATTGTGTATCCAGCAGGGCATACACCTTGATTTCCCGTGAACTGTCTCTCTCAGATAGCCAAACAGGAACAATCATGGTTGACTTGCTCAGTTTAGAGCTGGTGTTTGATGTAACATGACAAGAAGCTTCAGACTCCACACCATTTGTGTTGGTCTCTACTGGCTGTTCTGCATCCGATTTCTTCGAAAAGTCAACACCATGGAGGGCAGTTGGATGTTTTCCAGAACATGTAGTACATGTTTGTCGTTTTCGACAGCGAAAAAGTCTATGTCCATATGTCAAACAGCCGAAACACAAGGCCCGTTTCATCACAAAATACTTCTTGTCATCAGGGGAGAGACTCAGGAACTCTTCACAATTCTCCAGGTCGTGATTTCCTTTACACATTTTGCAGGATTTCTGGGGTTTCTTTTCCTCCGTTTTTGGACTAGATGTAGATGTGGACATAGCTCGTGCGACTGACTTGCTCTTTGTACTTCCAGTTTTGTCTTGTTTGTTCACTTCGGGCTTCAGCGAGTTTAAAGATGTTATCGGGTCATTCGCTATTTCTGCTTCACACTCCAGGAACTCAGCAAAATGGTCAAGAGGTGGAAATCTGTCGTGCTGCTTTTTATACTCCAAGGCGGTCCTTGACCATCTGGTCACTATGTAGTCTGGGAGCTTCCTCAGGATCTTTCTGTTTTCTCTTTCATCAGACAGGATGGACAAAGATGGAATACTCTTCATGGCCACCACACACTGACTTATAAAATCAGAGAACTTCAACAAACTGGCATTGTCTCGAGTGCCAATTTCAGGCCATGCCTCCAACTTGTCACGGAAGGCGTTTGCAATGATGAACTTATCACCAAACCGTCGGTTCAGAGTTGACAATGCCTTCTGGTAAGACTCCTCTGAACGAATTAGAAATAATCCCTCAACAGCCTGACGGGCATCTCCAGCCAGGTATTTGTTCAAGTGATCGATCTTCTCATCTGTTGGAATCGCCCAACGGTCAACCAGAGCAGTGAAGGATGTCAGCCACTGAGAATAGAGGAGAGGGTCTCCAGTGAATATCCCTGGCTCTGGTACTGGAAGTCTGGTTCGGGCCAACTGATCAACTAACTTCTCCAACTCTGGTTCTCCAATATGTGACTGGTTATTGTTCCGATCAGGCAGATGTACAGATGTTTGTATACTTTCAGGCATGTTTCCACCAGGAGCAAGCTGGTTTGGTAAACTGACATGCAAGTTGTCACCAGGGGCAGACTGTTTTGGTAAATCTGCAAGCAGATCTTCACCACAGAGAGGCTGTTTAGGTACATATCTGGTCGTCGGCAAAACTGGCTCCTTCAGAACAGGTGTAAAGGGTGCAACATTTGGATTTAGAGTGCTCTCGGCTTCATCCAGGGCCTGTACAGTAGCCTCAGCAATCTCCAGTTTCTCCTTCATATGTTTGAGCTTTATTCTTGCTTTAGTAGCCTCGGCAATGGCTTTTGCCTTCTGTGAATTCCAGGATCTGTGGCTGCTTTTTGATGTTTTTGATGATCTGTAGCTCTGTGAGGACAAATCTTCACTGAGTGTTCTCACGCGATCACCAACTCGCTTCATCAAATCATGGTGATCTTCTTCAATTTTTTCAGCAATGATCCTGAATTCCTTGCCTCCACCCACATTCTCCAGGTCCTCCAGGATCTTGGACAGTGTCTCGAGAGATGTTATTACCTCATCACGTGCTGTCTTGAGCAATTGAATATCTTCACAATCTGTCAATATTCTCTCAATGGACGATGCTCTTTTGCGCCAGGAAGACACTGCTGACCTGAAATGCAAAGTCAGTCTGTCTTTGCGCCACTCCAGACCTTTTTCGGTTAGCACTTTACTCCGATTTCCATGGACTTGATCCCCATTCGAAATCAAAGCATCATCTTCGAGTTCAGGTTGCTTTGAGTCGTCAGTTTCCGCCTTCACTCTTGACAGGGGATTATCTTGTGCTTCATCAGCTTCAGGGTTATGCAGGTCGGAGAATATATCATCGGGCTGTGCCATTCTGCTTATCGGCCGTGACAGGGTATTCAGAGAGCATTAGACAATTTAATGGAAGTCCAACAGATACATATACCAGTAACCGACAATAGTGATATCCTATAGTCATCGACTACACCATTCACCAAGCATATATATATATTTTTTTACATCAGACAGAAAGATTCACCCTGAAATTCCAATATTTGAGAGCAAAGAAATCTTGAGCGCGAGTGAAATCAAACAGATATTTGCGTCCTTAGTACACACATGAAATATATCAGAAATGTAAGACATCAAAATACTCAATTTCTGAACACAACTCTGAGAAATAACCACATGTACCAAATTGTCTACAACAATTGTCACAAGAATATTACAGCAAGAATATAACATGTAATAATAAACAGTTGTCGACATGAACTAATGTTATACCTGTACACTCACAAAATGCACACAAATTATGTTTACAAACACAGCTTTTGATATTATCCTTCCTTTTACGAATGCAAAAAATATGGCTTATCATCAGATATACAGGTCATTACACATAAACATCAATACAGGCAGTAAAACGGTACTGAGTATGTCACAAGCAGGAATATATCAATACTCAAGAGAACACATAACTCTTTGAACACATGTTCAACATTTTATACAATGTGTGCAAAGTAACCCAAAATACAGTGAACCAGAGAACGTGTACGCAGGTTCACAGTCAATCTACAAAAAAAACATTGGACAACAACAAATAATTATGTACGTCAATAATCAATCATCATGATTTTGTTAGTATATTGTATTGAACAATCAAGGTAAAATACAGTCAATGACACAAACAACAATGTATCACAACAGCTTGAGTTTCAGTCCAGATCTGGCATTTGGCACCCACAGCTCACGGCTCGACTCGGCTGCTGTAACCAGGGCAACGGTGGCGCACTCACATCCAGCAGCAAGTACGATGGTGTACGGGCATCCGTCTCACGACACAGACAAAAACACAGGATCGACTTCCAGGACCGGTCAACCTCCCTCTCAGCACGACGGGGGAAATAGTTTTACTGTAGCTTCCGCCAAAGTGTCAACGACAATCTGAAGCTTGTGGCACGTCTTTTATTCGTTTCAATACAGTAGCGATGATAATGCTCCGTAAAACTGAAATTACACAACAGTACAAAAATATACTCGATGAAGATAGTATCGTAATACACTAGTACACCTATTATCGCTCACGAAATGTGATGAAAATCAACCTTCTATAAAAACAGATACCTTATAGATATCTACATCACAGAAAGAAAACGAATCTAACGAAATACAATGTTTACCTATTTTTCCCCTATCGGGACAATGGAGACTACTGAATATACGGTTCTTTTCGTCCATGTGCTGACACAAAAGGTACAAAAGTATCGATTTTTTCGTATACCCTAGAAACATTGAAGCAAACCTCTGTTATAGGGAAATCTGTAAGAACATTCGATAGAGGGCGACACCAAACGGTCCAGAAAACAATATTCCCGCCAAATGACATCAATGACATTTACAAATACACTGTCACACCTCGGCGATATACACGATCATCACGCCTCGCTGACGCTCGGCATGATATCGTGTATATCGCCTCAGTAACAGTGTATTATTTCACACATAATTTGAACCAGTTATATATTATGGTCTGAAATTAGTTCAGAGGGAAGCGTGCGGGGGGAGGGGCGGACTTTTTTCCCTGAAACTTGTGTCAGCACGAATGCACGCGGCATTAAAATGCACCGGGTGTGGGCAGATTAATCGCTTCGATACCTGATAGTAAAGGTGGTGGGGGAATACTCGAGGCGATTCTACGCCTCGGGAAAGTTTTATAACTGATACATGTTGTGCTATCGCGCATGACATTACTTTGTATGCGTTGTCCCATAATTCAGAGACGGTCTTCATTTTTGTATTTATAGTTAGTGATTTTGGCGTCTTTATTGTAAGTTATTTTACAGTTTATATCACATTGAGCGTGCATTATTATCCAACGTGCTTCATTTATATATGCTTTATCTAACGCGAAGAAAACATGTAAAACATATCATACATGAAGAAAACGAGTAATTTTTCCAGTTTTTATTTCACAGCACACATCTACAATATTTACAATTTCTACACTACATTTTTTTTGGATTTTTAAAATATATTTTTGTATTTTTGTTCGCTAAACTACGCATGCACAATATACAGTTATCATGGCAGATATGGGGTAGGGTTTCTTAATATTCAATGTCCTCATCCATGGAGTCCTCTTCTTCCGGCTGAATGATATCGTCGAAGAGATGATTGAGTTTCTCCATGGACAAATTAAGGGCTTCCTCGAAGTTGGCTCCCCGTCCCATATATTTTTCCACAACTTTCATGATTTCCGTGTGGATCATGCTTCTTTGCAACAAATGGTTCATCTTTACCATGGTTTTGTACATTTCCATCAACCCCGTCTTCATTTCCAGTTTCACCTCATCTTCGGGCAACTCGGGTGTATATTCCATGACGCGATGCAGCAGGTACTCGAAGGCCGTTTCGCATATGTCATGGTCCTTGACTCCCTTGCATCCATTTTGGGACCAGCTTACGACTTGATCGAACCAGTCATGTTTCATCATGATAGCCATGTTGAGCGCATCTTTGAATGTAGCACCTCGCGCTCTGTATTCTTCAACTGCCTTTTCAATTTCAGCATGAATCCGACTTCTCTGGAGCAGATGGATGCAATTCGCCACTCTCTGGTAGGCATTAATCAATTCTTCTTTCGTTTTTTGCGCGACCTCCTCCTCCGGCACTTCTTTTTCCTCAATTTCGCCCTGAACAGACTTCAGCATGCGTTTGAAGGCGTTTTCGTCCATTTTTCTGGGGAACTCGTCTTCCGACGACTCGTCATCGTGTGCGGGACATCTCGGCAAATGCATTTGTAGCTCGTAATTACTCGAAAACAGGGCCCCGCAGCTGAAACATTTCGCTGTCTTGCCCGACTGCCATCCCACGGATTTTGTGATACTTTGAGATGATGCGGGCTGGTCCGGGGCTGGACTCTCATTAGACTGACTCGAAAGGGGGTTCGGTCTCAGGCGTTTATCTTCCTGCGTTGTCGGCTTCAGGTCCACGACGAGATGTCCGTAGGGCTTGACGGTTGCTCTGTCGAACTCTTGAAGAAACTTTTGGGGGCAGGCGGGATACATTTGCCTGGCCAGGGTCATGATTTGCTGCTGATCGATAGGGTTTCTGAACAGAGTCAGATAATGACAGTTTCTCCTCTGAGTCGGGTCCTTGCTGCAGTAGAGGTTCTGGTTCAAGCAAATGACGCTCAGGTTCCGGTGGTGGCTCCCTTTCGTGAACAAGTCCGTGATTCTCGGATCCTTGGCGGAAATAGACTTGAGGTCGTCCAGGACGATGACGTTATTGTCCATAGGTGAGACGAAGTCATCAGAATCCAGATTGATAGGTATCCCCTTTATGAACTGCACGGGAGGCTGCACACTAGACCTTATGATGTCATAGAGGGGTTGCCATCTCTTGTACAGCCATATGATCCTGGTAGGGGCGGGGAATATTTGACCGGACTCCAAGAGGGATTTTACCCAAGCCGTCTTCCCACACCCAGTAGGTCCTGATACGTTCAGGGTGAAGGGATGTTGAAATACCAGGGGATCCACATAATTGACGGACCAGTGCTTTTGCTGCTGTGGCTGAGGCGGAGGCTGCCAAGCCTGTGGCTGTGGCTGAGGCTGAGGCTGAGGCTGTGGCTGAGGCTGAGGCTGAGGCTGAGGCTGTGGCTGTGGCTGAGGCTGAGGCTGAGGCTGCCAAGCCTGAGGCTGTGGCTGAGGCTGTGGCTGAGGCTGTGGCTGAGGCTGCCAAGGCTGAGGCTGTGGCTGAGGCTGAGGCTGAGGCTGAGGCTGAGGCTGAGGCTGTGGCTGCCAAGGCTGAGGCTGAGGCTGAGGCTGAGGCTGTGGCTGTGGCTGCCAAGGCTGAGGCTGAGGCTGAGGCTGCCAAGCCTGAGGCTGCTGAGGCTGAGGCTGTGGCTGAGGCTGCCAAGCCTGAGGCTGAGGCTGAGATGGATAATCCACATGGTGCAATTTTTTATGTCTTTTCAGGTCTAGCTTCCAATTATATGTCTTGTGGCAGAGAGCACAAGAATTCATGTTGCCTCTTCAACGGCTCTTCTTCGAATGACAGTCTCTAGCTGATATCGCCACTTTTATACTCTTCAGGAACGGGAACAGCAGTTGTGTATTTCAAAATGATGTCTTCCCTTGCTTGATCAGCAACTTGGCCCGTTCCACAGTCTGTTGTGTTGGTGTGACTAACTTTACCACTACTTTTTCTGTCTTGTCCGCCTTTTCATTGACAGTGTGGTTCTTTTTTTCTTTCTTTTCCTGTTGATATTTCTTCCAGGCATCCACTGCGGGAAGGTACGGCTTGAGGGGCATGTTGATCCTTCAGCTTCCGAAATGCGAATGAGGAAAGAGCTCAGTACAAAGACTTATATAGTTTTCTCCTTCGAAATGCTCGATTCTGATTGGTCCGTTTGAATGGGGTGACGCTAGTGACGTCATTTAACGAGCGTGGGGGGCTTGTCTGAACATTTACGAATTCCGGGGCTCCTATTGGTCCGTTCAAATAGGGGACGCTGGTGACGTCATTTAACAGGCGTGGGGGACTTGTCTGAATCTGTACAAATTCGGGGGCTCTGATTGGTCCTTTCGAATGGGGGACGCCGGTGACGTCATAATTTACCTAGCCTATTTTGCAACCGCCTATTACTTAATCACCTATTATGAAACCACATGACGCATAACCACCAAAACCATGTGATGTATAACCATCGAAACCACGTGACGTATAACCACTGAAACCGAAAGTGACGTCATATAACCACCTATTATGTCATATAGGTACTGTATAACCACCTTTTATGTTGTATAACTACCTATTAAGGGCACTTATTACATCACCTATTGAGCACTTATTATATAATCACCTAACCTAACCAACTTTATCATGTGAGGTATAACCACTGAAACCGAAAGTGACATCATATAACCACATATTACGTCATATAACCACCATATAACCACCGAAACCGAAAGTGACATAATATAACCACCTATTACGTCATATAACCACCGAAACCGAAAGTGACGTCATATAACCACTGAAACCGAAAGTGACGTCATATAACCACGGGAAAACCCCCGAAACCGAAAGTGACGTCATATAACTACCATTACCACCTAAAACATCATCTATTACGTCACCTATTTCGTCATATAACCACCGAAACCGAAAGTGACATCATATAACCACCTATTACGTCATCTATTACATCGTATAACCACCTATTACGTCATATAACCACCTATTACATCATATTATCACCTATTACGTCATCTATTGCGTCATATAGCCACCTATTACGTCATTATTAGGCCAAAAAAATTATTAGGCTCCGAAATCGGTGCTATGGCGCTGAGGTTTTTTTTTTTTTTTTTTTTTTGAGTACCGGTTTATGTATTTTTTTTTGGCGTAAAAAGTGTTTTTTCGAGATGATTATGTCGTTACATTGAGATACCGTATTGGTCCTAATAGTAGCGCGGCAAGCCAAAGCAAGACCTCATGCAGCAGCGCGCGCAAAAATGAGGTAAAACTTGAGGTCAAATTTAAGAAAATCACTGAATAATATACCCATAGCTTTCAATCCCCTTTATTATGATTCAAATAACATGAATGTGCGGATTGGTACATTCCAAGATCTTATTAGAAAAATATGAAGTGAATTATAAGGTTACAGAAATCGAACAATTTTGGGCAAAAGAGGGGGGCGCTCTAGTATTAGGACGTGTGCCACTATTAGGACCAATACGGTAGTAGTTATATAAGACTCCAAAAAATACTGCTTTTTTATTTCGTCATTTTGAGATAGTTACCTCGTTATCTCGAAATAACGAGATTACTCTCGAAATAACGAGATAAAAAAAAACAGTTTTTTTTGGTTTCCTATATAATTATCTCAAAATAACAAGATAAAACAATTTTTTGCACGTCCTAAATCAGCCACAGTATGGATCAAATAACGAGTTGAAAATAGTAATTGATAACAGAATCAATAAAAATAGTCATGTAATAAAAAAATCATAAAAAAACTAAAAAAATACAAAAGTAAATGTATACTTTGAAAACTTTCAGATTCTCGCTACAAAATATATCAACGATATAAACTCGTATTGTTTCTAAGCAAGAGTGTCTAGATTGCCACGCATGCAACTCCCTATGTCTGTATGAAACAAGTTTCTCACGAACCGGTTCACTGGGGTGATCTGCTCTTTTAATCAATGTCAAGTGGAAGGGGCTCGTATGGAAAATTAGGTGTCATTACTTCCGCGGCAAGAGATTATGCTAGTGTCGGAATTTGAAAAATCATTTACCGGACGACTCTCCTTCTCTCCTTGTTATCAGCCAGTGTTAATATAACGACCAACAATTATCTTAAAAACGAATCTGTAAAGTATTGGGTTGCTAATTGTTTGATTTGTAGCTTTCACAGTTAAACGCCTGATTGGTTCCTGCAAGATTGCAATCTCCGACAGTCACTAATACAGCCACTTTGGGGAAGCTCATCGACTTGCACAGAATTGAAATGTGGCCGCTGCTTGTGAAATACCATCCTGACAAAAAAAAAAAATCTGACGCGGGAGGTTTGGGACGACGCGCGCGGGAACGCAAACCAAAACATTTTTTTTTTGGCCTTACGTCATATAACCACCTATTACGCCATATTATCACCTATTACGTCATCTATTACGTCATATAACCACCGAAACCGAAAGTGACGTCATATAACCACCAAAACCGAAAGTGACGTCATATAACCACGGGAAAACCCCCGAAACCGAAACCTGGAAAAACCTGCCTAAAGGGGGGGCCTTACTACTAATAACACTGAACATTTATTTTATTTTTGATGAACATAGACTGAGAGACAATTCCTGGGAAATCTCTCTCCCATGCACAGTACATGAAATCACTACTGCAGTATGCGGCGCCTGCGTCCAAGGAGGCGTCTGTGTACACGACGGTGTCGGGCTGGGGCCTGCGGTTTCCCGGGAAGTAGACCACGCCGTTAAATTTCATGCACCATGGAACAGAGCAAGGTCCTTTTTCACAAAGGCCGGGAGGCGAATCCGGTGCGACGGATGTTTGAGCGTTGCTTGCAAGTCGATCAGTGACCGTAGGATCGGTCGCATGGCTTTTGCACATTTGGCGCCCCATCTGATTTTTCCGACGATCGACTGTAGCTGTTTCTTGGTGATCTTGCGTGGGTAATCCAATAAAAGCAAGACGCGCGAATTTCTTGTAATTTGTCTTCTGGGATGAACATCATATTAGTGTTCGTGTCTAGAATGATACCTAACAATGTGATGCGTTGAGTTGGGGTGACACACTTTGTGCTGTTGATCGTGAAACCGAGATTTTTTAGGATACCGGTCAAGGCGTCCATAGCGTCTTGACACCGTTCTTGTGTGTCCTCAATACACAAGAAATCGTCCAGGTAGCACAGCGTTCTGGTGAAACCGCGATGCTCCATACAGCCGACCACAGCTTGGGAGATCCTGTTATAAGATCCCAGCAGACTGCGACGCTCCAAACATCAGTCGTGTGTCGTGGAGATAGGTGGGTTGACGGTCACCGGAGAAGTGGTACTTGATACCAGTGGCGGGGAACTGATCCGGGTGGAGCCCGACATGTCTGTATGCTGACTTAATATCAACCTTGCACATCCACGCCCCTGGCGAGAGCAGTGACACCGCCGTGTCCACACTCTGGAAGGAGAACTTGTCCGGGTTCGCGTAGGAGTTGACACTGGCGCCTGTCGACGACTACAGTCATGTATGATGCGGAGATCGCTACTACCCGGCTTGGGGATCGCGCCAATGGCACTGACGATAGTCGGCTTGTCTTTGGTGATGACGTAGTGGCCAGCAGCTATCTCTTCTCGGAGTTGTTTCTCGACGATCGTCCTGTAGTGACTGTTAGTGGCGGACTTGTAGTTCGGGCACTCGACGGGTTTCAGGTTACTGGTGTCGGCGACCCTGAAGCCATTTGTGATACCGGTTATTAGAAAGTCTCTGTCGGGATCTGTTTCAAGTTCGTTATGCCATTCAACCAACCGGGCTCTCAGGGGGTTGGAAATCTGCTGCTAATGTTCCGAGTCGTGCTGTGATCTGGGGTGGTCTTGCTTGCAGATTGTGCACACATGCGAGAAGAGACATCGGTACCTTGTACAGCCTTTAGCGTTGTAGTTTCTACATATTTCCACACCCTCTTTGTCTGTCAGTCGCGGTGGTTTGTTGTCACGTCGACCGGCCTGACGACTTGCACTGGGTAGCAGCGTTTTCCGCTGCAAGTAGAAAGTTGCAAGGTGAATGTCATCTTCACCCCACTTCTTTTTATGTACGACTTGTTTCGTACGTTACTCATTATCGTATATCATGAGCGTACTCAGTTCACAAACTTGTGCATAGTCACTAAAGTCAGTCACATATTGCAGGTAGCCCAGGATTCCTTCTGGAGACGACAGCTTGCCATCTGAAATAAGGCGCGCCATGATGCGTGCGTTGGCGCCGATCCATTCAGCCAGCGAGACTTGGTCTACCTGGGGCTTGGCACGTGACGACCGCAGGACCAACGTTGACGAAGCCCTGCTGACCAATTCGTGTTCTTCGTTGTCATAGCTTCCACGCAGGGAACGGGACACAAAATCAGGAATCAGCAGAGGCTTAGCTTACCGGCGGTGTCCCTGGTGGTCTCTCGTGGCACGTTGTCCCACAAGCCATCTCCTGACGTTCCCTGGCGCAGCGAGTCTAGAAGCTCCTGTAGCTCCTTGTCCTTCGCCAGGGTCTGTGACGTCACTTCTCCGGTTGGCGTGGCTGAATCTTGAGTGTCTGTCGACGGTCCTGCACCACTGTCGACATCAGTGGGGGGTACTGATGGCTCTGGTTCCGGCGTCAGGGGCGCGCACAGACTGTTTCGCCACTTTGTAAGTAGTCGCATCTGGCCACGTGTGATGTCCAACTCCTCAATGTCAACGTCGCGCATATCTTTCACTGCATCGACTGTGTCGAAATCCTGCTCCAGCAGATATTGGCTGCTTTTGCCACGGAAGCAAAGGATTTTTTCCTGCCCGTCTCGTCCGTATTTTCCGGCATCTTTGGTAATTTGTACACGTAGATCTACTATGCGAAAAGTGTTTGACACGCCTGTTGGCAGAAATGCGACAATGAAATACGCTAGTGTATGACACCCATATATATACTACAACACTCGGGAGTTGAGTAATAACCGTTACCAAGCAGAGTGTACAATAAACCTGTACATGTGTTACACCAGCAATGAGAAATATTGACACGGAGTACTGCGTGGAGCACAACATTTTAAACTCATTTAAACAAGATTAAATACACATTATATCTATGTCATCCTTGTGCGATATTCCCGATACAAGGTCTTGCCAATTGTCAGATATGTTCTGTGCCGACTCAAAAGGTTCGTCTGTGGGTGATGGCCTAGCGTGGTCAACACTGGTAGCCTTTTTCTTCGATTGACGCGTTTTGCTTGCCATTTATCATAATATGCATCAAAACTGTTTATCCAAGATTAAGAGTATCCAAATTTTCGAACCATGAGTTATTTATCCTCTAGACGACCAAGATATTAGTAGAGTTTTCAGATTTCTTGTGAACAAAATTTTACTTGTTGTTCTCGCCATGGACCGGAAGTCGATTTTTTTGTGTGACTTGTGATGGCTGGTAAAAAAAAGTTAAATAGCCTAGAAGTGTCTTTTAGGCCACATATCACCCATGCGTACCTGTAGGCTCTGTCTGACCGTCGGGTTGTCCGGGGATCTATCCCGGCCAGTAACACGCCCAGGTGCTCGTGTTCTGAGAGCCGTCGGGCTCGACACATCGGGCTACATGGCAGTGTTGTGAATGCTGAGCTATGCATTAGTCGGACCTCGTCCGGAGGACTAGTTATTACTGGTAGTCAATGACGCCGGCCATGACCGTGCCGCAGTGCGGGGCGCTTGCACCCTAGTAAGTGGCGCAAAATGTTACATACACATATAGGAAGACATATATTTATTATGGTGCATCGATCGTTTATTATTTTGAATTTGACTTTAAAAGATGATGATCTGGAGAATTCAAGAGCACACGCACCACAAAATGTGTAATTTAAAAGTGGTCGAGAGCTTTTGTTCCATTATGAACACATAGGGTTTCATATATGGAGCATCTTTTGGTGGCATTGAACTTGGCCTGAGTTACTCTAGAGTTATCAAATTCAAGGTTATATCTACCACAAAATGTTTCTCAGAGACACTACTGTTTATAAAGGTGTGAGTTTATTTTGCAAAATGGATATATATGGTACTTGTATTATCGATTCAGTCTGGTAACCCGCATATGGACTACAATGTATATGACCTCGATCCTATGTTTAGACTGTTTTACTCAATATGTCGGTAAATTTCCCCAGCCTTTGGGTTATACTAGTGTGTTAGCATGTTACACGTGCTCCTTGCATTTCGAGTCAAAAGGATTTAGCGCGTTATTTTGAGGAAACTACTGGTAAAACTCAATGGTTTGATACAATATTTATAGTGTTTTGTGATCCATCATAAATACGTACAATTATACAAATGACAAATGTGCATTTCAAGTGAAAATAAATAGCCTACATTTTAAATACTGATGGGATACAGGAGGCGATATGGTCGGCAATCTTGAAATGATCTTTGACCTCCAACTTTGCCGTGCCATTTTATCAGCATTCACTCAACAGATGAAACCATATAACAACTATATACAGCGGAAAACACAAGTACAACAACAGTCATTGCGATGTGGATATCTCACACAAATTCTGAGATTTGTCTCGAAATTCCCCAACAGTCATCGCGTAAATAAATGCTTTTGACAACTCAAAACGTGGACCCGGACTTGGTCATTCTGTCTTTCAAAGTGATCTGCTCTGGGATGGTCTGGTAGCTATGATAACCGGCGGTCATGTACACGTTGCCATGGCAATCTACGGGCATTGCATGGTTGAATACGGCCGGGTTGTATGCGGGGGCGTTCTGGTACCCATGGTAGAGACCGTAGGTGGCGGCACCGCCGTCTGGAGAGGTTGTTCTCTGGTGGTCAGGGACTGTCTGCTCGGGGGATGACTGGTTAGATGATGTCGGCGCGCTCTCCACTCGGCGGCGTTTGGAGCTGGGCTCGGTGTCTCGATCTCCGGGTGATACAGACGGGGCAATCCTCACCGTCTCGGGCCAGTTGGTGTATTGCTCCATGTCTATCAGATCGAGAACAGCTTGCTTGTTGTTGGTGGGCGACGTCTCCTCGACTTTTGTATTGCTGAGTGGCTGCGTGGCCGAGTTTTTAGGTTGCTGGATGCCTATATTTGTCTGTGGAGACTTGGTACTGTCGGTTACCGGTCGTTCAGTCGGGCTGTGGTACACCTGCAGTGCATTTCTATCATTGATTCTCCTCGCTGCTTCGCCATCTTGCATGGAAGTCGCGTATGATGGATCCATGTAGCCCTGGAACTGCACACAGCGGCCACCGAAGTCATAGTTGTAACCGGTCATGTCCACACCGAAGTTGTACATAGAATTGGGCGGAGCTCGCGCTGACGGGGCGTGGCTGGAAAGTGCTGACTGCGACTGAGCGTGCACAGGTTCGTAGCTAGAATAATGCGACGTTTCCCTTTTGACGCTTTGTGCAGAGGCGTATGATGGAGACTCCTGGTCAGGGTATGATGTGTACTGTGGAGCAGTGTACTGGGAATAGCTGGCTTGCTCGTTTCCACTGTAATAATAGCAAAAATAACAATAATAATAAATAACATATAGAAAATAAAATTATAGTTATAATATTATATTAATAACTATAATAAAAATAAATTTTATTCAAAACAAGAATATAATTTTTAAAGATATTCAAAATTAATGTTTTTGATTACCGTTCACAGCTCTCTCGGAAACCTTTGGCGAACGGATTGTTGTCAATTTTCAGTTGTGTTATCTGATGGGAAGATATATTCATCAGTTTATAGTGTGTAATTAATTATGGAGTACTCGCTGTAAAAGCAGAAGATTTAACAACAAGGCAATACATGGCGGAAATATTACTTACATCGGTGTTTTGATAGGCTGTGACGGCCACGAACTGTGTCTCTGGGAAGCTGTGCGTTTGTAGGTTTTTCTGCTCGTGCGCCCCACTACCCACCTCTATCACGTGTATACGGGGCTGGTAACGGTGCATAGAGTTCAATACGATCTACCAGAGGGGGGGGGGGGGAAGAGGTGTACATTATTTTTGTTGTAAAAGTAACTATTTAAAGTCAAGTTCAATACAAAACCTTGGATCAATTTAAAATTGTTTTTCTTTTCCAATTTCCTATGGTCAATATGAAGTTAGTTTGCATTGTCGAATGCAGGACGGTACATGTATAGGCCTGTATGATTATAAATTTGACTTACATATCCCTGGTCGGAGGTTTTGTTGTTGGTCAGTTTAAGTTTGCTGAAGGTAATGTCCTGTTTCATCCAATGCGAGCCAGTGTTGGGGGAGTCGGGGTGTAGATAGACTCGTCCATCTGGTAGGGGGGAACGGGAAGTTATATATATACAAAGCGAACCAAAAAAAAAACATATAGGATACAAACATATTCGAACAATTCAACACAATGCATGGTCCAAGTTTAGTTCAACATGACCGGCTGTGGTCGGCAATGGGCGAGATCACACATTCATTCTAGCTATTAAATTGTTCTTGGTTTAGAATCACCTAGGTATTTGCTTTGCTGTTCACTGAGATTACTGTCCACTGGAGATCTGAGAGGGTGTTGAAATATTTTTGAACTGTCTAAGAACGTTCATGAACTGCGAGATGGGACATTATGATGAAATATTCAAAGATAAGATAAGATAAGATATAGTTTATTAGCAACCAATACAGTTGGATTTGGATACAATCACTATAAAGTGAGCTTTATCATGAGGAATCACCTGGGTGCCAGAAATAGTAGTTTCTAATGAGGTAGTCTATAATAAAGCATACACCGAGTTAGTAGTTTCGGTATAATTTTTTTGCTCCCCTGTACCGAATGTCATTTACTAAGCCAGAATAGGTGTGAGAAATCATTTAAATGATTTGGGACATATTTTCTCTCGTATATCGCAAATTGACACTATACTCTGATTTTTCTAACTCGTTTACACTGTTTTTCTCTGATAACTTTGCGATGCTAAATGTCATCTTTCTATAACTTCGCATACTTCACTCAGGAGTCAAACGGTAAATTTCTACCAAATTTCAGACTTCTATCGCAAAAATTGAAGAAGTTGGCAATCTACCCCAATGTTAAATTTTAGGCAAAAACGGGATCTTGAGAATATGAGCATTTTCGAGGATTTAGTCTTGTTTATATCCACTAGGATTCGAAGTATTCTTGTAATTTGGGACGAGAAGACACATTGGGATGTATTCTACACAAACATGTTTATTTTAAAAGATTGCGCCGCTACACAACCGAGCAAATGTACAAAATTGTGTGCAGACTCAGAAAATAAATGACAGGGCTAAATTTAACATTGAGGTAGATTGCCAAATTTTCCAATTTTCGCGATAGAAGTCTGAAATTTGGTGCCTAATTGCCGTTTGACTCCCAGGTGAAGTATGCCAAATTATAGAATGATACCATTTAGCATTGCAAAAATATCAGAGAAAACCAGTGTAAACGAGTTAGAAAAATCAGAGTATAGAAGCGAAACATACGGAGTTTACAAGTGCGGGTGATTATTCTTGTTAATCCTAAAATGCATTTGCAGAAAGACACATTTTCTGATATTTGGTTTGCACTGAGGCCGGTCAATACGCGCTAATAACTCTCTGGAGCCCGGCGAATGTGTGTGATCTCAGGAGAGATATCAGAAGAGTTGCTATTACATCTTCCTGTATACAGTACAATCTCGTTATTCCAAAGAGTCTGCCAACGCGAGGGGTGACATTTTCCTAATAATACGATATAGGAAATCATGAGAAAACCTCAGCGGGAATGCTTCACGGTGAAAGCAAATATATTGAAATGTACAATACTGCGTGTCTACTACTTTTGAATGTCAAATTATTCGCTTTCGATAGGCTATAAGGACACGACAACCAGGTGCGGTTTATTAGGTACATTATCGAAAGCCACAAAATAATTGTATCTTTCTGTATGTAGACCCGACTTGCCATATATACGGAAATTCAAATGTTCAAGAATCAATCAGGCATGCCTGAAATCGAACAATATTTATATGTCAAGATGATCAGCGCTGAAAAGTAGGGGGAGTTATACGCTGATTTCGCTACGCATGAATGATATTCAAAGCAGAGGATGTGAAATGCAGGGCCAAGTCTTTGATGAACGACTAACCAATTTGCCTTATCATCAGTACCTCATTACAGCCAATACACGGCCCTCTTCAACCAATCACGCCTAATGGTCTTGTTTTGCCCAGACGATTTGAAGCGAAGAGTAAAACGAAGTCAGAGATTGGGTCACGAAGTGAAGTATATTAAATATACTAACTTGGTGGGAGCTGCTCAGCCTGACCACAGGCGATCCAGCGGCCGTTCTGGAACTTCCAGTGGTGTGGGTCTGCGAGCACCATGTCGACGAACACGTTGTAGTGCTTGTGGGGACTGAGACCCGCCAGGCTGAACTGTAGGGTGGGAAACATCCGCCTGCGTGGGTGACAGAAAAACAGTTATTACCTACTATAAGAAACAAAAAATTAATGGCACGATTTCGTTCGAATATATATGCATGGCGCGGTTGTGTTTAGAATCAGATAATAAAGTGTATGTATTTTTGTATGGGTATACGCAGATGGGCATGTTTTTGTCTCGAAATCCCAATTGTGTTGGTAAGGATTTACTCAATGTAGTCCGGGTATATAGATATGTTGTGTCATTTCATTCTTTAGTTCGTATCAGATCATATAATTCAGACCTGCTAGTTTTTTTTTTATATCGAATTAAAATCAATCGGTGATAATATAATTGTAACAACATATCACACGCAACATTAAGCAAGTAAGTAAATATTTTGAAAACCTTGTTTGTGATTCCTAGTAGCCGTGGTATTTAATAGCCGTTGTATTTGTTCAACACATACTAACAATTTATTTGCACATGATGTAGATCAGATAACTACAACATAAGATTTGTTTGTTCTAAAGATTGCCAAATGAAGGAAATAAATTGCTGTTCATCATCGCTATAATCTATTCGTTTATCCCTCGCTGGACGATATTGGGGTGACCTTTGATATTCGGGCAGTGTTTCACGCTCAATTGACTTCAATTAAACATCATCAGCTAATAATATGTTATCCCGAGAGACTTAAGATATTGCGCTGTATCTATATGTACTGTACATTGTTTGAGAGTGGTTCTTTTGCTTGAAAATCGCATCAACAATTACAGGGTTTTTCTCTGCATAAAAAACTCTGCCGAATATTCCGCGTTGTGTAAAACATAATATGCTATATAATGAGCTATATTGTTGAGCCTTGATTTATTAACAAATTTTGTAATTTAAATAAATACTAACACATACAAATAAAATAATAAAACAATTATAGAAATAAAATTACTTTTTGCGCTTATTTGATACACTCATTGCGAATAATATGGAACACACGGGCCTATATAATTTAAAACAGAAAAAAAACTTTACTATGAAATAAAAAACAGTAACATCTGACCTTCCTTGCTTGGTGATGATCATTTCTGTGGTGTGGGAGTGGAACCTGGTCCATAGGTCCCGGTTACATAGGTACACGGACGCCTGACCCTCTGGGCAGTCTGGGCCCTGGGGTCGAGTGGGGGCGGCCCCCGGGCCCCTGACACCCACAGGCCGCTCGGTCGGGGGGAGAACGGGCGCTGATGTCATGGCAACTTGTCCCGCGCGAGGGTAGAATCCTCCTTGTGGTAAACACGACTCCGGATTGGGGGATTCATGCGGTCGATACAAACCGTCTGGACCCTGGTGATGGTTGCTAGCCACGTGTGGGTACCCCAGGGCCTGCCCTGTGAGGCCTTCCCCTGGATACCCGGGCATGAAGTGTGTTTGGGTGGGTTGACCCTGTGGGACTGGGGCGTTGTAACTCGGCGTCAAAGCAGTCTGTTCTTGGAATGTCGCTGTGGTGAGCGTGGCGTATTTTGGTGACGTTTGTCCAACTGACGGTTCTTGGTTCTCGGCTGGAGGAGATGGAAATGTGACGTTTTCAGCGTCTCGCTGGCGTTGTCTCTGACTGCTGAAGTCGCAGGCTTTCGAGAGAGCCATATAGTTGGAGTCCAGAGATCCAGGTTTGGCCTCGTTCGGAGCTGCTGCGTTTGGATCGCTTGGTTCAGAGTCGGCCAGAGCTCTGTCGACCATTTGTTTCTTGAAGTAGCCATGGTTGGTTGTATGTTGGTTACAGTCCTTGGCAGCTTCAGTTCCAGTTGGGGTTGTCTTTTGTAGATTGCGCGCTGTACCTGGACTATGTTGTGGTGGACTCTCCTGTTCACTTGTTGCCACTGGCGTGGCACCTCCTGTGGCTTTCAGCATTGCCCTTGTGGTGGTATTACAAACAAATATTTATGGGGAAAAAGTGTCGATGGGGTGTCACACAGTTCTACACCTCTTGGTGTGTGGAACTCTTAACACCTGAGGTGAAAGGCGTCCCTCCTAAAAATGTGTGCAAACTCTATCGCACCTATATTAGCCCTACATATGTCCACACTGTTAAAAAGTTCACTGTAGAGTATACATGTACAGTTCCAATGTCTCCTTCATAAGTATTTATGCTTCCTTCATAAATATTAAATTTGTAAATCCATTAATAATATCTTGTGCGTGTTGTTCTCAACTGTTGCTCACGCGTTCTCGTTTTCCCGTGTTTAAGCTCGGCTTTGTTTGGTGCAGCTCGACCTCAGTTTATCAAATGCTACCGTAATCTGTGGTCAAAGACATTTTTATGTGGTAGCCGCCATGGATCACTGCTCCAAGCCCCTTACCCCCGTATTGTTTATAGCACTGACCGCAGCACGCGCAGTTCAGCGGTCAGTTGGCAGTATGACGTCGGGGTGACCAGCAGCCAATCAGCGCCCCGTAACTAACAAGCACGTGCGCGAGTCACTGGTGTTGACACCTCTCCGCGCAAACAATTATGTCAACTCCACTGCCATCCAGAAAACATTGATTTTGTTTGTGTGGGATTTCAGGGAAATGGGTGGAGTAGGCGGCTGTGGATGTTGCCGACTTCCATGAGAGGTGTGATGGACGTTACGTTATCATATTTAACACATTCCTTTGTTGTGTTTAGGCAGAGGGAATAGTGACGCATGGGTCGCTACTGCATAATTGGGACGCTTGATATCTGCTAAATATTACTGATCGAAAATTATCACTGTACCTTGGCACGTGACTCGTTAGTCCCAGATAACTAGATCTATAATTGTGCAATATAATATTGTTGGGTAGAATTCTACAGTTCGTTGTTTTATTTGTACATAATGACCACAATATTGATTTGATTTCCATTACTACTTTTTGAACTTTTCGAAAAGTATTTGAATTTCAACTCACCTGTTTACATTTTGCTAGAATTTCTTCGCTTTAGATGCCTATATTTCAAATGCACGATATCTTCAAATGCACATAAACAGTAACAAATAAGCGTAAGTTAAATAATGTAAACTATACAATGTACCATGAATTCAAATTGAGAACTAATCCCCACCCATGGTTGTTGTGAGGGTGCATAAACAATGTTATCATGTCCCAGCGTTTTTTCTAATTAATAAGCTTGAAGTATCGTATGATACAGAACTGATAAGGGCTGGTCAAAATAATAATAGAGTGTGTTTGTGAAGATGAAGTGTTTGGGAATTGTTTGAAATAGCTGCTTTACGTGCACTTTGTTGAGTACATGATGTGTGTTAGTACTAATTCAAGTATCAATATCAAGAATACTTTCATACTCATCTCAAAAGGGAAGTTTTGATAAATGATGTTTTTATTATTCGAAGAAAAAATGACACCAAAATTAGTTCAAAGTAATTATTGAAATGCCCCAAAAGCTATGCTTTTGGGAAAAAGTGCGTTTGTATAAAGTAGAAGTGAAACTAGCATGCCCTCAGTTCCACTACCTGAAGACAATACACACAATTATAATTATAGTTCAGTTTGTTAACCGTAGCCAATAATATTTCTTTCTATGCTTATTACCGATACATTATATTTGTGAATGTTCATTTTTGGTCATGGTCAGTTCTAATTTGTAGGGTCATCACCGACACCTGTATCTTACCTTTCACAATGTGCATATTATACTGATATGGGACATAATCAAAGGTAATGATTATTTCTTAGTAGTATTGTTTTCAAAGACATGATGCAATGCAGACAATACAGACATCCAGTATACAGGTGGTGGTGAGTTGGTGGGGGGGGGGGGTAATGTTGGATGCAATTTCATATTCTTTGTTGCGATGCATTTATTTTGTGGATTTGGCAGTAAGAGTGGAGTACATACTGTATACACAGACTGGTATACATGTGGCAGTAAGAGTGGAGTACATACTGTATACACAGACTGGTATACATGTTTTTAAAGTTTGTTCTGTCGCAATTATCGGGCGTGTTTTGGTTGGCATAGATGGAAATGGGCGGGGCGGAGATTACATATTCATCGGAGCCATGATATTCATATTCGTGCTTCCATTTCAGATAACACGGTTGTCCATCATTGTTTTTAGCAAAGTTCCAGATTTTTCATGATAAAATAAATCTGGTGTATTATTGTACAATTTTTACCCAAACTGGAAACTTCTTATTTTGCAATATTCAATATTTATTTTTCAATTCCAGTCAATCACACAACCAATTTTTCACTATTGTAAAACACACATAGATGATAAAAAATATATATTCATAAATCTGACTACATGTATTGTAAAACGACTATTGAAAAACGTTATAAACCGAAATGAAACTTTTAGATCTACATGACTGCATAGACCGTATATGCGTAAATAGGTTTTGTAAATAAACAAAAACACGTGGCTTCCGCATGGTCACGGTGAGGATACGCTTCGCCAATATCAGTGAGTAATGTATAGGATATGTGTGAATGGACGATGTGAAAGTGAAATGTAAGTGATATATTCGTACTGCACTTGGAAAAACGTCCTGTGAGAACTGGCACACGAGGTAGTGATTGACCAAGATATTAGGTAATATCCAACAAACTGTACCCAAAAACTGAATCTGTCGATCCATAATGAAATGTACATTTTTTGTTAGGCACATGGGGCATTTGTGGGATTTTATCGCTAAGCCCCAAGTATCGCAGGGAACGCTGTACAGTGTTCATCGTGAGGTAGGTTTAACATGGGGAGTGAATGTCACTCGAAATGGTGTCTTATGTCCTATACTGCTCCATTGAGAATCAAAACGTGACGCGTGGAGATGAAGGTATATGCCATCAGCTATTTCCATCGTTGTGTCCAGAATCATTTTCAAAGTGCACGCGTGCTACATTGTTCACACGGGGAAAGTATATACTGGTATAATCCTCCTAATTCTCATATCAAATGTACACTATTTTACAATGTTTGTTTATACACATGAATGCCAAGTGAGATCCCATCGAATATCACCGTCAGATATTTGTTTCCAGTTGATTGATGATAAGTTATATTACATGTGTCACACACCTAGGTGACAACTTTGGCGGCGCTGTTGTCATTAAATGTCGGATATCTATTTTACACGAATAGTGTGAAAATCTATGGAAAAGGTGTGAACATAACAAGTGGGCTGACATACCGCCGCCTAAAAATATGCTTTCTTCCACGAGACATTAGGAGTTGGATGACCTCTGTGGATATCGCTGCATCACATACCTGTAACAAGTGTAAGTCTTTTATATGTGAATGTGAACATTTTTTTTTTCAACAACTCAATGAACACGATTCTGATCTGTACGACTGCAAGAATTATCAAGAAACCAGAGATCCCGGCGAAACCAGAGATCTTGAAACCTCAACACGACTAGGTGAGAAAAGATTTGATAAAATTCGAAATATTTTAAGGAACGTCATATTGCATCCAGTCATTGTTTACTGAATTTTTATGGTATCAAAAAGAAAATACGTAGATTCACTCAAAAAATATATATTTTCAACATCTTTCTGAACAAAACTGATGATTTCTAAACGCGTTTTAAATATCGTTTAAAAAAACAAAATCCGACTATCGCCGTACGGGAAAACTGTGACGAGAGCCCCGAATATTTTTTGTGCTTCAGGCGGGTTGACGTTATGAAGAGTTCCATGTCTAATGATAAAATAGTCACCATGGACTTCAGGCCACAATTTGGCATATTATCATCGATAAAAAAATCCATACAGTAAAAACAATTAAAATTAGATTGCCGATAATGCGCAGTCCTGATTGGTACCACGCCGTATTTGGAGAGTTGTTAGGCTACCCCCAATATTTTCTGTATTGTAGGATTCAGGCAGTGAAATCCGTATGGCAAATGCATTATGCCTGAAAAGATTAACTTATATATTCCAAAAAGTATCCGATGGTATCACATCACACCATATAGGCCTACATATTGTATATCTAAATTCGAGGTACAGCCAATACAAAAATATTACAGAAAATAATTGTTGATTCATAGCTTTTCATACTTTCGGGGCAATGGTCGCAGGCTTCAACTCGGAGCGCAATGTAGGTGTGAACATTTTTCCAGTTGCTACCGATTATCATACCTTGCGGGGGCTCCCTCAATACGCGTGCAAACCTCTAGTCTCGACCGTCAGAGGTTTTGCTTGGAACATTTAAGCAGACATGTATTATGTGTTCAATGGTCCATTTTTCAGGTTCATGTAATTTGAAGTTCTTATACGAAAAATAATAAATTTCAGCTGTTAGGCTGAATAATTGTAAATGGCAAACTGAAGACATCAATGACAATTTAAAATTTTAATTGCTTGTTTCGTTTTTCATTATGATATATTTTCTGTGGGATGTAATAATATATCGATCGGGCCATCACTGTAATATTAATGACATCATTATTTTCTTTTATAAATGTTGCTTCACATTTTATGAATCTTTCATTACTGAAGATTGGTCATTTTCTTGAATCAGTATTTTCTTTCAATCCGACTATTGTCCCCTCAGTGAGTCGTCCACCTCAAAACAGACTGTTTGTGCAAAAAAGAGAGATCAATCTAATTAAATACATATGTACCAACCCGTGATTTTTTTTCTTTCTTATTCATTCATGTTCTTTGTCGACGTCAGATAAATCGGAGCATTCTACAATCCAGCAGAGTGGCCCGTTAAAAGCAGGTGACTTCTGGCCTATCAGCTACTGTGTTTACATTCACTGCGAGCCTGTCGTCTTTTACGGAAGTCATAATACAGAGGTCAATATGGCCGCTCAGCACGTGCGACAAACTGTCGCAGCATGACCGCTGGCACGGTAATTAGTGCTACGCCTTAATTACCTCACGTACATAATGGACTGTTTCTCCTTCGACAAAACATCTATTCTTTAGGGCGAGGGGAGGCAAAGATACTACCTCCAAAATATGGCACTGTTTGAGCTGACCGAGAAATTATAATAATATGTTCAATGGATGTTTTAGAGGGTGGGCACACAATAACACAGCCGGGGGTCTGAGAGCAGGTGGAGACGTTCGACGTTCTGAGTGCCCTAATCAGTGGCTGATGGAGACTTGGTCCATGCTTTTATAGAACTTATTATATGTCAACAAGTTACTTACATCGGAATACGTAACTCTGAAAGAACAGAGTGTTTGTATCTTCATGTCTCTCTCAAAATGACCAATTACCAAGTCACTATTTAATTAACTAGGATTTACTATTCCCATTAGATATTTTAATTTTCTCTTACTTTTGTTATTCGAAACTTATCTAGATCTGCCCGGTTCTCATTACTATGAACTTGAAGTGACTAGCGGGTTAATTTGTTGTCGAAAATTATCTAGATCTGCCTCGGTTCTCATTACTATGAACTTGAAGTGACTAGCGGGTTAATTTGTTGTGATCTGGTCCAAATTGCATGATTAGGCCTATATTCTGATTTTTCTGATTTGTTCACACCAGTTTTCGAAGATATTTTTGCGATGCTGAATGGTATTGTTCATCGCAAATATATCAGCAAAACACAAAAACAAAAAACAAAAAAAAAACAAACAAACAAAAAAAAAAAACAGTGCAAACGAATTAGCAAAATCAGAGTACAACCAAAGATTGTAATAGACATTTATCTGAATGTCTCCTCATTATCCGGGATTTATTACTACCAAATATATTCCATTATTTTGGTTTTAACATTCGTACGATGGTCATCCAACTGGGCACTACTTGTATATTTATAATCAACTTGAGTCCAAAATAAAACATTTGCCATTTTTATTTCCCAAGGATTGTCCAGGCAGGGATATGGGTTCTGACGGTCCCGCCAAGGTTTCTCAAGCATTGTCCAAGCAGGGATACGGTTTCTGACGCCAAAATTTTCCCAAGGATTGTCCAAGCAGGGATACGATTTCTGACGGTGCCTCCAAGATTTTCCAACGGTTAGCCAGACAGAGATGCTGTTTCTGACGGTCCGCCAAAGTTTTCCCAGGAACTGTCCAAGCAGAGACCCGGTTTCTGACGGTCCAGCCAAAACATTCCTAGCAGGGATTGTCCAAGCAGGGACATGGTTTCTGACCCCCCCCCCCCCCAAAGTTTTCTCAAGGATTGTCCAAGCGGGAATATGGTTTCTGACGGTCCCCCCAAAGTTTCCCCAAGGATTGTTCAAGCAGGGATATGGTTTTTGACTGTCCCTCCAAAGTTTTCTCAAGGATTGTCCAAGCAGGGATATGGTTTCTGACGGTCCCCCCAAAATTTTCCAAAGGACTGTCCAAACAAGGATATGGTTTCTGACGGTCCCGCCAAAATTGTCCCAAGGATTATCCAAGCAAGGATACGATTTCTGACGGTCCCTTGAAGATTTCCCAACGATTGGCCAGACAGGGATAAGGTTTCTGACGACCCGCAAAAATTTTCCCAAGGACTGTCCAAGCAGGGATATGGTTTTTGACGGTCCCGCCAAAATTTTCCAAAGGACTGTCCAAACAAGGATATGGTTTCTGACGGTCCCGCCAAAATTGTCCCAAGGATTATCCAAGCAAGGATACGATTTCTGACGGTCCCTTGAAGATTTCCCAACGATTGGCCAGACAGGGATAAGGTTTCTGACGACCCGCAAAAATTTTCCCAAGGACTGTCCAAGCAGGGATATGGTTTTTGACGGTCCCGCCAAAATTTTCCAAAGGACTGTCCAATCAAGGATATGCTTTCTCACGGTAACGCCAAAAATTTCTCAAGGATTATCCAAACAGGGATACGATTTTTCACGGTCCCTCCAAGATTTCCCAACGACTGGCCAGACAGGGATACGGTTTCTGACTGTCCGCCAAAGTTTTCGCAGGGACTGTACAAGCAGGGATACTGTTCATGACGGTCCCGCCAAAATTATCCTATGAATTGTCCAAGCAAAGATACAGTTTTTGACGGTCCCGCCAAGGTTTCCCAAGCACTGTCCAAGCAAGGATAAAGGTTTCTGACGGTCCCGCCAAAGTTTTCTTAAGGGTGGTCCAAACAAGGATATGGTTTCTGACGGTCCCGCCAAAATTGTCCCAAGGATTATCCAAGCAAGGATACGATTTCTGACGGTCCCTTGAAGATTTTCCAACGATTGGCCAGACAGGGATACGGTTTCTGACAACCCGCCAAAATTTTCCCAAGGACTGTCCAAGCAGGGATACGGTTTCTGACGGTCCCGTTAATTTTACTAAGGATTGTCCAAGCAGGGATACGGTTTCTAACGGTCTCGCTAAAATTTTCCCAAGGATTGTCCAAGCAAGGATACGGATTCCGACGCTCCTGCAAAGGGTTTCCCAATTATTGTTCAAGCAGGGATAAATGTTACAGACGTTCCCGCCAAGGTTTTCATAAGGATTGTCCAAACAGGGATACGATTTCTGACGGACCCTCCAAGATTTCTCAACGATTGGTCAGACAGGAATACAGTTTCTGACGGCCCGCCAAAGTTTTTGCAGGGACTGTCCAAGCAGGAATACGGTTTCTGATGGTCCCGTCAATTTTTTTTCTCAAAAATTGTCCAAGTAAGGATACAGTTTCTGGCGGTTCCGCTAAGGTTTCCCAAGCATTGTCCAGGCAAGGATAAATGTTTCTGATGGTCCCACCAAAGTTTTCTAAAGGGTTGTCCAAGCAAGGATATGGTTTCTGACAGTCCCGCCGAAATTTTTCCAAGGATTATTCAAGCGAGGATACAATTTCTGACCGTCCCTCCAAGATTTCTATACGGTTTGTGACGGTTCGCCAAAGTTTTCCCAAGGACTGTCCAAGCAGAGATACGGTTTGTGACGGTCCCGTCAAAATTTTACTAAGGATTGTCACGCAAAGGGTTTCCCAAGCATTGTTTAAGCAGGGATAAAGGTTTCTGACGGTTCTGCCAAGGCTTTCCAAGAATTGTCCAAGTAGGGATAAAGGTTTCTGACTGTCCCACCAAAGTTTTCCTAGGGACTGTCCAAGCAGGGATACCGTCTCTGGCGGTCCCGCCAAAATTTTCCCAAAGATTTCCAAGCAGGGATGACGGTCCCGCCAAGGTTTTCCCAAGGATTGGTCAAGCAAGGATACAGTTTCTGACGATCCCGCCCAGGTTATCCATGCATCGTCCAAGCAGGGATAAAGGTTTCTAACGGTTCCGTTAAGGTTTTCTCAAGGGTAGTCCAAGCAAGGATACAGTTTCTGACGGACCCGCCAAGGTTTCCCAAGTATTGTCCAAGCAAGGATACAGTTTCTGACGGACCCGCCAAGGTTATCCAAGCATCGTCCAAGCAGGGATAAAGGTTTCTAACGGTTCCGTTAAGGTTTTCTCAAGGGTAGTCCAAGCAAGGATACAGTTTCTGACGGACCCGCCAAGGTTTCCCAAGTATTTTCCAAGCAAGGTAACAGTTTCTGACGGACCCACCAAGGTTTCCCAAGCATTGTCCAAGCAGGGATAAAGGTTTCTGACGGTCCCACCAAGGTTTCCCAAGCATTGTCCAAGCAGGGTCCCGCCAAGGGACGGTCCAAGCAAGGATATGGGTTCCGACGGTCCCGCCAAAAAATTTCAAGCATTATCCAAGCAAGTATAAGATTTCTGACGGTCCCTCCAAGATTTCCCAACGATTTTGGCCAGACAGGGATACGGTTTCTGGCAGTCCGCCAAAGTTTTCCCAAGGATTGTCTAAGCAGGGATACGGTTCTGATGGTCCCGCCAAAATTTCCCCAAGGATTGTTCAAGGAGAAATATGGTTTCTGACGGTCCCGCCAAGGTTTCCCAATCATTGTCCAAGCAGGGATTCGATTTCTGACGGTCCGCCAAAGTTTTCCCCGGGATTGTCCAAGCAGGGATGCGGTTTCTGATGGTCCCGCCAAAATTTCCCCAAGGATTGTTTAAGGAGAGATATGGTTTCTGACGGTCCTGCCAAGGTTTCCCAATCATTGTCCAAGCAGGGATTCGATTTCTGACGGTCCGACAAAGTTTTCCCAGGGATTGTCCAAGCATGGATGCGGTTTCTGATGGTCCCGCCAAAATTTCCCCAAGGAGTGTCCAGGCAAGAACACGGTTTCTGACGGTCCAGCCATGATTTCCAAATAATTGTCCAAGCAGAGATACAGTTCAGACGGTACCGCCAAGGTTTTCCGGAGGATTGTCTTGACAGGAATGTGGTTTCTGAGGGTCCTTTGGGGTCTCCAAAGGATTGTTCAGGCAGGGATACGGTTTCTGACGGTTCCGCCAAGGTTTTCCAAAGATTGTCCAAGCAGGGATGCGGTTTCTGACGGTTCTGCCAAGGTTTTCCAGAGATTGCCCAAGCAGGGATAAAGTTTCTGACGGTCCCGCCAAGGTTTCTCAAAGATTTCCCAGGCAGGGATATAGTTTCTGACGGTTCCGTCAAGGTTTATCAAAGATTGCCCAGGCAGGAATACGGTTTCTGACGGTCCCCTCAAGATTTTCCAAAGATTGCCCATACAGGGATACGGTTTCTGATGGCCTCGCTAAGGTTTCGCAAAGATTGGCCAGGCAGGGATATAGTTTCTGACGGTCCCGCCAAGGTTTTCCAAACATTGCCCAGGCAGGGATATGGCTTCTGACGGTCCCGACGAGGTTTTCCAAAGATTGCCCAGGCAGGGATACGGTTTCTGTCGGTCACGACAAGGTTTTCCAAAGATTGCCCATGCAGGGATACAGTTTCTGATAGCCCCGCCAAGGTTTCCCAAAGATTGCCCATGCAGGGATACAGTTTCTGACGGTCCCGCCGAGGTTTCGAAAAGATTGCCCAGACAGAGATACAGTCCTACGTTCCTGCCAAGGATTTCCCAAGGATTGTCCAAGCAGGGATACAGTTTCTGACGGTCCCGCCAAGGTTTTCTAAAATTGCCTATGCAGATATACGGTTTCTGACGATCCGCCAAGGGTTTCCCAGGCAGTAATACGGTTTTTGACAGTCCCGCCAAGGTTTCCCAAAGATTGCCCATGCAGGGATACAGTTTCTGACGGTCCCGCCAAGGTTTCCCAAAGATTGCCCATGCAGGGATACAGTTTCTGACGGTCCCGCCAAGGTTTCCCAAAGATTGCCCAGGCAGGAATACAGTTTCTGACGGTCTACCAAGGGTTTCCCAGGCAGGGATACAGTTTCTGACAGTCCCGCCAAGGTTTTCCCTAGGATTTCCAGGACAATCAATCCGGGATTTATGGGCTCACATAATCTAGCTATTGGGGAGACTGGGGTGACAATTGTTACGTAATGTCAATATATGCACATCATAATTTCCTAGCTTTTTGACCAAAGTTGGTCTATTTCGCCGGAAGACAAAAACTACCCGGCGGTAATACATTACCTGCGCTTTCCCGCCACGAGTTCAATCGTTTTCTGTGTATTTTTTTGCTGTCTACATGAAGCTACGACTTCCGATAGATCCTGGACATACGTGGTGTTATTCGCTTATTTGCATTCAGACCATGCTAAAAAAATTAGTGGAAGATCCAGCGCTACGATTACGCACCATTATCGGGTGTTTATTTCGCACCAATAGGCCTAACATAGATCTAAAGGCAGTTTGTGAGGATTTTTTTTAGAAGCAATAGTAGTAAGTATCAATCTATTACCACCAATACAGCCAAATTTTGATGATTCCAATAACAAACGTAAATACAACATTTTGCAATAGAAACAAAGCCCGACCTAATACCTTATCAAAAGACACACTGGCGTCATCAGGGGCAGACAGTGTGGTAAATGTAGTTGTTTCTACTGTACACCTGATGGCATTATTATACAACTGCCCAACAACCTACTAAAATAATTCAGAAATCCGAAACAAACCCCATGGAATAGATATATGACAAGTATATAAATACCTAATCACAAGCCAAAAAGCTACTGAGTTGATGGTATCCTCGGGGACAGACTCAACGTCCACCAGCAGTGACACCGGCTCAGTGGTATGAATGTAAGTATCAATCTATTACCACCAATACAGTTGGATGCAAACACAAGTATTGATCCGAGCAAAATGGTTTGTATGGTGCAACAAAATTTTGAGACACTTGGACCTATTATTCCTTTCACCAAATTACCTGCTGAAGTTTCAATAACTTGTAACGGGTTTGCACCCTTCTGTGACGTCTTGATGAACCGGTTTTCTAGGGAGGTGGGTGAGTTGTTGTTTAACCGGAGCTGAAACGGTAAAACTCCGGAAAACTGCTACTGCTGTACGGTTGAACTCCGGCTAGAAGTCTCTAAGGTTGGTAGCGTGGTCTGGAATGGACCTCTTAACCGTTGTCCGACTGCTAATCTGCAACTGCACCTGAAAAGTAAGGATCCGGAGGCGTTTCCGTCTCCGGGTACTGCAACTGCTCCGTCGGGAAACCGCTTTACTGCAACAGCTCCGTCGTTTTCCGTCTTACTGCAAACTGCGACTGCGCCTGGAATAAAGAATCCGGGAACGTTGCCGTTTCCGAATACTGCAACCGCTCTGCCAGGTTCCGCCGCACTGCAATCTGCTCCGGTTGGCTCCGCCTCACCGCAACCTGCGACTGCACCTGAAATGGAGTATCTCGGAAGTGTTCCCACTTCCGGTTACCGCAACCGCTCCGTCAGGTACTGCCTCTGCAACTCCGTCGTCCGGTACCGCCTCTGCAACTGCTTCGTCGTTCCCGTCTCTGCAACTGCTCCGTCCGATACCGCCTCCGTAGTTGCTCCGTTGATTTCCACCTCCGTCTCCGTCTCCGACTCCTTCCTCGGTGATCTGGGTTCTTAGATCACCCTAAGACGTCGTTACAACTTGGTCTTAACCGACTGTAGTCTTATCTCCCTTTACTCCGTATAACTGTCTTTTCCGGGAAACTAACTTTATTATAACTTCCAGTTCCCTAACGAACACGGAAAAACAACTCGGTTGAAGTTTTCATGTTTATTTTCCAAGTTCACAGTCGGAAGACTTAACTGCTATCATCTGGATGACTCTATCCGGAACAAGGGAGTACTCTGCTATGGGAGAAGGGGTCTGCACAGGTCGACGTCAGGACACCAACTCCGCCGTCCGCTGTGAAGCGGGGGCTTTTATAGACCTGAGACCCATGTCACGTGACCAACCTATTGTGACGTCATAGTCCGCCAAAACACTGATATTTTCCGGATTTCTAAAAACACTCTAGAACCAATCAGTGGCTGACACGTCACCTTTTAAACCGAAAACGAGGCTGATCACATGACCTTCCGGAAATAACGTCATTACGTTTTTGTACTCCAATGTTCCGGCTCCGTGTCCGGTTCCGTCTCCGGTTCCGGCTCCGTCTCCGGCTTTACCAACATCATAAATTACTAAGTTCCAAGACGGAAAACCTTTAAAACATTAACAATACGGAACCGTATGAACCTTTAAACACATATACATTCTAATAAACGGTTATTTAACCATAATATCACAAAACACTAACAGAATTACCTAGGGGAAACCTTTGGGTACGCCCCAAAACCGTTACACTCCCCCTTCCTTAGACTCTGTTCGTCCCGAACAGAACAATATCACATATATACAAATACACAAATTGTTAACCGTTAAACTGTCCGTAAAATCAAACACAACTTGTTTCCGTGATCCGGGTACTGGTACCTCTTAACTAGTTTACCGTCACTGTACCCGGATATCTTGCTTGTTCCGTTTCCCACTTTTTAACTCTTAATTATACTAGAATCCGGGAAACGGTTCTTTTTTCTTCTCCTTGCGCCGACTTGACTTGCGACGACTTGCGACGACTTGCGACGACTACTGCCCACCAGTGTCACGGCGCGAACTGCTCCCTGACGGCGGACGAGGTGGAATGGTCTGTGGTACTAACGGTCGTCCGAAGCTTGTTCCTCTGGCATCAACCGGGAGAAGATCCGGATCATGGAGGCTCCACTGGGGCGGGACGTAGAACCCATTCCTGAGGCGTTCGTCCCGGATGGACCAATCTGGAATCCGGACGATCTGACGGGTCGGGACGAGACCAAACGGTGACTCTCTCTGCTCCATGGTCTCCACGTAGACGCCGGAGTCTCTCATCTCGGCTGGCCCCCACTGCTCCGGTCCCCAACGTACTGCATAGTATCTGGCGTGCTCCGGGACTGCGGGCGCAAAGACGGAAGCACTCCGTCCCCCAATATTCACCGGGAAACAATGTGACGGACACGGTTGAGTTGAAGGACCGCCAAACGGGTAGAATGTGTAGGGTGGACTCTGGGTTGGTGCTCGGACTTGGCTCCTTCCGGACTGCTCACTGGAAGACTGTCGAGGCCGGGTCTCCACCGGAGACAGGATTCCGGGTGTAGCTCTGGCTTGGTTTACCAGGATACTCCTCCGGGCTCTCTGCACGTCCGCATGACTTCGGTCAGACGTGGAAGACTCCATTCCGTCATCCCTAGCTGCTGAACTGGTTCTGCTTCCGGCTACTGCTTGAATGGTTGCCGGTAAAGTTCTCTCCGTGGATCCTCGGGTCTCCGTCTCACTGACAGCTCTGCTCCGTGTTCCGCCTTCCGCTTTGGTCTCCGCTCTGCCTCCTGATCTGCCATCGGGTCTGCTGTCCGCTCGGCTATCTGCTCTGCTATCTGCTCTGTTATCCGCTCTGCTATCTGCTCTGCTATCTGCTCTGCTATCGGCTCTGCTATCTGCTCTGCTATCTGCTCTGCTATGGATCTGCTTTCTGCTCCGCCTCCGTCGTCTGCTACACTGCCTCCGCTTCCGCCACACGGCCATCCGCCTCCGTCGACCGCTACACTGCCAACCGCCTCCGTCTACTGCCACACCGCCTGCGCTTCCGCCACACTGCCATCCGCCTCCGTCGCTCTCGATTCCCTCCGGCTCCGCCCCGTCCGTCACCTTGTCTTCCTAGGAACGCCGAATACGCCATCCGGAAAGCCGGGAAACAGAAGTCGTCTAACTACTGCACCGCTTCTACTGCACCGCTTCTACTGTACCACTTCTCCGGACTGGTGGTCTTCCGGGAAACACTTAGTCGTTTTTCACTGCAAAATCTGCCGCAGCCGGAAAATGCTGGACTTGATTCGATTCCGCCAAACTTTAACAGCGATGTGCACAGCTCGAGGTCTGCTCTTCAACTGCTCTCCGAGCCCGATTTCAAGGCCCTTTTATACCCTTTCTGCTCACGTGACTTGAAAAGCTCCACGCTGATTGGCTGCCTCAGGAGTGACGTCACAATTATGCAAAAACTCAACCGTTAACCGAGAGGTGTCCGTCTCCGGCTCAACCGGCTTCTCCGGGTTTTTCCGGCTCCCTTTCAACTGCTTCTCCGAGCGAAGTATCTGCAATTTTGAAGTATCTCTGCCATCAGGAGGGTTGAATAGAGTCTCAGCCAGTTGAATCTGCCTCTCAGACGAACATCTAGACTGCAAGTTGGGCGTTTCCGCCATCTGTACTGCTTCGTCAACTGCATATCTGCTCATTGGTATTACTGCTTGTCGACACTGGAAACTGCATACATTCTGTCCAGAAGGAGGCGCCTTCCTATCTGGGGTGATGTTTCTCCGTTTCTGTCAATCTGCAGTCGGTTTACTGTCTCTGCTAAGTGGAAACTCCGGTCGGATGTCTACAGCCGGAAAACTTTTCCGTCTTAATTTTCCGTATACGGAAGACGTGTAGCTGCTTCTCTGGAGATACTAGACCGCTAACCCAGGTTCTTCCGGACCCCTGGCCGCTACCCTGGACTGGTTGACTATGCGCTCAACCCAGTCAGAACCTCTAGGATGTCTCTATCCGGTCTCTGCACCGCTTTCCGCTCTGCTTCCTTTCTCCGCCCTGTTTCCGGAACCAGCGCTTGCTCACTGTTCCAACTTCTTGCGGTCGCTCTCTGCCGGAACTCAACGTTTTACCAGGGTCTCAGCTATCTCCTTCTCCTGCTCTACAGCTCACTCCGTCTTCTCATATTTCTGCGTCCTCTGCGGCTTTACTCCGAGTCCGTATCCGACTCAGAGACCGTCTGTTCCGTCTCCGGAACACTACTCTGCTTCGGCGGCTCCGTCTGCCTCCAGGAATCCGCCATTCTCCGCTTCATCCATCTCGGATGCTTGATACCATTATGCGGTTTCAGCAAATCGAAGTGAACCACCTTCTGTCGAGTTTCACTCTCTGCAATCTCGTAGGTCACGTCGGTAAATCTGCTCAGCACTAGCTTTGGACCGCTCCACTTCCTCTGCAACTTGGGTGCTTTGCCCTTCTTCCGTGTTTTGACCGCCATCCACACTCGGTCTCCTGGCTGGAACTGATTGTCGACCTTCCTCCGGTCGTACAGCTTCTTCTGCCGTTCCATTTCTCTGCCAGATTTCGCTCGAACCGCCTTGTATACCGCTTCTAGTCGCTCCCGGAGCTGACTGCCATACTCTGTTACTTCTGCTGTTGATTCTCCCGGCGGTCTGCCAATCAGTAACTCTACCGGAGTGTTGACTTCTCTGCCCAGCATCAGCAAGTTGGGACTCTGCCCGGTTGTCTCCTGCGGGGTACTCCGATAAGCTGCCATCGCCAACGGTACTAGCTGATCCCAGTTGGTCTGCCGCTCGCTTACGTACAGGCTCAGGATCTGCTGCAGCGTCCGGTTGAATCGCTCGATGAAACCGTCCGACTGAGGTCGGAAAGTGGTTGTCCATGTCTTGTGAATCCCCAGGATTCTGCAAACATTTCTCAGCAAGTCGGACTCGAAATTTCTGCCTTGGTCGGTGTGTATCTCCATCGGGATACCGTACCGCGCTGCAAACTGGTTGACGAATATGTCCGCAACCGTCACCGCTTCCTGATTCGGCATCGGGTAAGCCTCTACCCACTTGGTGAAGTAATCGCCGATTACTAAGATGTACCGGTTTCCCCGGGTGGATTTAGGTAACGGACCCATCACGTCCATTGCCACCCTCTCCATGGGCGCTCCAACCCGGTATTTCTGCATCGGAGATCGTTTCAAGTTCTGCATACTTCTTGACGCACATTCGTCACAGCTCAGCACCCACTGCTTTATGTCCCGCATCATAGCCGGCCAGAAATACCGCCTCCGAATGCTAGCCGCCATCCTTCTGCTTCCGAGGTGTCCTCCCGTCCGGCTCTGATGGGCCAGACGGAAAATCTCCTGTCTCAGCTCCTTCGGGGTGATTAACTGCATTCGGTTGGTTCCTTCTGCCGTTTTCCATTTCCGGTAGACTACTCCGTCGACTTTCAGCAAGGTCTTCCGCATCCCGTACAGCACTTTCTCCTCGCTGCTCATGCTGGAAAAGTCTGCACTGCCAGCTGTACCGCTCCCGTCGATCAGCGACGTCACCAGTGGGTACCAAGGTTCTGCTTGCTGCATTCTCCGCAAATCATCTGGTCGATATTTCTGCCCCAGCACAGTATCCTGGTCCGCATTTTCCGCCAGCCTAATCTGCTCTGCAACCGCATCCGCTTTTCCTGGAACTGCTTTCTCCGTCACCGCAACCGCAACCGGCTTCCGGGACACTGCTTTCTCCGTCACCGCAACCGCAACCGGCTTCCGGGACGCTGCTTTCTCCGTCACCGCAACCGCAACCGGCTTCCGGGACGCTGCTTTCTCCGTCACCGCAACCGCAACCGGCTTCCGGGACGCTGCTTTCTCCGCTACTGCAACCGCCTTCCTTGGGACTGCTTCCTCCGTCAGTTCTGCTTCTCCGCCCGATCCCCTTGACCGCTTCCGGCGTCCCCCCTTCCTTGGCTTGGGCTGAGGAGTTTCTTCACTTCGTGTCTGCCGGATCCTTTCTCCGTAGTTCCAGGCGTCTATCTTGGCTTGTTTCCAGTCGATTTTTCCGCATTGGCTGCATGGGGATCTGGACAAGGCATCCGCATTATTATGGATTCGCCCCGGACGATGTTCGATGTCGAAATGAAACTCACTCAGGAGTTCAATCCACCGGGCTACCTGCCCCTGGGGCTCCTTGAAATTCATAAGCCAGGTAAGACTGCCATGATCCGTGCGAAGAAGGAAGTGTCGTCCCAGCAAGTACTGCTTATTCTTCTGTACCGCAAACACAACCGCCAGGAGCTCCTTCCGGGTGACACAGTATCTCCGTTCTTCTTTGGTTAGGCTGCGGCTCAAGTAGGTTATCACCCGCTCCTGATTGCCCTGCTTCTGTGACAGTACTGCTCCCAGCCCGGTGTCACTAGCGTCCGTGTCCAGGATATATCGGCCTTGCTCCCTTGGGTACCCGAGTATCGGTGCCGATACTAGGCGGTTCTTCAGCTCTGCAAATGCCTGCTCTTGC
This sequence comes from Terebella lapidaria, assembly GCA_949152475.1. Classification (NCBI taxonomy): domain Eukaryota; kingdom Metazoa; phylum Annelida; class Polychaeta; order Terebellida; family Terebellidae; genus Terebella; species Terebella lapidaria. The sequence continues at coordinate 22,766,830 of OX424569.1, forward strand.
TCCGTCTGCCACCGGAACGGCACCCCTTTTTCCGTCAAGTGATTCAGCGGCGCTGCAATCTCGGAGAACTTCGGCACGAACTTCCGGTAATAGGAGCAAAGTCCCAGAAAACTGCGCAGCTCCGTCAGGTTGGTGGGTGTCCGCCACTTCCGTACTGCCTCCGTTTTTGCCGGGTCGGTGCGGATACCGTCTCTGCCGACTATGTGACCTAGGAAAGACACCTCCGGCTGGAAGAACTTGCATTTTGACGGTTTGACTTTTAGGTCTGCCTCTCTCAGCTTGCTGAACACCTCCTGAAGATCACGGATGTGATCCTCCAGGGTCTTGCTGTAGACTATGATGTCGTCCAGATATATGAGGCAGGTCTTCCAGGACAAACCGCCTAGCACCTTCTCCATCAACCGCTCGAACGTACCCGGAGCATTGCACAAGCCGAAACTCATCACTTTGAACTGGTAAAGGCCGCCAGGAACACAGAAGGCCGACTTTTTCCGGGCGTCTTCATCCATCCCGACCTGCCAGTAGCCACTGGTCAGGTCGAGAGTGGAGAACCATTTAGCGTCTGCACAGGCTGCTATGGTGTCGTCTATTCTCGGCAACGGATAAGCATCTTTCTCCGTGACTGCATTTAACCGCCGGTAATCGACGCAGAACCGGGTGGTCCCATCCTTTTTCTTCACGAGGACAATCGGTGAAGCCCACGGACTGCTACTTTCTTCAATGACGTTCTTGTCTTTCATCTCCTGAATCAGACTGCTCACCAGCTCTCTCTTGTCTGGCGGAATTCGTCTGGTTGGCTGCTTAATCGGCCGGTGACTGCCCGTGTTTATCTGATGTTGTACCTCGTTGGTCTGCCCCAGTTCTCCGGCATCATTACTGAAGGTCAGCTTATTCCGAAATAGGAGGTCGGTTACTCTCTCGCGGAAATGACTCGGCACTGCATCCTGGGTCTGCTCTGCTAACTGCCGCAGCTTCTCGTACCCGCTCCAATTCCGCCCGGACTCCGACTCCGTGGAAATCTGCACCTTCCGGCTCCGCTCCGCCAACGGCACAACACTGCAACCGGCTGCTAGGGTGGTCATCGTCGCCAACTGCGCTCCTTTCTTGATGATTACCGGCTCTGCCATCACGTTGATCACTCGAACCGGGACTGTTCCTTGCTTTATCCGGGATAAAGTTCTCCCGATCAGCCAAGGTCTTTTCTCCGTAGGCTCCTGCGGCATTTCTAGTACTCCTTCTGCTTCACGGACACTCTCTGCTTGTCCTATAATCAGCTGTTCCGTTTCCGGCGGTATTTGGTAATCTGCTACAGCGTTGATCGGAAACGGCTCCCTGGTCTGCTCGAACATGGTGAGGAACACCTCCTGGCTGCCCATCTGCATGGTCATCCGGTCGAAGTTTATGCCGGATACTCGGGAACGGATGAAATCCATCCCCAGTATTCCTTCGTCTTCACAGTCTGCAATCTCGAACGTCACGGTCTCAGCTACTCCTGCGATGTTGAGTGGGAGTTCTTTCCGGCCATGTGTCTGTATGTTACTTCCGTCAACCATTGAAAGACGAATCGGCGACCGCTTCAGCTTCATTCCGGGTTTCCGGATCCGTTCCCAGGTTTGTAGGTTGAGCATTGTGACAGTGCTGCCGGTGTCGATTATCAGCGTTACTGGCTCTCCGCATACTCTGGCTGTCACACACATGCCCACCTCGCCCCTGGGACCGGGTCCGTGAACCACCTGCCGGTTATGGGGGTGTCCTCTCTTCCGGGTCCCGGATTTCCCCTTTTCCGCGACCCGCTCTAGTTTTCCGGCTGCTGCTGCTGCTGTCGTGGCTGCTGCAGTTGTTGCTGCTGCTGCTGCTGCGGCTGCTGCTGCTGCTGTTGTCGCGGCGACTGCTGCTGTTGTGGTTGACGCCGCTGCTGCTGCTGCTTCGGCTGCCTACAGTCTCGGGCAAAATGCCCTTTCCGGCCACAGTTGAAGCATTCTATATCCGCTCGGGAACTGCGCTGCTGCTGTTGCCGGCTAACCGCTTCCTTGACCTGAGTCATCAGATCCGCCAACTGCTGCTGAGTCTGCTCGGCTTGCTTCCGCAATTCGTTCACCTGCTGGCTCCACTCCGGCTCCGTGTTCAGCTGCCTCGTCCGGTGTCGCTCCGCTGGTCTGCTGTTGTCCGTTTTCATGATGCTCTCATACTCGGTAGCGAAAGCCAGGGCCTGCGACAGCGTCTCCGGGTGGCTTTTCAATACCGACAACCGCATATCTCGGTTAGTCAGGCTGTTGCAGAAATGCATCTTCATGAGCACTTCTGTTGTTGCCGGATCTGCTTTTGGGTAAGCTAGCCGCGTCTTGCTCCGTATGTCTCTGGCCAGCTCGGACAGCTCCTCCTCCGGCTGCAATTTCCGTGTCTGCAATTCCGCCTGGAAAACAAATGTTTTCTCCCCCGGACAAAACTGCTGTTTTAATGCCGCCACAACCGTATCAAAGCTGCGTCTCTGCTCCGCGGACAGATCCAGTAGTATGCTGCGGGCGTTACCCCTCAAACTGACACATAAGTTCAGCGCCTTTTCCTCTGCTGTCCAATGGTAGTACCGAGCGTATTCAAGGAGGTGAGCCTCATACTCCGGCCACGGATCAGTTCCGTCGTATGTCATTAATCTGGCTACTCCTGCCCTTGGTGCTGGTTGTTGTACTGCTTCTGCCTGCTGCTGCTTTCCGGTTACTGCCAGGTGCTGCTGAAACACCTCCATGTCCGACACGGCTGCCTTCAGCTGCTGTTCCGCCAAAGTTAATTTCCGCCTCTGCTAACTGCTCTGCAGGCTGTACTCCTTGAGGAACCCGAAGGGGCTCTTCTGCAACTGCTTTCTGCATTTCCGGCTGCAACAGCTTTCGCTCGGCAGGACGAACTGCTTCCTTTTCCGCAACCGGCATCTGCAACGGCTCAGCTCCTACAGGCTGCTCCGTGTCCGACACGGCTGCCTTCAGCTGCTGTTCCGCCAATTTGCCCCGTCTAGTAGTCATACTGCAGATGATCCCACCGCTGCCACCAAAAAGTTGTAACGGGTTTGCACCCTTCTGTGACGTCTTGATGAACCGGTTTTCTAGGGAGGTGGGTGAGTTGTTGTTTAACCGGAGCTGAAACGGTAAAACTCCGGAAAACTGCTACTGCTGTACGGTTGAACTCCGGCTAGAAGTCTCTAAGGTTGGTAGCGTGGTCTGGAATGGACCTCTTAACCGTTGTCCGACTGCTAATCTGCAACTGCACCTGTAAAGTAAGGATCCGGAGGCGTTTCCGTCTCCGGGTACTGCAACTGCTCCGTCGGGAAACCGCTTTACTGCAACAGCTCCGTCGTTTTCCGTCTTACTGCAAACTGCGACTGCGCCTGGAATAAAGAATCCGGGAACGTTGCCGTTTCCGAATACTGCAACCGCTCTGCCAGGTTCCGCCGCACTGCAATCTGCTCCGGTTGGCTCCGCCTCACCGCAACCTGCGACTGCACCTGAAATGGAGTATCTCGGAAGTGTTCCCACTTCCGGTTACCGCAACCGCTCCGTCAGGTACTGCCTCTGCAACTCCGTCGTCCGGTACCGCCTCTGCAACTGCTTCGTCGTTCCCGTCTCTGCAACTGCTCCGTCCGATACCGCCTCCGTAGTTGCTCCGTTGATTTCCACCTCCGTCTCCGTCTCCGTCTCCGACTCCTTCCTCGGTGATCTGGGTTCTTAGATCACCCTAAGACGTCGTTACAACTTGGTCTTAACCGACTGTAGTCTTATCTCCCTTTACTCCGTATAACTGTCTTTTCCGGGAAACTAACTTTATTATAACTTCCAGTTCCCTAACGAACACGGAAAAACAACTCGGTTGAAGTTTTCATGTTTATTTTCCAAGTTCACAGTCGGAAGACTTAACTGCTATCATCTGGATGACTCTATCCGGAACAAGGGAGTACTCTGCTATGGGAGAAGGGGTCTGCACAGGTCGACGTCAGGACACCAACTCCGCCGTCCGCTGTGAAGCGGGGGCTTTTATAGACCTGAGACCCATGTCACGTGACCAACCTATTGTGACGTCATAGTCCGCCAAAACACTGATATTTTCCGGATTTCTAAAAACACTCTAGAACCAATCAGTGGCTGACACGTCACCTTTTAAACCGAAAACGAGGCTGATCACATGACCTTCCGGAAATAACGTCATTACGTTTTTGTACTCCAATGTTCCGGCTCCGTGTCCGGTTCCGTCTCCGGTTCCGGCTCCGTCTCCGGCTTTACCAACATCATAAATTACTAAGTTCCAAGACGGAAAACCTTTAAAACATTGACAATACGGAACCGTATGAACCTTTAAACACATATACATTCTAATAAACGGTTATTTAACCATAATATCACAAAACACTAACAGAATTACCTAGGGGAAACCTTTGGGTACACCCCAAAACCGTTACAAACTTATTAATATACAAGCTAATGAGAATTCATGGGGATAAAAAATTTAAAATAGACTTTATTAAGATGTGGAATGGCATTAACAAGTTGTGCAATACTGCCAATGGGGCAACCTGCATTTGTGTAATCGATTCTCGATATTTTGAAAAGTTTGTGTGATGAATTTTTTTTTCAGGGTAATCTCGAACCTATCCCGGATCGTAAGGTCTCAATTGTCGTGCTAATATCCGACACAAAAAAAATTGCTTTTCAACGAGTTTATTCAGAAAAACGAAGCGAGAATAAATCCAATCACTCACATAAACACGCCAATAGGATATGTCCTTCAATTGAAATGTCCTTTATCTCATCATAGGCGCGGTGTTCTTCTAACTGTTCACAATCTTCTTGGTTATCAATTTTACGGCGGCTCATTACTGCCAAACAAAAAAAAAGTTTCCCACCACGTTCACTTTCCGCCACTTTCACTTTCCGCCTTGGCGATAACCTTTGTGCCTAGGCGATAACCTTTGTGCCTAGGCGAAAACCTTCCCGCCTGGGCGAAAACCTTCCCGCCTGGGCGAAAACCTTCCCACCTAGGCGAAAACCTTCTCGCCTTGGCGAAAACCTTCCCGCCTGGGCGATAATCTTTGTGCCTAGGCGAAAACCTTCCCCCTGGGCGAAAACCTTCCCGCGTGGGCGAAAACCTTCCCGCCTGGACGATAAACTTTGTGCCTAGGCGAAAACCTTCTCGCCTTGGCGAAAACCTTCCCGCCTGGGCGATAATCTTTGTGCCTAGGCGAAAACCTTCCCGCCTGGGCGATAACCTTTGTGCCTAGGCGAAAACCTTCTCGCCTGGGCGATAATCTTTGTGCCTAGGCGAAAACCTTCCCGCCTGGGCGTAAACCTTCCCGCCTGGACGATAAACTTTGTGCCTGGACGATAAACTTTGTGCCTAGGCGAAAACCTTCCCGCCTGGGCGAGAATTTTTGTGCCTAGGCGAAAACCTTCCCCCCTGGGCGAAAACCTTCCCGCCTGGACGATAAACTTTGTGCCTAGGCGAAAACCTTCCCGCCTGGGCGAAAACCTTCCCGCCTTGGCAAAAACCTTTGTGCCTAGGCGAAAACCTTCCCACCTGGGCGAAAACCTTCCCGCCTGGGCGATACCCTTTGTGCCTAGGCGAAAATCTTCTCGCCTGGGCGATAATCTTTGTGCCTAAGCGAAAACCTTCCCCCCTGGGCGAAAACCTTCCCGCCTGGGCGAAAACCTTTCCGCCTGGACGATAAACTTTCTGCCTAGGCGAAAACCTTCTCGCCTTGGCGAAAACCTTCCTCCCTGGCCGAAAACCTTCCCGCCTGGACGATAATCTTTGTGCCTAGGCGAAAAGTTTCAAGCCTCGGTGATAACCTTCTAGCCTCAGTGATAACCTTCCCACCCCGGCGATAATCTTCCCGCCTGTGTGAAAACCTTTGTGTCTGGGCAATAACCTTCTAGCCTTGGCTATAACCTTCCCGTCTGGGCGATAACCTTGTCGCCTCGGTGATAACCTTTCCACCTGGGCGAAAACCTTCCCACCTGGGCGATAACCTTCCTGCCTCGCTGAAAACTTTTTCGCCTGTTCGAAAATCTTCCCGCCCTGGCGATAATGTTCCCGCCTGGGCAATAATCTTCCTGCCTTGGTGATAACCTTTCTACCTGAGCGAAAACCTTCCTGCCTCTGTGATAACCTTTCTGTCTGGGGGAATACGTTCCTGCCTAGGCGATGACCTTCCCACCTCGGTGCTAACCTTTTCGCCTGGGCAAAAACCTTTCCACTCCTGCGATAACCTTACCGCCTGGGCGATAACCTTCCGCATCGGTGATAACTTTTCCGCCTACGCAAAAGCCTTCCCGCCCCGGCCATAACCTTTCCTCAACTATTGATACCTTCCTGCCTGGGCGATAACCTTTCCCCTGGGCGATAACCTTCTCGCCTGTGTTATAACTTTTCAATCTGGGCGATATACTTTTTGGCTGGTTGAGAATCCACATGGCCCATTTCTCAGACAGAACCCTCGTGACCTGACCGGAGACATACATGTTTTTTGCGTGAAAAGCGTAAAAAATCCAGCGCTACATTTTAGTCCTGATTGGATCACGTGACTTTCCATCAGGGCAGAAACTCACGTGACACAAACCATGTATCTACATGTACATGTACATTCATCCACAAAGCTAACTTTTATATGTATATTTTAATGATATTGATAAAGGTTTCGACGTGGTCATTGCTATTACAATACTCCTGGGCGTGTAAAGAAATAATGGAGGGGAAGGAGCACGTACGGACTGTACCCACCCTTCCCTGGACACGCCCCTGTCATACCAGTTTCATTGTAAGACATAAAAAAACTGGGACATATGAAATAGATGATATTGATCTGAAATTTACACCATATAGTTTCTACCTAACAATATGCATATGCGATTAAGTTCCATGCATATTGTTCCGAAAATTACAATTCCATATCGTGCTCTATTATGATAATATAATATCACAATAAAAGGTGATAATTATCGTGGTATTCGAAGTACGTCTATAGTATACTCATCCGTGAACCACCACCTCCCACCTAGCCGCCATACCACACCCCCTCCACCCAGTTTACACCTTTATCCACTGCAAGTCACCTCATTGGCTATATCACTGTCACGTGGTAGCGAGCCTTATCCACTCATCAAACTCTATTACTTGATCTTCTGGCCTGTAGGATCGGAGCAATGCAAATTATATGTATGTGTTGTAGATGCCGTTAGCGAAATCTAAATGCTTGAACCATGTACAAATATGATATATAGGGCCTATAAAATACATATAATCCGACGAAATTATTATAGGTAATTGACTGGATCACTGGATACAGTGTTTAAGGCCCGAGGTCGTGTCTGGGCCGTAGCACGCACGAGCTTGCGAGTGCGTCCGCGGCACAGACACGACCGAGGGCATTTCACCAGCGCATGAATACGTAAACTTCAAAAGACCGTCGGTTGCTATGCGCGACGCAGGTCAATATGAAGGCGGTCAATACCGCAATATATCGGACCGATTGCACTCTGTGTAATCCATTGTAGCATTTTCGTAGGCATATAATGATAATATTAATACATAAGAATTAACCATAAAATCCTCACATATTTTATTCAGATTGAGAATATTATTCATTAAATATCAGTAGTTGCATAAATATTATGTAAATTTATATATATATATATATATATATATATATATATATATATATATATATATATATATATATATATATATATATATATATACATTATATACATTAATGCAGCAGAGTGGATGTAATTATTTTTCGTGTGCGCTAAAAATATCATGGTAACGAATAAAATTAGCATCTGTATGATTTTTTTTTTACCGTGATAACGAATTTATCGTGAGAACGGAGAAATTTATTGTGACCTGTCATATGAGAGAGAGAGCCAGAAAGCGAGAGAACGAGGAAACGAGAGAACGAGGGAGCGAGAGAACGAGGAAGCGAGATAGCGATGCGAGGTAGCGAGAGAGCGAAGCGAGATAGCAAGAGAGCGAGGGAGCGAGAGAACGATGTGAGGAAACGAGGTGGATGTATGTCAATATCGTATCACTCCACTCTTTCACTCGCATCGCTCTCTCGCTCCCTCGCATCGCTCTTTCGCTACCTCGCTTCGCTCTCTTGCCGCGAGGGAGCGAGATTGTCAAATGGACGCTATCAGCCACCATATGTACAACTGTGAGTTCGGAAAATGTACATTGGCGTAGGTACGGAGGGGGGGGGGGGGGTGGTCGAGGGGGGGGGGGGGGGGTTCCAGCCTGAAACCCAATTACTTCTAAAGACCAAATAAATACTACCCCACTTGGGGTAAGCGATGTCTGCTATACCCCATGTGGGCCAGGTCTGCCATCTCATCGGTCGAGTCAGGGATATAACTCCAATCGGTGAAAGAATCCCTATACATTAAACAATGTGTTATACCTGTTCAATATCTCGATGCGCCATGATGCTGGTGACTGATTAAGTAATGCATTTTGTGATCAACTTGAAATTTCAGGGCTGTTCTTCGACTCGCTTTGTGTCACGTGAGTTTCTGCCCAGATGGAAAGTCACGTGATCCAATCAGGATCTCACAGGCGGGAAGGTTATAAACCAGGTGGAAAGGTTTTCGCCCAGGCGAAAAGGTTATCACCGAGGCGGGAAGGTTATAGCCTAGGCTAGAAGATTATCGCCCAGGCAGAAACGTTTTTGCCTCGGCAGGAAAGTTATGGCCAGGTGGGAAGGTTTTTGCCCAGGCGGGAAGGTTATCGACAAGGCGGGAAGGTTAAGCCGGAGGCTACAACGTTATCGCCCAGGCAGAAACGTTTTCGCCCAAGCGGGAAGGTTTTCTCCCAGGTGGAAAGGTTATCACCCAGGCGGGAAGGTTTTCGCTCTGGTGGAAAGGTTATCACCGAGGCGGGAAGGTTATAGCTCAGGCAGAAAGGTTTTCGCTCAGGCGGGAAGGTTATCAACCACGCAGGAAGGTTTTCGCCCAGGAGGAAAAGTTATCACCGAGGCGGGAAGGTTATCGCCCAGGCAGAAAGGTTTTAGCCCAGGCGGAAAGGTTGTCACCCAGGCGGGAAGGTTATCACCCAGGCAGAAAGGTTTTCGCCTAGGCACAAAGGTTATCGCCCAGGCGGGAAGGTTTTCGCCCAGGCGGGAAGGTTTTCGCCTAAGCACAAAGGTTTTCGCCCAGGCGGGAAGGTTTTCGCCTAGTTACAAAGTTTATCGTCCAGGCGTGAAGGTTTTCGCCCAGGCGGGAAGGTTTTCTCCCAGGCGGGAAGGTTTTCGCTCAGGCGGGAAAATTATCGCCCAGGCGGGAAGGTTTTCGCCTAGGCACAAAGGTTATCGCCCAGGCGGGAAGGTTTTCGCCCAGGCGGGAAGGTTTTCGCCTAGGCACAAAGGCTTTCGCCCAGGCGGGAAGGTTTTCGCCTAGGCACAAAGGTTTTCGCCCAGGCGAGAAGGTTTTCGCCTAGGCACAAAGTTTATCGTCCAGGCGTGAAGGTTTTCGCCCAGGCGGGAAGGTTTTCGCCCAGGCGGGAAGGTTTTCGCCCAAGCGGGAAAATTATCGCCCAGGCGGGAAGGTTTTCGCCCAGGCGGGAAGGTTTTCGCCTAGGTACAAAGGTTATCGCCCAGGCGGGAAGGTTTTAGCCTAGGCACAAAGGTTTTCGCCCAGGCAGGAAGGTTTTCGCCTAGGCACAAAGTTTATCGTCCAGGCGTGAAGGTTTTCGCCCAGGCGGGAAGGTTTTCTCCCAGGCGGGAAGGTTTTCGCCCAGGCGGGAAAATTATCGCCCAGGCGGGAAGGTTTTCGCCTAGGCACAAAGGTTATCGCCCAGGCGGGAAGGTTTTCGCCCAGGCACAAAAGTTTTCGCCCAGGCGGGAAGGTTTTCGCCTAGGCACAAAGGTTATCGCCTAGGCACAAAGGTTATCGCCCAGGCGGAAAGTGAACGTGGCAGAAAGTGAACGTGGCGGGAAACTTTTTTTTTGTTTGGCAGTAATGAGCCGCCGTAACATTGATAACCAAGAAGATTGTAAAAGTACATTAGTCCTCTCCTTTCACACACAAATTATATATTTTTTTCCATTTCATCGAAATTGCAAAATGGCTGCTCCACGGTTATTTTTACACACACATGCTTCCTCTCCTGAAGATGTTGTCTTGTATGAGTTGTGATTGGTTGTAAGTGTGCGTGCGTCATACTTTGCTAAGGAGATTGTGGAGTGCTTGGCTGTGTAGATATGCTGCTTGTAGAAAGTGTGGTTCGTATTGTATAAGTTGTGTCATATCTACATAATTCGGCCTGTGTATGTTTACATGAGTCTGTGTGGGGATTACGTTTTGGGGGAGTGAAGCCTGCTAAAATTTATTACAAAATACACCCTTCGTCCGGCTACGCCCTCGTAGTCGACCCTTATCCAAAATTAAGTCAATGACAAAATAAACTATATACAATAAAATGATTCCCTAACTAGTCAAATAAATCGTCAAAGTAGGTCCGTCAAGCTAAGATGAATGAAGTACATATACCACACGAGCACAATATCTACTACAAAATATGAGACAGTAATCACATATATTAATCTTGAATAAAATAAACATGCTATGTCATCAAGCACAAAAACCCCTCAAATTCGAAAAGGACATCATTCAAGATAAACATTTTTCGATCACGGCCGAGGTCTACCCCAACTCAACAGGTCTAGCTTAGGTCACAAAGGACAAAGGCATCCGAGTGATGGTATCTAATTGGTCTAAGTGTCTACTTTTCGGCGGGTTTCTCTGTAGCAGGTATTCCGTAGATGGCTGCCATGACCCGATGGCGACTGTCGGGCTCCAGATGTGGGACAATGTCTCCAATGATTCGGAGGAGCGACAGACGCTGATCAGACGCTGATGGAGTCGTTCCGTCAACTCCTCGATTTGGGCTGTCGACGTGTCCAAATCCTCAACGAGATCAGTGTGCTGTTCCTGAAGTACACCAAGCACATTTCCCGCGGTGTAGGCATTGTACTCAGCCTGTCGAATGTGTGAATCTGTAGCCGAACGTATCTGAATGGGAAGCTCTCATTATGTTGACAGAACAAATCATCGGCTCATACTAAATCTATCCGAGCGCGAAGAACGTAAGTAGCTCATCGCCATCGAATCGACTTGTCTGGCAGTAGCGTGTAGCTCGAAGCCTGAAGTGGAGGGGGGGCCATCGTCGGAGTCTTCTTTTTCCTCGAGTTGGGACATCACCGAGAACTGTTTTGGAGTTCACTCTTGACCAGCGAGCTCAGACCGCGATGGTAATGCCTGATATTTCGCATCAGATAGTGGGATCAGTCCTTCACGAACCCGATAGTCGGTGACATTTGACGCAGTTGGGGCCTCTACGACTAACTTCCAGGGCGAAAGTACTCTGAAAGAACAGCTCTCATATGTAGATGGAATAAATCATTGGCCTGCGCTAAATCGATCAACGGTAGGTGAGCCTCCGCTCTGAGAGGTGCTGATAATGGATCAACACCATTGACGACACGACAGTGGTAACGATGCCACCATCGCTCGTGGGAGGCGACGTCGTCAAACAGCTCCTGTTTCGTAGGCTCCTTCTGTATCAGGGTTCTCTGCATCAAGGGAAGACCGGGCAATCAAAACCCATTCCGCACTGAACTCTCCGGGTCTGTGCAGTTTAATCCGTAGCCCAGCTCTCGATACGGGGTATCCAGGTCGTCGGAAGTTGCTATTTCGATCGTGGGGTTCTAGTTGGGCCCACGCTTGTGGACCTGCCGAGGTCCTTTGGGAATCGACCTGAGTAATAGCAGAAGTAGCTCGTCAGCATCGAAGTGTGACTCGTCTGGCAGTATCGGGTAGCTTGACGCCTGAAGCAGAGGGGGACTATCGTCAGAGTCTTTTTCTTTCTCGAGTTGGGGCATCATGCATGCGCGACTGTTTCGAAGTTTGATTGGCATCAGAGGGTGGGATAAGTTTTTCACGAGCCCGATAGTCGGTGACATTTGACACGGTTGAGGCCTTTACCACTATCTTCCGTGGCACCACGTCCGAGCACTGTTTTCTGGCAATCATTGTCGATAATCCAGTAGATGGGATGGAGCTTTCTTTAGGGGATAAGACGACGATTGACCTGTTCAGTGAAGTACAGCATGTGCGTTTTTTTTAGGATCACGTCTGCTCTATTCATGTAGAGATCTCTCCGAAGGTGTTGCATCTTCTCTTCTGTGAGGGGGTCTTGGAGGCTAATCCGCACGAGTCTCTCTAGAGCTATTTTGACCAGGCGAACTGTGGTCGGGGCACACTGTCGAAACAGATCAAGGTTCATTGGCCACATGGCGGATGAGTGGGTGGGTCCGTATGGCCTCCGTATGATGGGCTGGTAGGCCAAAACATGAGGGGACTAAAGTTTGGGTTGACCTGCATTCCCATTGTACAGTGGCCAACGTATACCAGCGAATCAAGATGTCATCAACCCAGTATTCCATCGCCGAGAAGAAGGGTAGCATCCGATGATGGCGTTCTGTTTTCTCAACTTAATGTTGACCCATGGAATCTTTCGTCAACGAAACGAAGCCATCTCTGGTGATGCACATGTAGTAGTAGGCGAATGGGAAATTATACGATAGCACATGGGCGTCGAGGGACCATTTTGTCGAAGGGACCATTTTGTCGAGTCTCGGTCCAATGCTACTGGGAACTGCAAGAAGCTCGGTACAAAATGGGCAGTAGTACCATTCTTGATCATGAAGCGGCTCCAGCATAGTGATCTGGGCACGTGACATCTCAGGCCAAAGCGTTTAATCGTGTCGATGTCCATATCCTTGAACTCGATTGCGCTTGGTGGGATCATATTCCCATCTACAGGAGATTCTCCTGGTGGCGTAATCGGGGCAGGCGGTTTGACCCGAGTAGGGTTCATGACGAGAGGTGGAAGCACTAGGTGAAGAGTGTGAAGACTGGGGGAGGTTCCGGTCGTGTGGCAACTCGTACCGTGGGTTTGTCACAATCGGGGTCGAGGTCTTGACTCCTGCATAAGTCGTCGCGGTACTCACAGTGGAGATTGACGGAACAGCATGAAGCTGCTGACCCATAACCTGGGCTACGATACAAGCTCCATCTTTGAAGGTTGCAAAGCGGTTTGGGTGTTTGAGTATTTGGCTGAGCGATGACGATTACCACGTCGAGTAAGTCGATCTCTCCTGACAGGCTGGAATGGTTCTCCATCCTGGACCACAATGGATGAGTCTGTAGCTCGTTTGTCTTCGGAATCAATTTCGATGGGCGCACCAGGATGCTCGCCTTGGGTAATTACTTAGATTCAAACAGTCTGTTTTTCTCCTTCAATTGTCACAGAGCGAGAGGGGGAATCAGACATGTTTCAGACATGGCAACGTCCTTGGACGCCATGGCGAATAGGTACCTCTTTCACACTGTTCTTAGTCCATTCACGATTCTCAATCGCCATACAGTTGTTTCTGTTATCTCTTTCGAACAATATCAACTCATCAACACCAAATGTTTCTTTCAATTTTGTATCATTTATCGCCTTCAAAGATCACCGATAGAACACCAAAGACAACACTCTCTTTAGAGTGTGTGTGTGTGTGTGTGTGTGGGGGGGGGGGGGGGGTGGGAGCATTACGTTTTACTGAATAAAGTCTGTATGCACTGTATGCACTGTATTTAGACATAAATTCTCTGGTCTAGAGGGGTCCTCTCTCCGCCCAGTTTTCCGTGTACACTTTACGATCCCTGGATTTCTCACTCCTTGCATATCACTGTATATCCTATACTGCGTTTTATTTACCGGATGTTGAATATGGTGTCATCCCGTTTCATGACGTTACCCGGCATTATTTTTGGGCAAACAGAGGTCCATTACTGCAAACTTGCTCTGAAGTTCTCCGTGTCTCTAAAATAAATATCACGAACTATGCTGTTTTTGCCTCACTGACATATTAGTGTACATGCATATAAAGATAATACGAGTAGTAATAGTAATAATAAATTAAAATATGTACATATAATCATTATAAATGGATATTTTGTGACATAAGAGGGTCCATATTATTCGTCATTCATTATTTGTCATTATATTGATGGATCATGTTGATCAGTCCCATCAGTTCACGATCGCGATCACGATCTGAAGCGTGGGGGCTTGCGGTGATTCCTTCGGGATAGTCCCAGAGGCAAATTGATCAGGTCTGTCCCACTGCTGGGTGGATCTCTGAAAAGAGAGATGGGTAGGGGATTCGTGTTGCGGCGGGAGCTGAAGTAGGGTCATGCGTTAAGTCACTGTCACTAGCGCTGATGTGATTCTGTTTTTATCTTCTTGGGTGACATGGGCTGAGGACTGTTTTGTGAGGAACTGGGCGTTTTCTTGGCGTACTCTTGTGGTGGATTCTGAAGAATCATCATGCGATGGTGGAACCCATTTGTTCTGATGTATATCCTTGATGACGATATTCAACGAGTTTTGAACTTGTTCTGCGGGATCGTCTTCGCTGTCAGAGTCTGGCACGGTAATTGGATGATTGGCGTTGAGTTCCAGGTACAGAGGAGGCAACTGGGCATCCTCTTCATACAACTTGAGCACGTTCATATGGACGACACGAATCTGATGTGGATTGGACACATATGCGATGTGGTAATCTACCTCGGTGACACGTTTCAGAACTCGCTACAGTTCTGTCCATGGACGGGAAAATTTGTTTGTTTGTTTCTGTCAGCGGCAGGTAGTAATTTCTCACAAGATCACTGGGTTGGAATTGTGGCTTCGCTTTGGTATGGGCGTTGTAACCCATATTTTGTCAAAATGGTTGACTTTTAAAAGTGATCCTTGGTGAAATCATGAGCCGAGCAAATTGCATATCAGAAATACTCCACGTACTACGATTCGCAGGAAGGTAGCGATTCCGGGCTACTCGTTGGGAACATCAAGTCAACAAGAAGATTACACTTACATCGGTAGAACAAGAGGTGTCGGATGCATCCAGTCGAAGAGTGCACAGACGTCCGGTAAGCCATGAGGACGAATTATTATTATTATTATTATTATTATTATTATTATTATTATTATTATTATTATTATTATTATTATTAAGGCTCTGCGTGCCCCCCGCACCACACCACACACTCAATAGCCCGTACCGCACCGCAGCAAGACCTGCTGCGGAAGACCCACACCGCACCACAAATATGGAGGAACAATCCGCACCGCACTGCACAAAAGTAAAAATCACCCCGCACCGCACCGCACTGCAGTTTTAAAATGTATCCGCAATTGTCCACAGCTTCTGCGACATTATTTCTATAATTATCTTTTTGACTGCGTATAGATATTGGCAATGAATATAAAACTACTTATTAATTATCTTTATCAAAAGGTTGGACTTTTACCCAGGTAAAAGGGTTTTGCCCAGCCCGCCAGGGTAAAAGCAGGTTTCAACTTCTATTGTCAATTTCAAAACAATGACTTAATATTGGTAATATTAATATTGCATCGCAGATTTATGTTTTAGATGTATCGCATAAAATCGGATTCATGAGATTGAATGTGTATGATCCAGGTGCATGTATTTTAGTGGGTGTGTTTACAGTGCCTGTGGCGCTTGTAGTAGCAACAATAGTACCGGCTGGTTAGCAGTTGTGTAACGGGCTGTGTCTGAATGAGAAATTGGCTAATTTATGTTGATACAAGTATACTGTTCAAGATTATGTCATGAGATACCCTGAATATATTAAAAGCTCACTGACATATGCTCACTGACTCGCTGTCAATGCCATTTGACAGAGTATTTGAAAGAAATTACCCACTTTTACCCACCAGGGGTTTCACAATCCGCACCTCTGGGTAAAACGTGCCAACCCTGCTTTATTACGATTTGTTGTAACCTTCATCAAAGTGATAAAACAATACGTGTACAATCTATATCGAATATAGTAGTTGATTCTAATTCACCATGTCATGCAAAAATGCTATGTTTTAAACTCTATAATTGTCCTTATTTATTTGTAAAAAGGTCCTACTTTGTTCCAAACATCATATATGGGACCAATATGAGAATAATCAGCTGAATGTACAGTTATACTGTGGTGCAGTGCGGTGCTGGGAATGCAGTGCGATGCGGTCAATTTGATGTTTATGAGAACCGCACCGCACCACACCCACCAACAGCACAAGGTTGCCGCACCGCACTGCCCCGCAGTGAAATAAACTGAGCCTGCACCGCACCACACCGCATCATCAAATCAAGTTGTCGCCCCGCACCGCACCGTGGGCTGCAGCCCCGCGCGGCCCGCGTGGGGATCCCCGCCCCACGCAGAGCCTTGAATATCCCAGTCATTCCTGCTGTCAAAGACGACGGCGCTCAGCATGTTCAAGAGGGTTCAGTTAAACTGTTCCATTTATCCATTGCTTTGGGGTCGAAACGTGGTGGTCCTAATTTTTTCAGCGCCCAAATTTATTTTTATTTCACATTGCGGAATAGTGCTGATTCGAACTTTGTCGCCTAATCGCTATGAACCACCTTCGGTACCTCGTGGTAAACAATTCAGCGATTCACGAGCTGTAGTCGGTGAACTGGCAACTCTCCCAAACTCGTTTTGGGATCAGTAGTGGAAACTTGTAGGCTTCCGGGGCAATCTTGATTCTTACAAGTATGACACCTGGACAGCGTTTCAGCGTTGCCATATGTTGTTTGCCAGCCTAATGCTCTATGCGAAAGTCATATTATTGGAGTTTGGCCAACCATCCGTCGGCATCACTGTAGTTTTTCGAGCCAACAAAAGGAACTGTGACCTGTACAAATGAGGGGTTCCGCTATTCTGGCATAGTCTTTTACAAATCGCCAGTGATAGTTAGCGAATCCAAGGAAAGATCAGACGTCGTTGACACCACAGGGCCTTGGCCTTTCTCATATCACTTTAACTTTATTTGGGTTCACGAATTCCCTGTCCACTTCCAATGAATCTGAGATACAAAATCTCATGTTGAAAGAGTTCACATTTCTTTGGATGGAGTCAAAGACCAGCATTCCGAATTCGATCAAGAACAGCCTCCAGGTTGACGAGAGCCTGTTTGAATGTTTTTCTGTAAATGATCACATTCTTGAGATAACACACGCAACGGATCCAGAGGTATCCACAGAGGGTAGTAATCATTTGAATGTAGCCGAAGCGTTACTCAGTCCGAAGGGCATCATTTTGAATTGATAGAGCCCTTTTCTTGTCACAAAGGCGGTCTTTGGGCAGTTGACTTTATCCACTTCATTTGCCAATAGCCTGATGCTAAGTCAAGCGTGGAGAAGTATGCTGCTATATTCTCTACCGCGCTCACTATCACAACAGATTCAGCTTGAGTCAGTGTCGTGGTCGGGTCAGTCAGTTCTTTTTTTCCGAACAACACTTTTTTTTAATAACAGTCCCTTCACTGAAGTTCACAATGGCGTTTACCAGACGAAAGAATTTCATTCACAGTATCATGGATCTGGGCGACACAGAACGTAACCGTCATATTCTGATTTTGATGGTAACCTCTATCACTCCATCAAAAGTGTTGATGTCTTCACTGACGTCACGCATCGCAGCACTCATTGAGCGGAGTTGACGCCGGTCCTCGGGAACGCAATCCCCAACACTACAGTTGGCCGACAAACATCTATCACGATTGGCTCTTTTGCGTACTGTTCTAGCGGGTCCTGTTGTGGATCTGGTCACTCAGATAGACGAAAAGTCCTCCATTGTTGGAGATCCAATCGACTTCTAAAGCACTCTCGTCTGAGGTATTCTACACGAATGATCATTTTTCTGGGAAGGCGCTCGCTCCATAATACCTCCCACATTTAGTTTGACATCGGTGGGGTCGGTGTCAGGTTGGGCTTTGGAGGCGGATTTGACGATGGTGTCGGCTCTGATCTGACCTGCTCTGTCTTTTGATCAGAACTACCAAATGGAGGCATTGGTACGAAAGGCTTCAGGCCATTCTTAACGAGAATATCCTTTAGTCAAAAGCACTTCACCCAAAGGTGTCCGGGTCACTTGCAAATCATCAACTCACCTGGCGGAGAGGGTTTATCACCATGAGGGGCGGCCATTGCTATCAGTAAAAAAACGAGTGGCTCCTTAGCATAGTGTTCTTTTTCGTCCCTTAATACACTCTGGAACGCCTGGGCAACCCATTCATGGGAATGGCTCGGGATATCCAATTAACTCTACCCTTGCAACCCAGTGATGTCGGTGTCCTCCGGGTTGTAGAAAGCCGCGATCTGGTTGGCGGTGTGAATGTACAAAGTGCTAACTTGGTTTACGGCATATGCATTCTCTTTCGACAATTCGTTCTTATCGTCATAACCCACAGGGTCAAAGCGTCAAACTTGTCGACTGGTGCCTCTCGGCCTTCAAAATTGCCATGAGCACGTCACTGTAGGAATCGAAAGTCATTGCGCACACTCAGGCTGACCATTTACGAACTGGGAAATGATCATGTTCTGTCATGACTCTGGGGTCACATCCGTGAAAATCTGCTCGTCGAGGGCTCTCAGTTGTTTAAGGAAGTGTTCGGCATTGTCTTTTCACTCTCCACGAATGAATGGGAAATCGTCACTTTTCGACTGTCTCCTTGGTGCGGGTTCCCAACTTTCCAAGTGCCTTTTCCAAATGTCTAGCGCTAAAGCTTCGGCATACCCCTGTAGGGTGCTACAGAATGTGGCGGTTTATTCAGATCAAATGAATTGAAAGCAGCAGTGAACTGTTCGTAACTTTGTATGCACTGGGACAAATTACCGGCAAGCCACTGTGCAGACTTACTTGGAATGAGTCGGTCTTGTTCGAGTGTCTAAGTCGCTGTTCTGGTCGATGCAGGCAGCATGGGATGCAACGTGGCCGTATCATTAGCATGTTGTCTTTGTCGTTGGAACTGGCACAGTCGTCATCGGGATTATTTTAGTTTAAACGTATTTATTTTAGTTGGATTGCCCAATAGCATATAGGTAATCGAGGGCTCTCCACACTTTGTTATATCCACTTTGAACTTGTGGCACATTGTCCATTGCACTCACAAGTGGCGAGACCGAAGGCTGCGTACCAACCATGTAACTTGGTTTTTAATCGTAGGGTTCCCGTGTAAGCCATTGAGTCATTGCGTTCGATTGGGCATACACCAGCATCTCTTCACGTACAATAGGTTCTCGATAAGTCCGTGAATGGACGGCACCCTGGTCAATCGCAACCATGTAGGTTGGCAGAGGTAACTGGCAGGGGGCGCCAGTGACACACTCATCGATAGTTCCTTTCTGGCAACATGTGGGGTCATTCCGATCATACCTCGTTTGCTCTGCACGTGATGTCGATTTCTGGACAGGAGATCTTCTGACATATCGGATTACTCCAGCGAATGTATTGATCCCGGTCGTTGAGCCTTTGTTACCGTAACCAGGCACATATCAACAACACGAGAGTCACTCTCGTCACAATTTGACATGAAAGAGTCACTGACCAGATGGGTCACTTGTAGTAGGGCATCCTCGTCGAAGCTTCAGATCGATCCCTGTGATGGCATACCTCGTGGCAGCATATCGTCTCGGCGTCTCGTACACTCTATATCCTGACAGAGTGCCACATGTCAGGCCACGTGTCATTCTTGGCCAGAGTGCCACGTGTCACTCGTGTATTAAGGCCAGAGTGCCACGTGTCACTCGTGTATTAAGGCCAGAGTGCCACATGTTACTCGTGTATTAAGACCAGAGTGCCACGTGTCACTCGTGTATTTAGACCAGAGTGCCACATGTCACTCGTGTATTAAGGCCAGAGTGCCACGTGTCACTCGTGTATTACGGCCAGAGTGCCACGTGTCACTCGTGTATTTAGACCAGAGTGCCACGTGTCACTCGTGTATTTAGACCAGAGTGCCACGTGTCACTCGTGTATTACGGCCAGAGTGCCACGTGTCACTCGTGTATTTGGACCAGAGTGCCACGTGTCACTCGTGTATTTAGACCAGAGTGCCACGTGTCACTCGTGTATTTAGACCAGAGTGCCACGTGTCACTCGTGTATTAAGGCCAGAGTGCCACGTGTCACTCGTGTATTACGGCCAGAGTGCCACGTGTCACTCGTGTATTATGGCCAGAGTGCCACGTGTCACTCGTGTATTATGGCCAGAGTGCCACGTGTCACTCGTGTATTACGGCCAGAGTGCCACGTGTCACTCGTGTATTATGGCCAGAGTTCCCCGTGTCACTCGTGTATTAAGTATTAAGTATAATACTTAATACTGGGTATTGATTCTACGTCTAGTGGTATCAGGATCTAACGCTTGAGCAGCTTGATGACGTATCATCTTGTCGATTATTGGTGGATTTGAACATAGTGCTTAACCGAGGGAATGTCACCACTCCATCAGACGAGGCGTAGTACTGAGGTTCGG